>JAJJHQ010007947.1:46196-81986 GCA_021223825.1 Drosophila ironensis | reverse complement strand
GTCCTTTGGTTACTGAGGTCCTGGCCGGTTGGGCAATCAATCACCAAAGTTCTATGTCTATTGCATATGTTACGGCGCATCTATTGCATCGCCAATGCGCATTCAATGCGTTAGTACCCCTTTTTGTTTGCCCCAAGCATTCAAATTTATTTCAAAATTATTATTCAAAATTCCCCCTAAGTTTTCAATGATATTTGCAATTTTGAAACCTTTTAATTACCTAATAACATGCTTTTCCTTACCATTTCATCATTGGTGACCATTATCGTAGTCATTTTCATAATTTCTTATGAGAAAATGGTTTCTAAAATTTGAATTCAAATTGAAATTGATCAATAGTGTTCATTTGGAATTCAAAGCTTGCGTTTTAAAGACCATTTGACATTTTGGGCCGACGCTTTTTGGAGAACATCCTGTGCCTGAGGTTTACGGCTGACAATTAGTATCTCTGGCTAACTGCTGCTGCTGCTGCTGCTGCTGCTGATGATGATGATGATGATGGCTTGGCCATGTCCACTTCCAGGACCAGTTGCAGTTGACAGCTTAGAAAAATCACCGCAGGAGCTAGCCTGAAAGGCCTCCTTCTCCGCCTCCCGACGCTTCGAGTGTTTGCCGGCAAAACTTTGATGAAGTATTTGTTGGCCAGACAAATGTGACATATCTGTGGGCAGCGTTCATACTCGATTCTCCGCACCTCTGTATGCACTGAAAACAGAGCCCTACAAGTTGATTTAAAACAACTAAGGACAAGTAAGGTTCTCAGTTTTCACCTGATTTATAGAACATAGTGAAAAGTCTATAGAGAAGCTTATGGGGGCTTCACATATTTGCCATTTGGGCGGCGAAAGGGGGTGTAACTGGCTGAATTTCGCAACTCTGATAGATACTGGCTCTACCAAAATAATATCCAAATTTAATGCCTCTGGAGTTAAAATTGTGGGCGCCATAGAATTTGGCGATTTGCGGCGGTGCGCCGGGTGGTAGCCGATTTTTATAACAATCTTCTACTGAACTGGTATCACACAATTCTGAGTATGCAATTAGTTTTTCTCTATCTCTTATAGTCTCCAAGATCTAGGCGTTCATATAAACATACGGACGGACGTACGGACAGACGGACATGGCTACATCAGCTCGGCTGTTGATGATGATAAAGAATTGGGAATAAATATAAACTATCAACTATTAAACCCCATGTTCTATGGAGTTTTTCAATGGAAATATTTCTAAAACAAGACTATATCATATTTTTTGCTGGTGTAGCATTGTTTTCAGTGCAGCTTGCTGGTAACTGAACCATCTGTCATTAGTCATCTTCAAGTGGCGTTGAGTGGAATTATGCAAGAGCCCCGCCGCCTTTTCCAGCCTCTGAAATTAATCTTATTTAATTTGAAAAATTCTTTTTTTTATTTAAATAAAACGCGTCCCCCAGAAAGTTTTGTTCTTAACAAAATTCTTTATTTTCTGGCGCTTCCTTTATGATTATTATTATTAAATGGCCGCGGCGGGCAGTGGGGTCAAAGGTCGGCACGTGCTGTGAGCCAGGCTACTTGTGGAACACTTTCCAATTTGTTGAAAACCCCGGCAAGCTCGAAAACAATTTGTGACCCCGAGAACTGCAAACAAACCCGAACAATGAGAGCAAACAAAGTTGTTGGCGGGGGCCGGGGGCCGGGAGGGTGCAGGATGATGCAGGATCATATGCCACCTGCTGAAGCGAGAGGTCAGAGGGCACTCGGGGGGGTCAGTCGTGTGTCATTCTGCGGCAGCGCGCGGCACGAAAATGATTTATGAGTGAGCTGGTCCACAAAAAAAAAAGAACACAAAAACCGAGGGGCGTTTGAGAGAGTCCCCCGAGCAGCTTTAAATAAATGACAGGGTCAGGGGTCAGGGGGCAGGTCTGGCGGGTCCTGGCGGGTCCTGGTCTTTCGTCACATTTGTCGCGGAAATGCGGAAAAGGTTTTTAAAGTGCCTGAAAGAAAAAAAAAACAGGCCAAGGAAGAGGGCAATGTTTAATTAAAGACCCTAAACAGGGTAAAATTGTTTATTGGAAAAACTTAAAAACTTGGAGCTCGGAAAATTAAGTTTGAGCACCCGAACCATCGTCGTTTTATTAACGAATATTCATGTTTGTTATTTTGACTGCGTTGCTGTTTCCTGGGCTCATCTAATTTCAAGGATACACAATTCGCATCCCCGAAAATGTCCTGCCATCTTCTGTTCTTGTTTCTGGTTGTCATTTGGGCTTTTATTATTATTACCCAAAACTCTCTCCTCCCCGAAAATGGTCGGGGAATATTCCTGGAATGGCTGGCTCGTATAATGGAATTTATTTTATGGCCAACAGGTAAGACATTTTCGTTGTCCCTTTAGCGTCCTGCTAATTTTACTTCGCTTTTACTATTTTCCCAAAGAGCACAACAAAAAGAAGTGAAAATAAAAGGAAAACGCCGAAACAACGTTGTCCATATGTTCCAAAGCAATATTTTTTAATGCCCCGCCCGAAGGCGCAGCAAACAAAGCAGGAAAAAGCGAAAGCTAGCGGAGAAAAATGCTGGCGACACCCAAAGACAATTAAAATTTATTCTTCGAGGGATCCCTGGCAAGATGTCCGCGGGAAATGCGGCTGCTGGATGCTGGAGAGGGGGGAATATATAAAACATAAATATGTAATAAGCAACATTGTGGATGAAAGATGGTGCCGGGACTTGGGTGGCATTATGCGACTTACATTAGCGTGTTAATGCAATTAAAAAGTCGGCTCTGGGCACAAGAAAACAAAAAAACACAAAAAAAAACAGCATCAAAAATAAATAATAATAGGGGGACCAAGACAATGAATCTTCGGACGATGGTACAAAAATTAAATTAAAAATGCTTTCACTTTGCCAAGGTGTTCCCCAAGGGTGTGTGTGCGTGAAAATTGGTTTATACATTTTGCTTATTAAAAGGTTTTTTTCCCCCAATTACTTGACAAACCAATTGAAAGTTTGGCTAACTATTTTTAAAGGTTTTCAAAGGTAAATACCTGATATTCACCTGGGCGATCCTAATGCATTTTAGATAAATTCCAAAGCCCTTAGGAGACATTTAAATCAGGCAAAAGCCTTCCCCCAAAAAGGTAACCGAAATTCGCCTTTAAAAGCAACAAATTTCAAGGCCTGTGGGACAACAAACATGTCCTGCAAAAAAAAAAAGACTCGCGAACACAAACAAAGGAAACTTTTTGCAAAGAAAAAGTTACACAGTTTCCCATTTTGTGTAAATTTAATTTTATCTCCGTCGTGGGCGAAACAAATAACACATGGATATCCTGGACGGGTGTCCTGTCCTTTTGCTTTTTTCGTTGGGACTTACGCAACCCACTGGACAATCATAAATAGGAGGGGGCGCCACGCCCACGCCCACGCATTTGCCTGGAAATTGTCAGGCTTGCCAGATGCGGTCAAAGGTCGGAAGGCAAGAAGCAATTAGCTTTTTGCTAAGCGCTGCCAGTCAAGGAAAATCAAATCGGAAATGGCCAATATGTAGTTGAATGCCGGGATGACAGGAAATGGATGGGAGAACTGATCGCTGCGAAATCATGGAAAAAACCCCTTCTGAGAAGAGAGGCGAATAATTAGGAATGTCGAAAACTTCAAACGAAAATCTGGCAAAACGGTAATCGCTTAATTAAAACCGGAAATGGCTTGCAGCGTCAGTCCTCTCGTTCTCAACGGAAATATAGGCACTCCAAAGAAAGGGAAGCAATCTTTGAAACAAGTGGAAACGTTGTAGTCGAGATTTCTCGACAACGAGATACCGTTTAAATATTTGGACCAAAAGCAAAAAGAATTACATCTCTAGCTCTTAAAATTTCGGAGAATGACGTGAAAGAACACGGACAGACAGACAGACAGACGAACAGACGGACAGACTTACGGATAAGAATGACTCGGCTGTGAATGCTGATCAAGTACATATGTACTTTATAGAGTTGGAAACGCTTTCTTCACCCTGTTGCATACATTTTCACAAACTTAATATACCATTTGTACCATAAGGTACATGCTAAAATGAGTGTTTAGCTTAAAACTTTGCAGCTTGTTCCATTTGATTCTATTGCATTTAATATTTTTCAAAGCTATTTTCTCGAAATGCTAATTCCTAAATGTAAATCCCATTGAAATTAGGGAAATAGTTGGAGTGCAAACACCACCGCTCGGATGTAATTATGGGGATACATTTTTTGTTTTGCTGGCCACCCACTTGAACTTTAAGCTGTTGAAATGTTTTTGGTGAATTTTTGGCAATTCCATTTTGGCTCCCCCAGCTCTGGTTCACCGGTGACGAAAGTACTTAGCATTTTGTATTTAATTTTCATTTTTGCATTTGAACTTTTTACTCTTTTCCACACGGAAAAACACACACAGAGTAAGAGCTTGGGGCGTTCTAAGCACGTACAGTGGCTGCCATATACTACGTACATGTTTGCATATAACGTGTGTGTGGATTTTTTGGGGGCGAGGCGGTGCGGGGCGGGTGTGTGGATGGAGAAGTTGATGTGTCATAAAAACTATTCCGCATTGAAATTTCGTTACAGAGACCAGGGAACTGGAGACGGAGTCAAAGTAGGGTTAAGGCCCGAAACGACGACAGTTTCGGACAAATTACTCGAACCCCCCTCGGCGGCTGCGGTGACGGGGGACAGTGGCGGGGGCGGGGGCGGAGGTGGGTTAAGAGATCTAGTATATGCAAAAGTATGTAAAAGTACCTTCACATCCTCGTACATATATGGAAAAGTTTTTATTGCCGGACATGCGGAACATTTGAAAATGTTAATTAAATTTCTCCATGCATTTCGTCTTCTAATTGGTTGGGAAATTGGCATCGGGAAAAACACGTTTTCCCCTCCCATTTCTCCATCTCGCCAGGCACTCGCGTGTAGAATTTTCCCTTTCCTCTTTTTTGCTAATCAGGAAAATAGAAGGCCTCATACAGTTAATGAATGCGCCAAATATAGTTTCTTTAGAGCTCGGGAAAATCATGAGTTAAAGGGCCAAGTTAAAGGGGATTTTCGGGGAAATAATAATAGAATTAACAAGTAAATTTATTAATGTTTGGCAAGCCTAAGAGTGAGATGTGCTTCTCGTGGTGTATGCCAATTGTTACCTAAATATAATGCTTTAAAACATTAATTTGCTAAACCATGTATTCTATGTGTATACATGTATCGCTTGTGACTTATTATTTAAATTTCGGCAATTGTTATTCTCGCAAATGGTTGTTGTTATTGTTACGGTTAGCCTGGCGGGCCAACAAACATAATTTGGTCGAAAATCGAAAATGTTGCGTGCATAAATTAGATGCAATTTATGTCAAAAGTTCAATGTAATCAATGGCAGAAACTAGCAACTGGAAGCCATAGCCAGGGGCGTTACTAGAGAACCGGAAACGGGGGAGGGCTATTTAAATAAATCACTTGCACACACAGTATTTGACCAACAAATATTATATTGGCTCTAATTTTTTGCCTTGCAGTGCAGCTTCCTTGGCTAATTTAGCATGGATATTCGGCTGTAATTAAATAATCCAAAGCTGTATTCAATTTTGTTAACAAGTAACCACGAAAATGTGGTTAAATTAAAACCGAATTGATGTATTTCTTACGCTTTACACAAAACTTGATTGGTTTTACGATCGGAAGTTTCGCTGACTTCAATCATTAGCCTTCCACCTTTTGCCGCCACAAAGTTGCAGCCCCCACAAAAGGGGGGCAAAAGGGGTCCTGGCCAAGACCCAAAGTTGGCCTAGAACCAACATACCACACCACACCACACCGCACGCTAGAACATTTTGCTTTTGCGTTGGAAGGACGATGGTCAAAGGCTTTTATTAGTTTTTCGTTTATTCGCTGGCTGCTTTAACTTTTCCGGTTTCGCTCGCTTGCCATAGCCTTTTTCTTTGTGTAATTTCTTTATATTTGTGGCTTTTATTACCCAGCCACACACACACACACACACACACACCCAAACGGCCGAGAGGAATATCAGGATTCCAGGAGACCATAGTCCAAAGTCCGAGGAGTCCTTGCTGTTTGCCTTTCGCTGGCTCGTTGTTGGTTTTGCTAATTTTTATTTATGTTCTTAAATGCTCCTTGCCGTGCCAACGGGCCACGCATTTTTATTAATTTTATTTCAGCGTGATTATTGTGATTAGTTTGCTGCTGCCTGGCCGCCGACCTTCCCTCCCCCCCCCCCCCTTTTCCTCCCCCTTTTTTCTCTTTATTTATTTTGTTTTTTTTTTGTTTTTTTTCTTGGTCCTGTCGACGCCTGCTGGCCGAACGCCTTTCCCGCCCCGTTTCCTGGCGCTCGCAGCGTTTTATTTATTTGTGCGACGACTTTGTCGAAGTAATTTTCATAAATATTTCCCTTTTATTTTATTATTTTTTTTTTTCGCTTGTTTCGACGGGCGCGGCCTTCTGGGAGTCGCAACTTTTTGTTTAGACGGTGACGCCGCTGTTGGCTTAATTAAGAGAAATCCGGTTTAAGGGATCGAAGCAAATTTGGCCTAATAAATTAAATTAGCATACAGCAGTGGCATTTCTGCTACGATATTTTGGATACAAGTTCGAGAAACTGTGTGCTGCAACGCCGCCGTGCTGCAATCTATGTTATATATTATAGATTTAAAATAATGGATTATCTTTTGAGTAGCACCTCCTGTCATATCTTAATCTTTAGCCCACTTCCGCGCCTTTGTGTTTCATTTGGAGGAGTTTTGCTGGCTAATCGCGTTGGGGGTTTTTTCATGTTTTTGCGGCCTCAACAAGTTGCTGACAGGGAATTTTTGTAAAGTTAGAAGGAAATGGGCGCGGCAGAGGCAAAAGTGCATTAAACTTGTGCGACGTGTGCGATACGATGCGATGCGATGCGATGAAGCCTATTTTGTGAAAAGTAAATCGCCTCAATTTCCACCTTTCAACATGTCTGCCATGTCCAGGATCAGATCCTTTTTCTTCCATGTGGGCCGGGGAGTGTGCGTGCTGAGTAGGCTCTTGAGCCGCACAACACTTCCGGTTGCCACTTGTGAGCGAAAAGCTTTTCAGCCTTTGAGTGTTTTTTTGTGGCAGGAACAAGCAGACATTCCAGACAACCAACCCCTCGTCCTTTCACCCACCAAATCCAACACATTCGCCGTGGCTGTGTGTGCGTCGCGCAAAAACAAAAACAAATGGAAACACACGAAAGATGGTCCTTTGGGGGAGCGGACGAACAATACCCAGCAATATAAGTATTACATTTTATCCCCTGAATCAGAATATGCAATTATTTCTTGTCTATCTATTTTAAACTCCAAGATCTAGGGAATCATACGGACATACGGACAAACGGACATGACTAAATCTCCTCGACTGTTGATGGTGATCAAGAGTATATCTACCTCTATTCTTTCTGTTGCATACAAATCTTTTTAAGAACCTATAAACTTAATAGACTTTATATAGCAGTAACGTATACCTCAAAAACAAACACAGAAAACTTGATCAATTAAGTTTAGCAGATTTTATCCCTAAAAACAAAACAAATTTCCATATTTAAATATGCCACTCTTTAGAGTTTACTGGCTCATATTCCTCTGGAAAATATAAAGCCCCATCACAGTTTTTTCCAGGGTATTCAACGAGATATAAAAAGAAAACAAGCTGCACCATAGTTATGGGCAACGAGGGGTTAACTGCAAGCATGTTACTGTGTCTTCCGACTCCAGATTCAGATCCCGATGCAGGTCCAGATCCAGCCAGAGATATAAACACATGCGAGTGCTTGTACGCACATATATAGTATCTGCAGGTTGCACCGTCGCCTCCTAATGGCAACCGCAGAGAGTGCTGCCGGGTGTGTGTTTTTCTGTACTTTTCTGCACTCGCTGTTGACTTGGCCAACTCCGTTTTGGCCAGGACACATCCATTAGGGGGCATCTTTACTTAACCATTTTTAATCCATTACAGCAGCGGCAGCAGTTGCAATTGCACTATTTTCTCTAAATAATTTCCATTACTTGCTGTAAATCCAATTTGCGGTTTGGCAAAAAAAAACCCATAGAAATATGTATGACACTTAACGATTTCTTGAACAAGTTTGGCATTGAATCAATTTCAAATCCTCGGCAACTCCCTTTTGCCGAAAAAGGGCCACAAATGAAGCGGACCTCGGCGAAGGAAAACTTCGTTAAACAATACTTTATTTCCCTATATTGTTGCTCCTGTTTGTTTATTTGTTTTTTGTTGGCTGCCACCCTGTTTGGCCTTCTTCGGCGTCTACTGCTTCTTTGTTTGGCTTAAGCGTTTTTATGGCCAATTTGACGAATGACCCCCGTTTAAATGGGTTAAGCGGGAATTCGAGTCCCGCCCCGGCTTGAACGCACTCTTGGGTGTTTTTTCTTCCTTTCGCTCTGGCTCTTTTTTTGGGAGCTTTTCCGATAAGCGTGGAACGCTTGTCCCTCTGCCAATTTTTGCCTAATTTATTCGCTTGTATCGCTCATAAATAAACCAAAATTGGCTCGAAAAAAAAAGCAAAAGAGAGAACAACTTTTCCTGACTTATTGAATTTGCTTAAACGGGGGAAGAGGGAAATAAAAGAAAGCCTCCAATAAAAACATAAGAGCAACGCATAATCATCATCAGCCAAAGGGGAGGGGGGGGGTAGTGGGCGTAGGGGGCGTGGTTCTAGGAAACGCCTTAATGCGCCATCTAATGGTGCAAATAAATTTCAACTAAGGAATTTTTATAGAGAGAGTCATAAAACCAAATGGCTGCCAATGTTTTGCCATCCCCCCTTGCCACGGCCCCCTAGCATTTCCGTAGTAACGTTAATAGCCTTAATTGAGCGTCTGCCACGCCCACTTATTTGTTTATTAGTGCGCCCTCCAGGCCACCCAAAAACAACGAGGAAAAAAGGAGACAGGGGGCGAGCATTTTTGGGTTGAAGGTAAGGAAAAGCATCAAGCTGGAATTTTCATTTGTCGCTGACAATAAAAAGACGTGCCGAAAAAGATGCGGCACTGGGAGAAAATAGTCACAAATTGAGGCCAAGAATCCCTTATTTTGTATCCCCTTTTTTCCTTGTAGCAACGGTTTGCTGGTTGCAATTTTTCACCTGCTTTTTCCAGCGAAAAAACGCAGGTGCCACGCCCCCAGAAACCCAGTCATTATGGGTGTGTGTGTTAAATCTTCAGGTGCGGGTCAAGTTTAAAGATTCAATTTCCTCGACAGCGGGAAAAAATCCATTAAAATTGTTAAATGCAGCGTTGGCAGTTTTCCACATTTTCCCCCAAAAAGCCACCTTCCCTTGCCCCTTTGCCGCCCTTTCCCCCCCTTTCCCGCTTCTTCTACATCTTCGTTTCCTTTGCACTAATTTGGTTGGCACTGCCACGTGTGTGTGTTTCTACACGGCAAACAATTGGGAAGACAAAACAAAATTCACTTTAGAATTTTTGGGTGAAAACTTGAGTTTTATTGGAACATTTTTTGGGCAATAATTACTCCTGGTTTTGGGATAATTAACCTATTTTCCCCCAAGGAAACCTCTCATATTTTGTCCAGTTTTTCGTCGAGTGCACATATTTGTGTGTGCGATGGCCGGTGAGGTGTAACGATGTCGCCTGCCTGAAGTATGGCGCTGCAATTTGCTCAGAGAGTCAAATGGATTTGACCTTAGCCACATGGGCGGAGGCAAGAGCCCCGGCTCTGGGGGCGTCCTGCCCTGGCCCTGGATGTGCCTGGCTGCCTGGGTGCCTGGGTGCCTGGCAGTATGCTGGACCAGCTCTAATGCTTAAGCTGATTTTAACAGACACACACCCTGCCATCCTGCCATCGCGGGCAGACTTCATTTGCAGACGGGAGCAGGAGCGCAAAAACTGTGGCGAGGATTGCCGGGCATGGCTCCTTCAAACACCTATGAAAAAAAATTTTAATAACATTAACCCAATAACTTGTACTTATAATTATTATCGAGCAAATTCCCAGAAATTCCCCTTCGACAATTCACAGAAAAAATGTTTATTCGAGAGGTGGAAATTCGACTTTCCCGGGGAAACCATCCCTAGAATATATATGTGTGTATAAATCCTCTTTTTTTTTTTGTGGCACTGGGGACATGGGGCAGGTATCACGTAATGCAGCGCGGCAAGCGCATTAACAGCATGCAGGTGCAAAAAAAAAAAGGAAATAAAAACCAAACGAAATATTTTGAAAAAAAAAGAAAAAACGGAAAACCAAGGAAAAAAATGAAAAAATTGGGAAACACGCGACACGCTTAAAAATCTTTGCAACTTTCTTTCTGCACCAAAAGCTGCAAATTTCATTTCACACCCAAAAACAGGAAAAATAAAGGACCAGCAGACATTCCAAGCGCATGAAAGGGATGGATGCTGCAGTGTGTGAGGGAGAGGGGTGAAGAGAAGACAGTGTCGGAGAAAAGTGCATGGCCACGAATTAAAAAGGTCATTTGGCCGCACTTTGGACAGTTTTTCCCAGTATTTTTTGTAAGTTTCCTGTTCCAGGTGCCCTTTTTTTGCGCTGCTGTCGCCAAGAAGTGGATAAAAACAGGGCTGGGGTTAGGGGCGTGGCTTTCGGGTTTGGGGGACCTGGGTCCTCAGAAAATGAGCAGACCAGCGGCGCGTGGCGCATCCAAAGGATGAAGGATAAAAAACGCATATCCAAAGGAGTCTGCAGTGGTGGCAAGCAAGTAAGAACGATTATAGTCGAGTGCCTCGACTATCAATACCCGGTTCGCAGTTTCCACTAGATTTACATGGAGAAGGAGAAGTTTCTAAGGAGAAGCTTGTGGACGTAACATATGTTTGTCATTTGAGCGGACAGAAGTTGTCGTAACCTGCTGAATTTTGCAACACGGATAGATATTGGCTCTTCCTATGTACAATCCAAATTTCGGGGCTCTAGAGCTAAAATTGTAGGCGCTACAGAGTTTCGTGGTTTGCGGGGGTGCGGGAGGTAGTAACAGATTATTTAAACAATCTTGTGATGAACTGGAGTCACATAATTCTGAATATGCAATTAGTTTTTCTCTATCTATTATAGTCTCCAAGAACATGGCTAGATCGACTCGGCTGTTGATGATGATCATGGGGTCATTCGTACAAAGTCAATATACCCTTGATCTTTTAAAGAACCGCGTATAAAAAGGCAACATAACAGCAGGCTGAAAGAATAGATGAGTGTGCCAATTATCCTTTGGGGTTCCTTCATCCACCGAATGAAAATAATCAGGTAATTAGGCTTTTGCAAACACTTAAGAGCTACTTAATACGCATACTCCAAGGTGCCAGGGTGAGGAGACAGTGAATCCCGTCAACCGTAAATTGCTTAGGAAACGTGTGTTTAAGGTGCCTGCAACAAAATGCATTGATTCACACAATAGTGTAATTAATTAGTGAAAGTCTGAAGCGGTTTCTGGCTTGCCATTCCCTTGGTGGAGGCTCCACTGCAGCCCATTGTTGTCCCGGGGAAGCACAGTAAGCCCCAACAAAGGGGGAACTTTGATGTCATTTTAAAAATGCACCAGGAATTAACGTAACGACGAAGACAGGAAAAGAATAAGTCGCTGGCAAAGGTAAAAAGCAAACAAACAAAGCAGCGCAGCACAAAAAACGAAAGGGGGCGGCGGCGGTACTGGGAAAAGTGCCCCGGATGAAGGGTGCAGGGATGCTTCAGCCAAAGTGGGAAGGATAAACAGGACTTAGTTGACCAGGTTGGCTGCATAGCCAGATAAGAAAATTGCAATTTAATTAAACTAATTGAAAGACGATAGGCGGCGGTGAAAGGTGTCTCCTTTAGGACTTTCCTCGCACTTCCTCTCCCGAGAATTTTCCTTATCGCCACGGCCGCAGCCACAACAACAACAAAAACAACAACAACAACAAGTGGCTTGGCTGAATGGCAAAAATACAAAAGTATATCCACAAAAAAAAAAAGAAAAAAAAAAGGAAACTGAAAAGAAAGGAAGAGAAGCCATGCAAATTGCTTCCCATCTTCTGCTTCTTGCTGGCCGTCTGGACATTTGCATTCAAAACCAATGCGTCGTTGACTTTTGCTTGAGAATGCCAACGAAAGGGACGCCGCACGTTGGCAAATGAAAAGCAAACAGGCCATTGGCCAAGAGGGTGCTCCATCCCGGGCCTGCCCCTCACAAAAGGGAGGCCAAAGAAGGCCAAAAGGAGGCGCATTCAGGCATACAAATGAGCCAGGGGAATGGGAAATGTTGCACTACCAGAAAAATTTAAATTTCTTTACCCGTTTGAACCGATTAGAAGCGATTACCTTGCTTCACCCGGTTGCACCGATTAAAACCGATTGCGCCGATAAGAATCGATGAAATTTCCCTACCCGTTTGGAGGCGAATTTAAAGATACTTCAAAATGGCCAGGAAATTGTTACCTTAATTTGTGATTGGAATTTTTGGCGAGTGTGGCAAATGCTAGGAAAATGGAAAACGGAAGGGAATGGGTAATAGGCAAAGCAAAAAATGCACATGGGCTAGTGGCAATGACAGGAACGTGCCAGCAAAGAAAATTAACACATCGCCCTCAAGTTGCCAAGTTACTATCCGGTGCTGGGACCATCCCCTGGAACCTCCCTTGGACCCCCTGTAACACCCCCGGGCCTGCAGCCCCCCTGGATTTTGACTCCATCCATCAGTGGCAGGTTGTGCGGAAGTTGGCCAAGGTTCTCGTTTCGTCTTCATTGGTAATGAGTTCGCCTCCGCCACACTCGTTTTCTGTCTCGATTGCAAATCAATTTTTAAGCCGCTGCTTTTCCCCTTTTCCCCCCATTTCGCCTTTGCCAGGCACTTTCCTCATAGGGTTTCCCCCTTGGCCGTTGTCGTGGCCCTTGTCGTGGCATTGCAGGGAAATCAGTAGCCAGTAGTTGCTTTCCATTTTCCCGAGGGGATGACTGGGCCTACAAGGTTTGCAGCGTTTAAATGCAGATCAAAAATTGATTAACTCAATGGCTAGCTATCTAATTCTTCTCTTGAAGTACCCTGATTTTGAAAAAACAAATTTTAATATAAAACAAATAGAAACGCTCTAGTCGGGATTTCTCGACAACGAGATACCATGTACCTCTCTTGCCGTTGCCGTGGAAAGGGGTGGGTACAACTTTAATTGGTCATATCTTCTATATCTATTGTCCGATCTCGACGGAATTTTGCATACACGTGTTTGATGATCAGTGGACTAAGCGGACTTAAAATTATGTCTTGAGCTTTAACCATTTTTGAGATATCGATTTTTTTGCAAATAGGAAGGCGGAAAGAATTACACCACTAGCTCTGACCATCTCCGAGAACGACGTGTTCATACATACAGACGGACAGACAGACAGACAGACGGACATGGCTAGATCGCTGTTGATGCTGATCAAGAATATATATACTTTATAGGGTCGGAAACGCTTCCTTCTCCATCCATTGCACAAACTTAATATACCATTTGTACCTTAAGGTACATGGTATAATAAGCCCAAAGAGGCTTCTTGTTGTGGAAACCCTTATGTGCCACCCAAATCGCATAGTTTGCCGGCCAAAACTTTGCAATCTGGCTTTAAATTTAGTTCGATCGAATGCGGTTAAATTTTGTTTTCTTCGTTGAACAACACAATTTTCGCTCAACACAAAAAAAAGCAACGAAAAAAATTGGCAAAGCGGTAATGTGGCAGGGAGATGAAAATGGGAAAACGGGAAAATGGGCTGCGCAAAACTCTCTCCCCCAGTTAATGCGCTTATCTCGGCGTGCAGTTTTGAGCCTTGTGTGCCATGGAATATTGCAATTAAGTGAAGAGCCAGCTTAGGCAGTCTATCTATTTCAGCCGCCGCATTTTTTTTTGGGTTTTTTGGTTTTTCCAGCGAAAAAAATTGCTCTTTTATAGTTTGCTTTCCTTTTTTTCTGGCATTTTTTTGTTGCCCGCCGCTTGAACTGTCGTCTCAAGTCCTGACCATAAATATACCGGCTACGCACTCGCATTCACACGCATTGTTAGTTTATATGCCAAATTGAATTGCTTGCGAGCCAAAGTCAACCTCCCCAGCCAGACACTTTATAGTTTTCCTCTCCCTTTCGGGTTTTATTTTCTTGGCTTGTTGACTTTGGCCAACACAGACACGAGTATAAATTATGATGTGCGAGTGTTGGGGGGCATTGCAGGGAGGCTAAGCAAAAGTGTTAAGTTGGCAACACGAAAAATGTGCGCGCCGCAAAACTTTGGTTTCCTTTGCAGGAAAAAAAATTACAAAAAAAAAAAACAGAAAGAAAAGAAAAATGCTGGCGCACATATACAATTATACAAAACACACACACACACCCACTCTCGAGAGTGAGGGAAACTCAAGAGGCTACAAATTTACTCAAATGCACACTGAGACGTTTTAGCCATAAAAACTGAGCTTTTCAATTCAATTGCAGTGCCTAAAATTGTCGTTTTTCCTTTCTTCAATTTGCAATTTATAAAATAATAATTTGAAAACCCGTTTTTTGTTTGTTTTATTTCATTTAAAACTTGCATTCGAAAGAGCCCATGAAAAATCCTTTGAGTTCAATAAAAACCCCGCCAAATCATGGCCGTACATGCTAGATATTTTTAAGCAAATTTCCAAAATTCCTTGGGGGTTTTCTTGCTAACGATTTTCCCTCGGAAAATGCGTCAATGTCGTTAGCTTGGGTTCCCCAATTTTGAGACCAGTGTGCGTTTTTGGTGGGCGGCTTGCGGTTTCTTATGGCTTAGCTGCCGTGGCTGTTGGTGTTGGTGTTGGTGGTGCTGCTGGCATAAGTGGATTACCGTATTAAGTTTTTATTATTAGTCTAAATGGCAAAGTCCTCGTTGACTTTGCGGGACTTGGGAAAACTGGTGAAAAGTGCGGTGTAGTGGGGCCAACAGGCAAGCCCTTGAGCCTGCTAGCTGGCTGGAAAATTAAGTGTTAAATAAGAAAATTAGCTTAAAATAAATTTTGTTGCGGGTGCCCGCGCGTCCTTCAATCTTGTGTGTGTGTGCGAAGGATTAATAATTAGAAATGACACTCTGCACACATCCATCCAGGGGCACTGCGATAGGGTTTCTGGCAACCGCTGTAACCACTGAGAATCCAGTGAGCCACTAAAAACCCCAACGACGTACCCGAACCACCCGGCACAAGGTGGTGGAATCGCTTACTTCTGCACACAATTCTCCAAGCGTTCATTTGCTTGGCCAGAGTCGGCATAACTTTCATTTATGACAGGCCCAGTTCGCATATTATGCGGTATTCCCTTCACTTTGCTTTGCTTTACTTAACTTAACTTAACTTTACTTTTGCTTTACTTTGGCCACTACGTACTACGTACTACGTACCAGTGGTAGCCACGCCCCCTCTGGTGGAGGCTGATGGTGCATATGCATAAAGTTTATGGGGCACTGGCGATTGCAAAACTTTTCCCCAACAATGGCGACAGAAAGTTTCCTTCGCCTTCCTGTTTTCCCACCATTTTTTGTCTTTTTTTTTGTCTTTTTCCATTCATTTATTTCGTTAAAGACACCCGGCAAATAAGAATATAAATTAAGGAATAAATGAATATTTTTTGGCAAATTATGAAAACAATTCGATACATTTTAAATACATGGGGTTTCGGGGGATCAAATTGAAAGGTCTAATTAGGAAACTGGCTAAAAAATGAGCTTATTCCGGTCACAAAGCTGAAAATATCTCTGGAAATGTTGGCCGGCAAAGCTGCAGGGTTTATTAACTCGACTGCAAAATCCATGAGCATTCTATTATCTCGAAATTTAAGTTGGTGATTAAAGTTATCTCCTTGCTGCTGGCCTGCCAGCGTGAAGATGGAGATACAATTCCTCGGATAGAGAAACTCAAGCAAAGCAAAGTCTTTTTCTCCGAGCAAAAGATTTAAAATCAAATTAAATGCTTGTTGACATGTCATCCACACACAAGAAGGCAACGTTGGGGGAGTAAAGAGACCGGAAAAGGATTCAAGTTCTTAAGGGGTTAGGGGGCGGCGGCGGCGGCGGCGAGGGTCGAGGGTTGAGGGTTGAGGGTTGAGGAGGGGCTTTGGGGCTAAGGGTAAGCTGCTGCATCAAGTGTCATGCAATAAATATCACTCAAAACTTTCAGCTACGTCCCCCGTCTGCTTTTTGGGGTTATCTCATGTGTAGCGATAAAATGTATCTAATTTAGGATGTTTTTACCGCCCGAGCAAACTGCAATCCGAGCCTTACGCTCCCCTCCCCCTCGGGGGAAAATGCGGGAAAAACTCTTGGCCCAAGTGGGAAAGAGCAGCCGTAAACATTTTTAATTTGACAAAACTTTTTACCTTTGACCACAGAAAAGAAGGTGATGCTTCTGCTGCCGTCTGATTCCTGATTCCTGCACCCTGAATCCTGAATCCTGATGCACTTGCCCGGGTGGCTGGTGTTTGGTGGTTTTCCTGGTTTCGGGTCCGCCCTCAACCAACAACAATGTGTGAGGTCAATGCGGCAAACTAAAGTCTGACATCTGATGGAGCAACAGGGACACACAGCCCGTCAGACAGACAGACAGACAGACAGACGGATGACTGTATATAGGGGGACGCATACATATAGAGAGACACACAATAAAATCATTTTCAAAATTGCACCACAAGATTTTAGCACACTGCTGCAGTCGTGTCGAGTTTGGCCAACAGTGCTGGCGTTTTTGGCCGATTTCCACAGCCGGAAAGTCGTTTGGAAACTATATAAAATCCATTTGCCAGGATAGACCAGTAGATACTTCCCACGCCTCGAAAACCAGTGTATTTGAGTGTATGTCTTCTGAATTTTGGTATACAACTTCTGCCGTCTCTGTGGCACTCAATAACCTTTATCCCAATCCTCAGAGCCTCCCCCCCAGGCTGGTGTCGCATCTCTTGTCCACCTCCCCCAGCGCACCAAGGTGACGTCAAGTATGAAATTGTTGTGTTCACACTAAACTTAAGTAACTGAATTAAAATGCGGCTAATAGAGTAGTTGCAAACACATGGAGATTAAATGGCCACCGAGGGAACGAGAGGAGGCGGGAGGAAGCGGGAGAGGTCCTGTGGGCAGCCGAAAGAGACGGCAACAGGGCCAACAGGGGGAGAGCGGGATGGGCAGAAGGGCAGATGGGCAGATGACGGAGTAAGATGACCAGATTAACTGACTAGTTTATGGCAATTCCTGCAAACCAGAGAACTATCCCAGTGTGTGCGTGTTTCTGTCACCAAGTTTTCTCTTTTCCCTACCGGTTTTTTCTTTTTTTTTTTGGGTGTGTTGTGTCTGCCCCGGCTGACAAGTCTCCACAGGTGGAAGACAGATGGCTGTGTTTCTTTTTTTGTCGGGCGGTTCAGTGGCTCAGTGGTTGGTTCGGTGCTTGATGGACAGGCCAAGGAATGCCTGCTCTTGATGGCCAGAATAATGCTAGCCTTGGCATTTTCCAGCTGTGTAACAATCATGGTATTGACCTGAAAAAAAAGGAAATAATACGTCTTTAGTTGCACAAACGTTGCGGAGGCATTCCTTGTAGTGTGAATTAACATGACACAGCGACACCAATTTAATTTAATAATTTACCATGAATTGCATTCAATGCATTCTTAAGCTTTTAAATTTCGTACTGTATTGTGGAGCTCGGCCTTGGACGATTTTCCAGCGATTGCGGGGGAGATGTCAATCAAGTGCAGCAGTTCTTCAACTGCAGATGAAAATAGGAAAACTAAAAGGAAAATGCGAAAATGCTTCGCAAGACGGGCTCACCAATTCGCGATGCGCTGCGTATAATAAAATAAAAGTGAGAGCAAATGTTTGGGGGCTTGGGGGGCGTAGAAGAATGAAAATTGAAGTGCAAATTGAAATCGAATGACGGATTCGCCCTGCCTATACTGTGCCCCACTCCCGCATAATCATCATCATCTCTATCATTTCCCATTTTTCCCGGGCGATACTTAAGTGGTAGCACCCCCCCACAACACCCCAGAGCCGCTCCGAAAAATAAGAAAATAGTAGAATTTTCCCCTCGGCCACCGGGGGGAAAACAATGCATGCATTGTCAGCGAAAATTTTTTGAAGTGGTTGAGGGGGGTTGGGAAATGGAAAACTAGAGAAAACCTGGGAGACAGATGCACTATAAAAATGAAGAAATTATATAGCATACTTATGAGCGTTGCAGCACGTGCAACGCAACGCAATGCAACGCGACTGCGGATTTCGCTGTAGGGTGGAAATCTTGGCGAAAGTGCACACCAAATACACTCTCCGCTCATAGTAATATGAAACGTTTGACCATAAATTAGAGTAGCAGTTATTTTGTGCTTTGAAAATTATTTAAATTTCACTAGAAGCTAGGAAACTAGCAGATTTGCGAGCCATTTTTGTGGAAACTATAATTCTGGTTGCCAGTTGGAGTTATTAAATAGCTTTGAAAGCATAAAAACGCAAACTTCGAGTACTTGTGCATCTGTTTTTTTTATTTCATTCAACAGACTAGAGGGTTCTAAAAGAATTTCGGCATCAGCATAAAATTTGTTTTTAGTATGCAATAAAAAAGTCCGAACTTTTGTGTGGATTGGTTTAGTTATACGTTGCGTATACGTAATTTGTTGCTCCCGCCGTGGCGTATACGTAATCTACCACAATGTGAATAATCTCTGTTGGCCATTAGGGCAGCCGACAAGTTGTACTTTCGGCCTTGCCGCACCACACACGCGCACACACACACACACACCTGCTGGAAAGAGAAAGTTAAATTAGAAAAATGTCAAATTGCATACATTTAGAAGCTAATGAAATAAGTTAAGCAACAACAACAACAAACCGGCACTGGGTACTGAGTACTGAGTACTGCGTTAAGTACCGCCCACTTGGCCCCGCCCTCTTTTCTACACCATCTCATGTGTGCGGGGTGCGAGTGTGTGCACTGCAATTTGAATTAATTTGACTTTTTTATGAACTTTAAGTATGCCAACAGCAGCCCAAAGCTATGTGCCGTGCCATGCGATGCTATGCTCTCCAGTTCCTTGTTGTTGTTGCATGTGTGTGTGTGTCTAGTTGTTGTTGTTGCTTTTAGTCGGGTTTTTGTTGCCTTTGCTGCCTTTTTACTTGCACTTCTCTGGATCTCGTACACCCGGTGGTGTAGTCTCGCTGCTAAGGTTACTTACAACAGTTGCCACATTTGTTGGTGTAGTTCTTGGCATTGTTGGTGTAATTGTTGGTGTACTTGGCTGTGGTTGGGTTTTTTTTTATGTGCTCCGCTTGCAGCTGTTCGGGGCATGTTTGTGGGCTGTGCTGCATGTAGTTGAGTTAATTAGAATGCATATATCCAGGTAAATAGGGCTGCCGAAAATTGTTGACTATTGTAGACCCAGTTACAGCGATGATACATTTCTGATAAGTTTATGTTACTTGAAATTGCAGCCTTTTATGGCAGAAAAATCGATTCCGCCTCGACTGCCACCACTATCACTGCTTCCTTCTCGGGCATTTCTGGTCAACTGTCCATCATCTATCTATCAAAGTATCTATTTATCTTTTGTATCTTTCTATCTGCTTAACTGCGTCATCATCATCAACATCCACCACCATGATGGCAATACATGCATAGTCAATGTATCTGAGTCTGATCCATCCATCCATCGTCTCCTGTTCTCTCCCCCTCATTTTCACCCTCCTGCCAGTCTCCTTTCCACTTCCGTTTGTTGTCTTGAGCTTCCTTGTTGTTGCTGATGGCGTTGATTGCTGTTGACTTTGATTTTTGCAATCTGCTTTCGATTTATTTTATATTTCTTCCAGGTCACTGACATTTGTGCAATGTCCAGTGTCCCCCGTCCACCGTCCTTCATTTTTTGTTTTCTTTTTTGCCAACCCACACATGTCCGTCTTTGTCATTTTTTGCTGTGTTACATTGCTTTTGATTTCTAATTTTGTTCATAAAGATTCGCAAGAACATTTCTTAAACTACATAAACTGGCTGATGTCATAGCCATATTGTATTTCCAGTTCCTTGTTGTGGAGACTCCCCCCTTGATGTTCTTTGTAATTATTCTGCATTTTCCCCGATTTCCATGTCCGTTTCCATTGTTATTTCTGTCCGCATGAAATCTGAGTAAACAGCCCAAACATGCGGGCGGCTTTCTATATATTATGGCCAAGTGTCCGAGGGTGGGCATGTTTATATGTGTGTTTCCGGTGCCCGCAGTTTTGCCCGCCAAATGTTTCAGAAAATTTGATTTGATTTGGCCCAGAAATCCAAAAACCAAATGTCCATTCAAATTAAATTTAGCAGTGAAAGCCGTTCAAGGGGGTTTTTGGTGGAGATTAAAAGCGATTAATATTTAGTGCATATATTTTACCCCATTTGATTAATCATTGTTGCTACTTGCTCGATTTTGATTATATATTTTGCAATTGTTTCCAAAATATTTCACTTGATTTCCTTTTTCGTTTTACCACTACCCTCCAATCAATCAAGTCAGCTGTGTATTAAAAATTCGCTCTAAAAAATAGCTACATTTTTGCTGGAAACTTTCTGGTTGCTGTTTGTTTTTATATCATGTACTACCTTGAGATACAAATGGTATATTATGTTTGTGCAACGTATGTAACAGGGAGAAGGAAGCGTTTCCGACCCCATAAAGTATATATATTCTTTTACAAAATGGTAAAAGCCAGAGACATAATTTTAAGTCCGCTGATCGTCAACCACGTGCATACAAAATAATGTCTAGATCGGACAATAATTATTAAAGCTATGACCAATTAAAGATTTACCCACCCCTTTCCACGGCAAAGGCATGCCGTTGCAAATGCTGTGTGACGTCATCCGTCCTCTTTTTGACTTCGATTCGTCCACACGTGTATACATACAAAAGTGTATGGATGTTTTGATGTCAACAAATAGATAAAAAAGGGTTGATAAAGAAAAGAGGTACATGGTATCGCGTTGTCGAGAAATCTCGACTACAGCGTTTCTACTTGTTGTTCTAGGACTCGTTATTGTTTCGGCTGATGGATGCCATGACAAGGTTTTCATAACTTTTTGGCCCCGCATCCAAAGCGAAGCCCTTGCAGCATGCAAAAACCCAGCCAGGTTCTTTTATTTTGGCCACATGTTTTTGCATTTCTTTTTTTTTTTTGCTAGGGGAAGCTGCCAATCAGTAGTCGGTGACCCCGACACACAAAAAAAAAAAAAAGAAGGTGGTATAAAAACGGGTTTGATCGTGGGAGTGTTTTTGGCATTAATATAGAACGCAATCAAAATCAAATCAAATGAAAATTGTTCGAGCTGCGGCGCTGACAAGTTCATTATGTTTGCATTGCTTTCGGTTTAGTTGGGATTTGGATCAAAGGTGGTTCACCCCTCCCCTCACCTCCCCTCCCCTTTGTTTGCCCACCGATATGACCAATAATCAATGGCCAACACACAAGGCGACATGGGTGAGCCGCAAATTGAACTAATTTGATGTGTGAACAACAGGACTCGCCATCGCCCATACATATATCTAGTGGCATTGATGCCGCCGAGACCAGATTGAAGGCATCCCATATATAGCACACAATCTAGGTACATTTATACATATTGATTGGCAGGCAAAAGAAATCGTCTTGGGAAGGGAGAAACAACAGACAGACGGACAGACAAACAGACAGGCAGTTCGGAATCCATCTGTTATGATTTTGTGATATATATATATACAAGGCATTAATTCAATTTGATATGAGCCTGAATTTCGGTAAGCTGACCAATGTGTTGGCCACTTGATAGGGATTCCATCTGTCTGCAAATTTTGGTAGCAGCTCGTGCTGTTTGTGGAGCGGCAGGCAGTCGGTTATAATAATGAAAACCATTTGTTTATCGTAGCCTCATGCATAGGCATTTGGGAAGTCCTCGAAGCCAAGTGCATGAATCAAAAGTGAATGGTTCAATGAATTGAGTTTGCCTGCTGAAAACTTACTCAAGTGTTTGGGGAATTTCGAATTGCTGGATTCCCTAATTAGTGACTTGAACGCATGAGGAAGGAAGCCAATTCTTTCGCACAATACTCGTATTGGGGACATAAATTTCCCAGCAAAATGTCGATAAATTTGCATCGTCTTGCATGTGATTTATGGGCGAAACCCAAACCCGGCCCCTGGATGATGATTAAAGCGCACTGATGACCAAATCAATGTGTGAACCCATTCCATAATTAATGTCACATCAAAAACGCAAGCCGATGTGCCACAGGCTAATGAAATCAACTCGTAGCAGGCTGGGTTATTTATAATTATTGCGACTGGGTATCCCAATTAAATTAGCATACTCGTACAATCAATCGAATACATTTCGTATTCATATGACTCGGAAGCAGGTGTACGAGGTCCGTATCTCTGCGTAATCGAATGCCCTTGAGAGGGGGAGTGTGGCATCCTTCAGATACACAATCTGTCCATGGCCGAGGCATCACAATGAGTTATCCTTGCGCTCATTACATTTGGATTAACATGTTAATAATGCCAACGGGCAGCCCTCTCCCCCCTCACTCTTTCGCACATTTGGCCCCTACATCGCCTGATTGCATATGCGGGCAGTTGTCTATAGAACCACTCAACCACTCGACCGCCGCTCTACCACTCAACCCACTAAAATCCACTATCCCAGCAGCCTACGCACTTGCCTGGATGATTTAACAAATGCATAAGGATATAGAGAGGGCAGAGAGGGCGGCAGCGGGGGGATAGAGATGGCAAATCGATGTTTGACCATTGATAGTTCGAGTGTTATAATTGTATGTTTGACAATCTTCATAACTGTCAATTGGATTGCCATATTGCCAGGGCCAAGAGTTTGGCTTAGTTTGGTTTGGTTCGGTTCGGTTCGGTCCTTTTGGATTGTGATTTCCCAGGCGCACCATCTCGTTCCCGCCGCACTGTTTCCATATCTATCTCTCAGTCGCCCACTAATGTAATTGTTTAACACACTGCTGGGCATTATTATAAACAAATGCCTGTAATGTTTTTGGACAGACAGCAGATGGTAGACGGCAGGGGCAGAAACCAATATGTGCAACATGATTGCCTTGATTTTATTGACTGCACTTACTGCTGCGTAGCGCACTCGGATGCGGATGCGGATGCGGATACGGATGAAATCCCCCTTATTTGCATACGTGTGCCGGAGTAGCTCTGGCCAGCTCCTTTCGATATTCCCAATTGGCAGGACCTGCTATTTTGATTTATAGCAGCAAATTGTGTTTTCGTCCCTTTTCGAGTGCAGAGACGCTGCCGCAGCACTCGAGAGACTCATTTCGGTATTTAATTGAGGCTCTGGCCTAGGTCGTTACCGGGAATTAGTTTCGATAATCGAACAGTTCATTAACAAATCGTTTGCTTAATTAGCCAGCCTAAAATTATGATCCATTCATTCAATTATCTTTGGGCCGAATGCAGAGAATGTAAATTGTGATTACAACAAATCCGAAATCCGAAATCCGAAATCCGTTTGCAGTTGCCAGTTTGCAGTTGTTTTGCTGACTATCTACGAGTAACTTTGAGCGGATTTCTGTCGCTTCAGTCGAAATGAAAGGCTGTCGCCCAACAGGTGACAGGAAAGCGCAGTTTATCGCCAACTGTTTGGCATCATCGTCCTTCTTGTCCGTCAAGGCAAGTGTCCACAAGGACTCCCGGTCTTAGTTTCACTTGCAGTTGCAGTTACATCTGCAGAAGCCCCCCCCAAAAAAAAGAATACACAAAGCACCAGGCGGCAGGCGGGCGGGCGGGCAGGCGGCGGGTACCGGGTACCGGGGGCATAATGCATAATTACAACAATGGTGGCGCAGGACAGCGCCAAGGACTCCGCGGCGCCCAAAAGGGGATCTCCTGCCTCCCCCACCAACCGCCGCCCTCTGGTCCTCTCGGTTTCAGGGTCCTTATCAGGACATCCGCTTTCAGCGATTTTTAATTGCTATTGTTACAGTTTATTGTTTTATTATAAAGGCCAAGTGAATGAATGGCCAAAAGACAGAGAGAACGGGACAGAGCGATGGCTAGAGAGGCATAGAAAGAGACGGCGAGTGGGACAATAGACGGGGCATAAAAAAAAAGAAGGAAAAATAAAAAAGATTTTCATTTAATTTCTTTTGTCGCTCCAGCCGGTTTAGGTATCTTTTTTCGTTTTTATTTTGCCTGTTTTGTTTTCGCAGCGTTTTCAATTTCTTTTTTCAAAATAAATAAGCCAACAATTAGCTGGCCAACCATAACTTCTTCTGCCCAACCATAATTGAAAGAAATTTCAAATTAATTATGTAATATCAGCTAGTGGATAGTAAGCGGTCATTATTGTTTCAGCCACTGTGCGCCTGCACTTACATTGCGTTTATTTACATATCTTAAATTTGCTGCAATTGATGTATACCAGTGCTTGTTTATTCTCCCGTCTCTCAGGTCATTAAATGTAGTTTTTGCTCTTCAGTTTTGTAATCGTCTTTGTCTGTTGACCTTACTCCTTGAGCGCCCTAATTGATTTTCCTCTTGAAAAAAAATGACAAAAAATCTTAAGTTCTTGGGAAAATATTCGGCACACAATAACAATGTCCTCCAGCTCCTTGGCAGCTCCTTGAGATAACAAAAACGTCAAATTAATATGCACTTTTCCAGCACTTGATCTGAATGTGTGTGTGTGTGTGGAAAAGCCGGGCCAGTGTCCTGCAGGAGCAGAGTATCCTTTATGAAAAATAGAAGAAGCTGGCAAGAGAGTGCACAACGCAGCGCAACGCAACGCGACGAAATGCAACGCAACGCAACGCAACGAAAACACAAAAACTGGAATTTTTGTATACAAATATGGTGAACAAATATAGTTGAAATGAAACAGCAGAGTGCACTCGAAAGGCACCCAGAGTGTGCCAGAGTGTGCCAGCGTGTGCGGGGGTGTGCAGTGCAAAAAGGAGCTCCGTAAGAGCTCCCAAAAAAACATAATCATAAGTGCCTTCTCCGCTCCGCTCCGCTCTGGTTCTGGTCCTGGTTCTGGTCCTGTTGCTGTTTCTGTTTCTGTTCCTGGTCCTGCCAACAAGGACAAGAACGATGCCACTACAATAATCATAAAAGCGCAAAACAACAACAATATCTGAGCATATACTCGTATATTCTGTTGTGTGTGGGCCAGATCCGGGACGGAAATAATGTATTAATCCAGTTGAGGCCATATTTTTTATTGGCATCACCGTGGGAGCTTCGGGGAATCCAGTGCCTGGGCGTCCTCTTCCTGTTTGCACTGCCGTGCGTAATTTGCATTAGCAATCGTCCCTCGCCACAAGCCCCCAGCCCCCAGCCCCGACCTTTAACCTTTCCACCTGCTTTGCCTTTCGGGCAGGTGATAAACCGCATTCTTATTACAACATCACAAAGCAAAGCTCCTTCGCATTCTTTAATGCAAAGGAACTGCGAGAAAAAATCTGTTAAACCATAAAAGAACAAGGTTTTTGTACCTTAAGGTATACATGTAGAGTATTCTTTTAAATTATATATGTATCAGCCTCAACAGCCTAGCCGATCTAGCCATGTCCGTCTGTCTGTCTGTCTATCTGTCTGTCTGTCTGCCCGAATGTGTGAATACATCCTTCTCCGAGATGTTAAGAGCTAGAGACGTAATTCCTTTTGCCTTTGTTCAATTATATTTATACGCAGATCAAGTTTATTTATAATTTTTGCCACGCCCCTTTCCACCTTCGAAATTTTAAGAAAATTGCATTTTCTACTGCTTTCTCATATGCAATATTTTCCATTTATTTTTCTTGCAGTGCTCTCTGGGCATAAGTGTATATAAATATATGTTGTACAACCGACAAGGACAATTTAAAACCTTTCATAAATATTACTGCCTGAGCGCGGCAACGCGTCGCGTAATTATTATTACGCATACGCCCCGTCGCACCCCCGGGCTCCCGAAAACAAAACAAAATAAAGGCAAACCAAAATAGTAGAACAAAAAACAAAAAAAAAAAACAAGTGCACGGTGGTCAACAATGACAGGAACTGCGAGCGGAAATAATTGTTATGCAATTGAAATAATTCGCTATTTAAATGTCGAGCGCACACCGACTATTTGCAATTATGCGGCCTGCAATTAGACGGTGAGTACTTTTGGCCTCTATTTTGTGAATTTAAAACACCTAAAACAGGAGTTACGCTTAAGGTAAAAGGCTTTAATCCATTTTGGAGCTGTTTATCTGGAATATTTTCAACGAATGCCAGGCATGACTTAATTGTTTGCTCCCAATTTGTTGATAAACATCAACCGATTACTGCTTGCATTTCTGGCATATTTTTTGCGGCCCACTGTTGACCAAAGCTGACCAAAGCAACTGGCTGGCAATTGCAGTTGGCTGTTCGGTGGAAAAGCGAGGAAAAGGGGGGAAAAAGTGGCCAAAAGGAAAACGCGGGGGTGGTGCTTCAGGAAGCTACATGACGCTGGCGACAATTATGCGCATGTTGGCGGCTTAAGCAGCCATTATTCCTGCTGGCTCACTTACCCATTACCCCGAAAAAATCCCCCCGAGAAGCTCCACAGCACCCCACGTATTTTCCGCCTCCGCCAAGCCCCGCTCCGCCCCGGTTTTCCATCTCACTTCAGTTTTCCTACATCTTTTGCCCGCCTTTTACAGGACTTGCACTTCCATTGTTACCGCTTGCTTTTTCATAAATTTAAATACAAAACATATTAAGTTTTATAGCCCGGGAGGGTTAAGTTGTTCGCCTGCCGGCTTTCCCCTTCACAGCCCCTGCCCTTTGCCCTTTGCCCTTTGCCCCCCACCGGCTGTGTAGATTTGTGTGCATATGTTTGAAATCCAGCTGAGAATTTACTAACTCTGGCATGTGTGTAGACCGAACTGCATTAGAGGAACGACACCAGGAAGTCGAGAGCAAAAAGCGGCGAGAATGCCAGCTACGCAGGGAAAAAATAAAGCATCATATTGCCTTTTGAATTTCTTTATAAAAGAGTTTATAAAACTCTATCCTTCTTAATGGGTTGGAAAAATAATTGATTAGAGTTCACGGATATATCGTTGGACTAGATATATTCATGGAAATTTGTTGTCAGTGCAGGGTTATTGGAAGAGCTTATCGAAGAGCTTCCGAGCTGTCGAGCAAAAACGCTTAGCAAACAATTTGAGCCACAGATCCTGAATGGCAAGAAATTGTTGCGGAAAGTGAAAGCCGTTAAATGAGTGGAATGGAATTATATTCATTTCTGCATTTCTGGGCCTACAGATCGGTTCGTGTGTCTTTCGATATTGTTTTGAATTAATTAACTTATAGCCAGAGCTTGTCTCGGTTTTTTTTTTTGGTTTTTTCTTTGATCCAAGCCGAGCTCTAAGATTTCCTTTTTGGCACCCGAAAGCATCCAGTTAAATGGCTGGCACACCGGTCATGCAGTTTACTAAAATTGAATTCATTATGCTCGAAAATACATACAGAGCACACATAAACCATCGGGGCTGGATGGCATCTGCTATATATAGTATAGGGGAATCCATATATATTTTATAGAGTCAAAAGCAAAATATTACCATGCATAAATAACACCGATATGCGCACATACATAGGCGGCAAGTATATATTATGCTGCGTGTGTGTCACAAACAAGTTTATCCGTTTCTACATCTATTTGTTTATCTTCGTGCGGAGGCATTGCACAAATGCCATATATGCAACGGGTATATATACGTATAGTACAGGCACGTACATGTGTGGTACATAAATATAATGCATACACGAAAAAAACGCGTTGAAAAGAAATAAGCGAGAGGATAAAAGAGAAATGCCATTGCAATGGCCCCATTTTTGAATGCGACGCCATTTTTGTTTGGCTTTCGGCGCCCACTGTCATTGATTTACTATCCAAGTGCGCCACGCCCCCTCCGCCTTCGCCTCCGCCTCCGGCAAGCTTTTGACCCCGCACACACACCCTCTACCCTCTGTTTTGTATTTCATTTTTTTTATCAAACTGCAGTTGCAAGCCAGCCATTAACTAAATTGATTTGTTTTCAAATAAAAAATACCCACATCAGGCGGCGGGCGTGCATAAAACTCAAAAAAAATAAGCGCCAAAGGAAAACTATCGCATTGCAGAGCCCACTCCAGATAAGAACCAGTCCATTCAATAAGGGCAATATTGGGATATCAGTTGCATTTTTTGCCTTTTTATTCACATTTTTATGCTCGGTTTTCGAAACCACATCACACCGAAATGGTGATGGAAAAAGTTCTAGCTCGTGAAATCAAAGCAATGCAATTTTAGCCCTCATTTGATGTACACTAGATAGTGTCTGCTAATGCTGGCAATTTGTTAGACAAATTTGCATACAGAAACAGCATGATTATTGGTTAATTAAATGGCTCCAACTTTGGTTTAGGGTGAAGTTTGTTCATCTCCAAGGAAATTTTACGTTTTTACAATACAAAACTCTGTTAAAAAGGACTCTAATTTTATACAAACTTTGCTATTAGATTGAGAAATTGGCCGCCCAGACTTTTCTACCTGCTCTGCACTGATGGGGCTCCCTCGCGGTAATTGTTATTATACAATTGTTGTTGCTAATTGATAAAATTTCTGGCATATCGTGGGATCTTGTCAAATGCCCTAATAAGCAAAGGTCAGCCTAGATGGCACTCTTTTTTCCAGCGCGTCAACTAAAAGAATTTAGAAGAATTTCTCTAATTTCACCTCAATGATCTACCTCCGAAATGTATAGAAAACGTTAAATGTTATATGTAATTTTTATAGAAAACGTTAAATGTTATATGTAATATGTTTGTGATTACACATAATTAATGGGATCCTTAAGTTACAACCTCCTCAAGGTAGCAGCAAACCTGTTTCCCAAACAGGTATTATTACAAAAATCATATACATTTTATGGGCATATAATTTTCACCATGTATTTATTTGATTCGCGGTTTTTTGCGTAACTGTCGTGGCCTGCCATCACCCGCGGGGCCTTCTCAGTTTTTCCTAATTTTCCCGCTCCCTGCAACGCGCTTGTAAACACTTTACTAAAGAGTTCATTTCCGCTTGCCGTTTCGCATGCGGCACTGACACGGGGACACAGAACGGGGCTATAGCACACAAAAAGGATGAAATCCGGGGAATAAAGAGTGAAAAGTGAAGACAGAAAAGTGCGGTGGCAAGTTCACAGATGTGTGTGAGGGCGGGAGTGGCATGCTTAGTTAGCTTTGCCCCTTGACCGCAGAGAGCTGCTGCATCCTGCAACCTGCTTCCTGCAACCTCCCGGCTCCCTGCATCCTGGCTGCGGAATCCCGGCTCCTGGCCATCAGCTACGTTGTCTCCGGTTCGTTGGGGGCGCAAGATATTTAAAAATTCTTTTGTGCTCGCCTCCCCGGTTGCCGCATTTTCATTTAGTTTGCATTATGTTTTAAATTGTCGCACTTGGCGCAGGACACTCAAAGGCACTGGGCGAAACATCTAGGGCATTTGGGTGGTCAAATTAAAATATTTCCTAGGTGATTTTTTAGAGATGAGACCTATAGAAGTTGCGTCTAAAACTCTGGTTTGGTTTTCCCATAACGAGCAAATGATTTGAGCTGTTTTGTGCTGTTTTGTGCAGTGTCTGCACTCAACGGCCCATACTTAATGAGCTGAAGCAGAACGTGTTGCACTCTTCTCCTTCTGTGTGTGTGACCCCTGACCCCGCAACATCTTACCACTTTCCGAGGCAATGCAGACATAATGTCCAAACAACTTTCATTTGCTTACACAGGATTTTGAGCGAGAATCCTCGTTGGGGCTGACGAAAGAATCCTTCTCGGCTCCGCCTTCGGGTTGTTTTCCTTGGTTTCGGTTTTTAGATATTTGCTTTGACTTCATTGTAGTGAAAATTACTCGTAGATGCGGCTTTCCCAGGAGAAGCTCTCCAAGTTGGGCGTGAAATTTGAATTGAAATGATTAAGTCAATAAAAATGTGGGTGGCATTTCCAATATTTCCCCCGAAATGGAAAAAGTTAATTAGTCAAATTTAGCTGGGCTGAGAGTTCTGCTCCAAATAAAACGAAATGTTGGGGGAAAAAAACAAATTCGGTTGAATCAGCGAAAAGTCGGGGGAGGAAAAGTCACCTCGTAGCTGATGGCAGGCAGGCAAATTCGAGGGTCCTTGCACCTTAAGCCCGGAACGCCAAGACCTTCTAGCAATATATGTGTCATGAGCCATTTAAGCTCATTACGGGCATCAATTTGGCAGGCAGAGCCCCTGAAGGAAAAGCCCCCCGTGGAAAAGGACCCCGGAGGCGGGTGGCGAAAATTATGCTACGAAACCATAAGTGCCTGCCACTTTTTTCTCGCCGAGCGAGCAAGTGGTAAATTGTTAATTTTAAGCCAGCAAAGGCAGCGCTTTTCCCATATTTTCTTCTCCATTTTTTCTTTTTTTTTTTTTTGCAACTCGCGCAAGTTTCTGGCGGGCTTAACCCGAATCCTTGGGATCCTCCTCCGGTGGGCCTCACGTTTTATTAGCCGGCCAGGTGACACCGAATCCACGCACTCTCTTGCTTTCGCGCAATTAAATTCAATTTCGGGGATGACCCAAAAAAATATGCACATCTCACACCTCGCGTCGCATATATTTAAACCCATTTATGTATGTANTTCCCGGTCATGTAAGAAAAATAAAAAAATGAAATCCAAAAAGCGCAGCAGCCATAACACAAAAAAAAAAAGTGAAAAATAAAGAAAAGAAAAGAAAAGCACGAGGAGGTGGAAAGGAAAACGCGAAATGAATTTCACTTGAAATGTGAAAACATAAAAATTGTTTATGACTTCCGCTACGTTGCCTGCATCTGTCTGTCCTTGTCTCTGGAGGGACTTTTTGTGGGCGTTGCAAGAAAAAAAAAATAAATAAAAAATAATGTGGCTGAAGCGCGGGGGCGCCAAAAAGCCTCGACTGCTTTATCAATTGGCGGCACTATCACGAAAAGTTTTCGGCATCCGCAAAAAGGGTCACATCCTTTGACTTTCCTTTCCTGCTGAAAACAAGCGAACCCACTAAATGATATTACTTGACTTTTGCAACTGCTTCTCAGCTTTTAATCAATTGGTTATTAAAAAGAACAAGGGTATGTTGAATAAGGCCTGTATGTTATATTCTTGATAGCCATAGCCATGTCCCTTTGTCCGTCTGTCCGTTTGTCCGTATAAACGCCTAGATGTTGGAACCAATAATGGATAGATAAAAACAAATTGCATATTCAGAATTGTGTTCAGCACAAGTTTAATCGACATTAATCGTTCTTACTTGTTTGATCGAAAACAGAGTCTTCGGGAAATGAAGTTGCCCTGTGAATGCCTTGAATGGCAAGTGACGGTGGCCAAACATTCATTCGAGCAGTCGTCTGTCCATCATCTGGTGGTATGCATTGCATACTCGATGCTGCATAGTGCATACTGGATACTGGATACTGAATACTATTGGTGGATTCCCGTCGCACCAGAAGCAGCAATCGGCACTTGCAACGCTACCTGTCCCTCCAATCACCATCGTCCCGCTTTTCCACGTGTCCAACCCCATTTGTTTTCCTCCGTCGGAGTTCTTTCGGTTTGTTCCGGCTTATTGCAATTTGCAGCGTTGAATGTTTCATTTAAGGTTCGCACAGCGGTCGGTCTTTCGTCTCCCGCCTCGCTTTTATCCTTGCCCCGGCACACATGTCCTGGCACAGGTCCAGTGGTCCAAATGGTTGAGTGCTAGAGGTGGTCCAATTATCCGCATGAATTTTGAATTGCAGCAAAATGAATTTTTTCAATGGAATAGAGTGTAAAAATTGCACTTTAAATATACACTTTAAATTCGTAACACATATTTATTTGGGCCCACAATATCCAGGGAAATCTTATGGTTCTGCTTTACATTTAAATAGTGTTTCGTTTCGGTTCGTTTCGTTTCCTTGTGAGTTTGGTATTGAATAAACATTTAAGATACTTGTACCTTTTCCTTTTAGAGCCGTCCAGTGCGGGCATCCCTGGCAAATTGGGTCGACTGGTTTTGCGTTGCCTGACGACGCGACAATGCCAGCAGTCCCTTTGCCCTTCCAGATATCCAGATATCCAGATATCCAGATATCCAGATATCCAGTTTGGGTTGAGTTTGCTGCGCTGCCGTTGCTGCTGCTGCTGCTGTTCCTGCTGCTATTGCTTTCAACCAAAAATAGCCGCATGCAATTGATTACAGCAAGCGAATGAATGGAGGAGCAAACGGCTAACCGGAAAACAGGGGAAAATCCGCAGGAGGGAGTGCAGAACCAACAGCATTCGATGTTTGAATGGAGCTGGATGTGGCGAATTAAAATGGGAATAATGCACAGCGGCCAAATTTGAGACCGCCCAAGGATGCTTCAGGTGAGTGCCATGTGAAGAGATTCTACGTGCTGCAAGTATACAATTATCAAGGGGCTTACAGGTATTTCTAGCTTGGTTAGGCATTGATTATAATTAACTCTTAGCTCGGGGATACACATGTATTTTACCTATTAAAATATAGTGTGGACTACACACATTTTATTTGCATTTTTGAAAGGCTCTTCTCTGCGGCCCCTGAATTTAATTTTTAAATAAATCGCAAGCGAACACTCAAAGCACGGGTGGCCTGATGAAATTGATAAAAACTGGTTAGCACTCGTATAAATGTCACAAATGGACTTGAGTGGCGAAAAATCGGTCAGAATATATATCGTATATATATTGTAAAAACAATGGAATGCTGGAACACAAAGCGGAGGCAAACATAAATTAATCAGCGTTGCCATTTTCGCAACAAATTGTTATTAATTCGCTCAGCCATAATTAAAATGCGCTCGAAGGGTGAATGTGTGCGAAACCCATACAAGTGTAAATACAGCGGTGGCAGTGTGTGGGTAATGGCGTATATGTGTGAATGAGTGCCATTTTAAGCGATTGCAATTCAAAGCAATTCAATCCAGAGCCATAAAATGCGCACCCCAAGACGGGGCGAACATGTGAGTATGCCTGTGGATGTGGCGATGGCGGTGGATGTGGATGTGGATGCCATAATGCCTTAATCGTTAAGCGGAAGCGGAAATCGTGCGATTGTATGAGTGCCGCCGCGCACGTACCCGCATACCCACACACCGATGTACATTTAACCCATGCCAGAGGAGGGCATACAAATGTAATTAAGATCGATTATATGGCCTTCCTGCAGTCGCAACTTAAATCATTTAGAGCTCTGTTACCGCGCTCTAAAAATAATTAAATCAAGCGACACATCCTCGCACACGCATCTTTTACTGTTATTGACTGGTTTTGGGTTTTAAACTTTAGGGGTTTCTTTCATTAGTGCACAAAAGATCGATCGTCTGGGAAGGGGTTGGGAAATTTGCGCAGTAATTATTCAACTGGTCTCAAAACGTTTCCCTGCTTAAGGTAGTTTATACTTTAGATATATTTTCTTGCTCAGCCGAGTCGATCTAGTCATGTCTGTCTGTCTGTCCTTCTGTCTGTCCGTCTGTCTGTTCGTCTGTATGTATGAACACGTCGTTCTCGGAGGTGGTAAGAGCTAGAGGTGTAATTCTTTTTGCTTTAGGTCCGTTATTTTATTTTATTTAGTATAATTCATAATGGTGTTTTTGTGTGTGTGTGTGATGGCGGTGGTGGGGAGGTCGGAGAACAATAAACATCGTTGGCGTACCGGAACCAGGACAAGAAGGACAACCACTTCAGGTAGACCGGCACGGAACCCGAGTTGAGGAAAAAGCAATCGAACAGCATGATGTGTATGATAAGAATAGAAACCTAGTTCTTATCGGGGTCGCGGCAGGATAAAGAAAATTTGATTTTATTTCTTGATATGAGGCCGGCTAGGTCTGACTTGCGTCCGGTCACGTAGAGGGCGGTGCTGATCATTTCATCCTGCTCGTCCTCTGCCGTTTTTGGCGAACTTGGCGACTTTGGTGTCTCTGCCGTCGATGGTGACTTTGCCGTCGATGGTGACTTTGGCATTGTTGGTGGCGACGTTGTGAATTCGCCCTGCCAGTCGGTATTCGTGCCAATAGTCTGGGTGTGGGGCTAGGATTGTAGAATTTATTAGGTGCGTAAGAAAATTGGAGTAAAAAGGAAGGTGTGCACTTTGCGGACTCACCGTTAGATCACTCATATTTTGTTCCTTGATCAATACATCACGCTGCAGTTCATCGTACTGGGCCTGCATTTTCTCGATCCGTTCCATAAGGGCATTTTCCCTGCGGCGAGCATCCGCCTTTAATACGAAAATTTCCCTCTCATTTTCCAGAGCCTCCATTTCATACTCTCCGATTGCCTTCAAAAACTGATCAATCTGAGATTTGGATTTATTTTCTTGGCGTCGCATGAATTCTATTTGTTCCTCCAGGTAATCGATTTCGTCTTCCTGCGATTCTCTATCATTTCTCAGGAACTCTACCTCTTCGTTGGTTTCAAGGAGCTCGACCTTTTTATCTTCAAGAAGTGTATTGGTATCCTGTAAGAGGTTCTTCAAATTCTGGTTTTCTTCCAACAATTCTTCGATATTAGAGTTCTTCTTCTGGAGTTGACGATTCAGGTCGTCCTTCTCGTCATTACACTTTTTGAGGCTTATTAATAGCTCTGATATTTGTATTTCGTAGCAGAATTTGTCTTCCAGATCCAGGTTTACATCAAAGTCATTTACGAGCTCCATTTTTTTCTCTGTTTTGTGACTTGCTTAACTGAATACTGACAACTGAATACTCGTAGACACTGACAGCCAATGAACATTAAAATCAAATGTTACCAGATCTGCAAATATTACCAGAACTTTTCAACAGAAACAAAGTTTCAATGCGTCCGTAGCCGGGCTCGGTGAATTATTAGTTTAAACTGGATTACAGAATAGAACCAGTAAGAACGATTATAGTCGAGTGTCTTGACTATAAATACCCGGTTCTCAGTTTTACCTAGTTTTTGCTAATCAAGAATATATATATATATACTTTATGAAGAGGTCGGAGAGGTCTCCTTCTGCCCGCTTTCGCTCACTTCCGTAAAAACGAACGACTATAATCGTTCTTACTTGTTTGAATTTGCAGACAGGAGCGAAGATCTAGGCCTGGGTCACATGGGACCCCGGAAACAGAGGAAAATCCGTGGCTAAAAAACGGAGCAGGAGACGTCTGGAATTGGCCGGATGGGTGGTGAGAGAGTCTGTTTCGGTTGGGCTCTTTGGGGTTTTGCCCTTTTTTGGTTTTTGTGCGCCGGTGGATAGGGCGACGTAACGACCATCATTTGTTGCAAAATGATGTATAATTTAATACCCGCAAAGCCAACTCCCAAATGGCATTCCCGCCGATGGGGCTGTTGGGGTTTTTGGCGTTTTTTTTTTTCTTTTTTTTGTTTGTGTGTGCCCCCAAAAAAAACCAAAAGCCAAACCCAAAAGCAGAGCCAGTGCGAAGTCAACATTGTACTCCACTTCACTTCGCAGCCATTTCATCTTCTCTCCGTCTTCGGATCTGCTTTTCACTATATTCCACCCCCCCACATACTATATATCCACATCCGGGATACCCGGCCACGGACCACTAACGCGTCCCCAATGGGCAGCCAACAAAAACCGAGCAAGCGAGCACACACATGTGTGTATAAAAAATCACACCCACCCGACACCACATTGCGCGGAGTGGGCAAAGAAACTCACTGAGTACTCGTGCATTTAGGGGCTGCACTGAGAGAAATCACGGCTCCCTGATTAGGAAATTCTAATAGG
>JAJJHQ010007947.1:10786-45173 GCA_021223825.1 Drosophila ironensis | reverse complement strand
AATATTCCTTTGTTATTTTTTAAGAACCCAGTATAACTTAGTAGCAATACATTGGATATTTTATAACTCATATTCCCAGTGGGCATTACACGTGGAGTTTACACAAAACATAAGTAAGATTACAACTTTATAATCTACAACGCTTTAGCAATCCAAGCGTTGTTGTTTAATTAATTCAGATTCAAATTGATTACAAAAGGAGAGTTTGCGGAGGAGTTTAAACAAGCAGTGCAGAGCAGGTAGAAAAGCGATGGGCATAACCTTGATTAATTTGTTTTTTGCCCTAATAAATTATCAGCCAATTGCCTATATTTAGGTATTTTCTAATGTTACGATCTGCTAGCAAACGTTTGTATAATATCAAAGACCTTTTTAGCAAAGTTTTGTATGGTTAAAACATTGGAGATTAGGAAACTTAACCCAGAAAATTAGTTGGAATCATTTTCTGTAACGAATATTTATGTTGTTTGTTGCGTTTTTGCTTCTTAACATACATATGATATGTTTAAATGCCCTTTTTTGCCTCTTTTGCCTCTTTTAAATTAAAAGAACAGCAAGTAGTACTGCATATGTTTGCTGGGCCACATGTCGGCTACTTAATATTACGTATACGCCCGGCATGCCCAAGCTTCCTAACAACGTGCCAAAAACTAGTGAAAACAATGGGCTACCAAAAAAGAAGTGCTTACGCTTAAACTGCCAAAATATATTAGGGAAAACTACTTGTTTTCCAGCCAAAACACTTGATTTTCATCCATTTCCGCCGGCATAATAAATGGCAAAGCAATGAAGTGACAGCTCCTAAATGCTGCTCCCTTTAAGCCACGAGAATTTTGAGTTGATTTCGCATGTTGCCGTGCAATGGCACGGCCATCAAACATTCAAGTGACAGTAAAGTGCATTTTCACACATGTCACCCAATGGCCAACACCACTACTTTTCCGCTGCTCTACCAATACAATTTTTTTGTTTTTGGAAGCCGCCACCCTTAGTGGCATAATTTATGGCCCGACATTTATGGCTTTATGGCCTGCGTTTGTCAGGCGACCGGCATTTGCCATTTTTTGAGCCCTCACATTTTGTTGTTTTGCCATTTCTTTTTTTTTTTTTTTGGCACTTTTAACTAATCGAGAACTCCGTTTGGCTGGGAAAAAGAAGTGAAAGGCAGCTGCCTTGATTAGGCCTCAAGGATCATTAGTAACAAGTGCTGGTGCGCTGGTCTTTTGCTTATCTTTCACTTTGCTGGCAATTATCTAGTCAATCAATTGATAAATGGAACTTTTACTCAGTCCTGTCCCCGGTGGCAGGACCTGAAAACCCTTAAGGAAACACGAAAAAAAAAAACAAACAGGAAAAATGTGAAACGTAACAAGGGAAAAAGGTGGCAGCTACTGGATATCCTGTAAAGTTGCAGCCCTAATTTGAGGCTCAAATAATTCATAGGTATGCATCTTATATGATACATTCTGCTTTTAACATACGCATATGGAAATTTTATGTAATATATTTTCAAGGCATTGCCTTTAATGTTCTCTATTCCAAGAGACTCCATCTACATTGCTTCTTCGAATCACGAAAAGGAAAACAAACGACTTTGACCAAGAAAAAAAGGGTCCCAGTTGGTTTTTGTATTTCTATACGATTTTGTTCGTTTTTGTGGAACGAGTTTCCCGAGTCGACTCGTCACTTGACAACGACATTAGGCGACACCCTTCAATGGTTTTGAAGACGGTCCTCCCGCTGCTTCACCCTTTTTAAGTGCCAAATTATCCCTTTCTTGGCCATTTTTTTCCCCGGCTTCTTGGGCTCCCCAGATTCGATTCGATTCGATTCGACTGTTGCATTGCTTGATTAATTGTTGCGATATCGCCGGCGACGCAGCCACCACCTCACTTGGATTTGCCCTCAAATTAATGTTGACATGCACAATAAATTTTGCAGCATTTGAAAATTGAACATTTGCATTTAATGTCCTGCCACTCGATGCCTGTCAAGCGTATGCGAAAATTGAAAATTTCCCTGTACATAAATATTTCTGTGGGCCCCCATATGCCCTCCTGTAAATATATATTTATGCCCCATGGTTCGGGCTGTCTGTCAAAACCTTTTGGTCCAAGCCCCCCGCCCGAACCCCTTTTTGATTTTGGAGGCGCATCGAACTGGAAAATTATTTGGTCATTATGTCAATTTAGTGAAAACGAAGTGGACCAACGGTTGGATGGACGAAATTGATTGTCCGGGCGGCGGGGGGGGCTGACATGTACACGTACTCTGTGCAGTGGACATACATCTCTGTGTACATATATCAAAATCTGTCTGAGTTTGCCGGAAAAAACAACAAGTGCCGACCACTGCAAAAAAACCTAAACAAACCGAAAAACAAAACAGCATCATTGCTGGGAGTTCTAACCGCCAAATGCATTACAAAAATTAATTAAATTTACCATTTTCGGGGGCTACTCGTTGGCTTGTTTACATTTTATTTTGAGGCAAATTAAATCATGAATACGCACTCTACTTTGTATAAGCATTCTTAAATAGAATGCATAAATTCATGGTTTTCGTTTGTATCTTTAAGATGCTTTAAGCATCAACAAGTTCTCTTGAAGTCCTCTTGGTGCGGCGGTAGCTCTTAAGCGACTGCTTCCCCGGGGAATCTCTTCGCTTCTTTCGCGGATTCTCCCGCCCCCAGTGGGCGTGGCGCCGCAGCTTCTAGGCCAGTTAAGAAAATAAAGTATAGCGAGTATCGTGGAGCGTGGAGCGAGGCAAAAAAAAAAACACATTTCAATTTTCCACATGGGAAATGTCGCGCGCCGAACCAATTTATGATATCCGCAAAAGTGGCAAAAGCAGCAGCGCAGCAGCGAAGCGGCAGCAACAAAAAACAAGTAAACACAGTTAATAAAAAAAAGTGGACAAAAATTGGAAAAGCAGGCGGAAAAGCAGGCGGAAAAGCAGGGCGTGGCGGTGACAGAAAATACCAATAGAAGCGGCATCAATTTCCACCGATAATTCCGTATGATAAAATTAATTTTGCCCTAAGATCGCAAAAAGAAATCTTTATCAATTTTATTTCCAGTATTGGAGAGATCTTTCCTTACATTCTGGGTTGCATATAATTTTTTTTAAGTTCATTAATTTAAACTTTGGGGCAGTCGTAGATGCCGCACTTTTGGCTGACAATCGCATACGCCAATTCTGTTTGCAGTGTGCATAAAAAATATTGAAAGCGAATAATATTTATATCGCATGTCCGTATCCATTATCCCCCCCGCCTGCTGGGGGAAAAAAAGGACGAAAACGCATATAAATAAGTTGCAAATAAAGCGAAGCGTATTGGTAATAATTTTAAAATTTATGTTTATTTACAATTACAGTTTATTTGCCAAATGCACACAAACAGCGGCAAACAAAAACTCCTCTCGCACACAGCCGGTTTTCAATTAAATACTGTAACATATTCGATGGGTAAATGAAAATTGTCTTGAAATAAATTATAGAATAGGCGATTTTTTTCCAAATAGCTGGTACAGCGTTGTTTTCATATGCATTGTTTTTGTGGAAACATTTTAATATTAAAACTGGAAGCACTCGTAATTAGCCACAAATCAGGCGCGTTGGGAAAAAATTAATCAACAAATATTCGCAGAGTATACATATTAATGCAATTATTACTTGACTTCGCTTAGACAGCGCTTAATAAATGTTTATTAATCATATTTGTAAACAAATTGCCATTGCGCACCATTTGTGTGCAATTATTTATTTATGCCAATAAACATTTCGCATTTTCCCCATTGCCGCCACATTGCCGCGCACACTTGCCGCCCATTTTCCACCTTGCCATTTGCATTTGCATTCCCCCAGCAGCTTTAAGCCCAAAGATTTCAGTCAACATTTTTATTATTGAATTTTAATTAATTTAACAAATAATGGGCGAGCGCCAAACAAACGCCAATGCGAATGCGAATGTCAACGCAAATTTCTGAATTACAAAAGCCCTACGAATGGTTTTAATACCCGGTTCTTGAAAATATCAAGGGTATATTGAATTCGTACCAGTGTATGTAACAGGGAGAAGTTCTTGCGATCGAGTCGATCTACCCTTGTCCGTCTGTCCGTTCGTTCGTATAATCGCCTAGATTTTGAAAACTATAATAGATAGAGAAAAACTAATTGCATATTCAGAATTGTATGATACCATTTCTGTTGAGATTTATTTTAAAAATCGGCTAGCACTGCCCGCACCCCCGCAAACCGCGAAATTCTGTGGCGTCCACAACTTTAGCTCTAGAGATACAAAATTTGGATAGTATATAAATAGAGCCAATATGTATCTTTGTTCCAAAAATCATCCGGTTACGCCCACTTTCGTCCGCGCAAATGACAAAAAAAGTGTTGCGCCTACGGCAGGAAACTGGGAACCGGGTATTTATAGTCGATACACTCGACTATGATCGTTCTTTCCTGTTGGTTTTGTGATGGCAAATCAAACACAATTGAAAATTTAGAAACTAAAACCATGTTTCCTTGGTTGAATTACGAATGCTCTTGCTTGGCTGCTCGAATGCCACCCTTTTATTAATATCCCTTTCAAGATGTTGGCCACAATCGTAAACTGGCTTAATGCCTGACAGGGTGTAGGGTGTGTGTACGTGTACAATGTACTCGCACCAAACAGAAAATTGCGCAAAAAATTGTGCAAAAATTGTGGAAAAAATAAAGGGCAGCGAAAGACGAAAACAAAGAGAAGTGTAATTGATATTTGCTTTATGTGCTTTTGTGCACACAGCGAAATTGAAACAGTAAACATATTTTAACATATGCCCGCCCGCCCAGACATATTTACTCTTATGACTTTTGTCCGCCGATTTCGATTCCGTATCGCCAATCCGTCCGGATTTCGTTGCACGGCCGCAATCCAGGATGCCATCACAGCATCGGTGTTCGCCAAATCGATAAATTAATTAGCGAGCAGTGTATGAGAGCTGGGCGGATGATCTGGCATCCTGGCCGCGTTTAATGATATTCGAAATTTAATTATATTTTGCTTGTTAATTTCAATTTTAGAAGGGCTCTACAAAATTTTCAGGCAGCATATAATTAGCGACCCATTGATCTCGTTAATTATTTATTTAATATACGTAGTTTGCAGTCCTGCAAAATCAATCATAAATTTGATGCAAAGCCCTCGAAAGAAACTTGGGTTACCTGCTGGAAAATCAAGTGGCAGAAGTCCAAGCTTTTCACCTTGGCTACTTGGCGCTTTTCCTCCCGCTTTTCCACTTTACACGCAATTTTTGTTTTCCATGTTGTTGCACCTTTTTTACACCCGGCGGATGCGAGTTGGAAAATCCTTTTCGGCCAAAGGCAGCTGCTGATTTTTGCCTTGAAACATGAATAATGTTGAAATTTAATTATACATAATTCAAACACAATTCCAACGGTAAATCTGTTGTGCAACAGAGTGAGCGAGAGCGCAAGTGGAAGAGCACGACTGAATGAGCCCGCCAAATGGAGGAAAATGGCGGGAAATACACGGAGATGGCGGGAAATTGAAGTGCAGTCGCCACCCTGAATTACCCCACCTGGCCACTTTTAAGGCACTGCAAGAAAAGCAATGCATATTTATTGGTTTATTATTCAGATTTTTAGATAGCTTGCATTCTTGGTTAAATTTAATTACCTCTGTTTTGCTTGGATTGGATCAATAAAACTAGAAACAATGTTGTGATTGCAATTATGTGTTAAATATTTATTAAAATTTAATATTAAGATTAAGATTTAAAGCTGTGAAGTGTTCCAAATCAATTCCAAACCTTATTTGTTAGCCAATATTGTGTTTGCCGGCTTTTTCTGGTGCATTTTCCGCACCCCGTGTGCCACACTTTTTGCGCATTTTCTCACACGCTCTAATTAGTTAAGCGAAGCGTGGGGGCATGGTCATGGGCGCACTTGATAGGGGGGTACGGGGTAGAGAGTGACGGGTGGGTGGGTGGATGGTGGGGCGACTGGTGTGGTTACTGCTTACCAGCGGTTGCATCTTTTGTTAGAATGCGAGCGTTTTTCACGTTGCCACAGCAACAAGAGCCCCAAAGGAAAGTGCCAAGGCAAAGGGGCGTGCCGCTCGAGGGGGGATTGGTGTGGCAAATAAGCGTACTGCCAGTTAAATTATTATGGAATTTTCTTTTCATTTTCATTCACAATAATCGCTGCCAGAAGAGGAGGCAAAGTCAGTCACTCGAAAGAGTACCTAGTGCGGATGATGCCAAAGAAATCCGGGAAAATGCAACTATATGTGTCCGAAGAATAAGGGAATCCCCTTCTATTTTCGAGCCCCTGGATAGGTAATTAAATTGCAGCTGGGCGTCCATTGTTGGCGCCTTTGGAGAGTCGAGTGCACAGATGCCTAAAAGCATAAAAGCTGGCCAAATGAGTGCGTCCCTTTTCTCTTTCATTCGTTGCCAACATTTCGGAGCATATGCAAAAATAGTGCACAAGCAAAAAAGTAATTCAATTAGGCGAACAGTGAGGAAAATCCGCATAAGATGGATTTCCACGTCGCATGGAGCTACAATCTTGGGAGGACTCGCTAAACAGTTAATTTACAACTCCAATTGTATACCAAAAACCCTTATTGCAGGGATTCCTGCATACAAATTGTATCCCATTTGTATGCCCAGCTTGCATTCCTTCATTTTCTAAACATATGTTCTGTCTTTTACCGATAAATATAGAGTAATTCTCAATATTTATATATTTATTTCCCCTATGACTCAATGGATTATCCATTAAATGGAATTTCAGACTAACAGTGGGCCGGCCACTCTTCGCCTATAATTTGTTACTACTTAATCAAAACCTCAAAATGCTCCTAGAATATTTTCCATCCGACTTGGTAAGAAGCTTAAGCCCCCACAAAAGTCATTCAATGTGCGAATGGCAAAGTGCATTTAGCATTGTGGATTTTGCATTTTGCATTTTGCATTCGGAATTTGGAATTCGGAATTTGGAATTTGCAGCTAGCCTGAATGTTTATTTAAGCGAATCTGTAGACTCCCACCATTTACTTGGAAATTATTGCCCTGGCCCTGGCCCTGCCGTCCATTGTCCCTTCGGTCCGGTCCTTTTGCGGCCGAAGGATCCGACCGGACGAACGTCACTCAACTGGCGGTTTATGTCCATGTACCACCGCCCTCGGCTGCTCCACTCCTTTGTCCAAATTAGTTGAGCACATCAGTCAGGCCGATTGCTGGGCTGGCCAAAGAGCTTCCTGGGCATACTTTCAATGCATCATCAGCACTATAATTATTAGAATTAATTCCCTCTGGCCACAGTGGAACGGCTGGGCGAATATTCAAACCAAATTAGCTGTTACAAGTCATTTACTTATTTGTCTTTGTGGTAGTCAAGGGAAAATCCTAACATCTTGACACTTTTCTCTGGTTTTCCCTTGCAGAACCTTCGGCAACAGCCACTTGCAGACTTTGAACCACTGTCCCCAGCGGAGACACACAACAAAGGAGCCGGGCTTGCCCCGAAACTTGGTCAGATTTGGTGGCTTCCAAGCTGGAGATTGCAGAGTCGGGCTCGGGACTCGGAACTGAGGACTCTGGACCCTGCACTCTGGACTTCAGACCCCAAGACCTGCGATCTGGAATGGAAAATGCATAATCGGTTGCCAAAACCCCCGGCAGCTACTTACTACAATACATACAATGCATTGGCCACAAGTTGTCGACATTCCAAATCCTGCAGAGAGAGAAATAATCCAAGGTAACCTAAAGCAACTGAATAATTCAACCCTTTATTACCGAGAGACTAGAAAAATTGGGTGAAATATTTATCAATGAGAGCGGGAAACCCTTCAAGTATGTTTGCATTTGTAACCTGCTTCTGTTTACGTAGGTGTATCATTTTCTTTGAATGTGACTTGCAAGTTGGGACTTGTAAGCCAGGATGCAATGGGGCTAGCCAACCGAAGTGAGTTGATCGGGCGGGAGTGTTAAGCATTTTAATTGCAGGCATTAATTTAGACAAGGCTGCTGCATTTATTCCACCCCCAATCGCCGCCGCCGCCTCCTCCACGCTCCACGGCCTGTAAGCAATTTTGCACATATTCAAAAGTGCTTTGGCATAATAAATACACTAAAACTAAATGCCGAATGCCTTCCATTGCTCTTAGTCAGGGATGTGCGTACGCTCTGTCCGGCCATTTAATTAAAACACTTTGCCATTTATAATGCCTTTGTTGTTTCTTTTTGTTTTTGTTGTATTGTATTGTACATTTTCGAATGCTCAGCCAAGCTTAATCATTTGTATGAACATAGTTTGGTAGATTATGGAGCAAAGTTAAAAGCCGATGCAGAAGGCACCTTGGGGAATTTTCCCCCGATTGGCATTTAGGAGCTGTAAAAGCGGAGAAACGATTTACATTTGCAATAAACTTTGGGTTGCTAAAAGCATGTTGTAGGATTATAGTCAATATATTATAAAATGACCCAAAAGTCATAATAACATGTTCATACGTTTCGTATAACTTTGGATGGCTCGGCTTGGTTATGTTTAATTTTTGCGCTGCTGCTCATTAAGTTGCTGTTGCGGAATTTTGCTGATTTGGTGGCCCAGCTGCTGCGCTATTGCCATGCTCTGGCAGTGGTCTTCTCTATGCTGATGCTGCGGGCACTAAAACTGCAGCAGTCATCATATTAAAATGCAATTATACAATTGCTTTTGTATTGCCACACACCCGCCGCACACCTGCTGCTAAAGCTAAACCGAAAACCCTTTGCATATCCTTTCATTTTCGAGCCTCCCATTTTTGTCGCACTCGTGCATAATTTATAACCATTTGCACATACATACAGATATATATAGTACCTACTATTTAGTACATGCCCAGTGCGCTCTGCAATTTCGTGAATTCATAACGAGATGCATCGATATTTAAAGTGCCTTTAAGTCTCGAGGAATACTTAGTGCGAGATAAAAAATAGATGTGATTTTGGTATTAGCTTCATCAACTGAACANAGACGGCCCAAACGGTTTCGCTTTTAATCAAACTCGGGAGAAAAGTAATGCCAACCTGTCGAGGAGCAGCCTAGACATCTGCATGAATGTACTCATTTGTAGCATGACAGATCTTAACAGTAAAGTAGTGTTCTTAAAAATACTGCACTCATTCTTTACTCTATGGGCCGGAAGAAAATGGCACAACAAATATACAGTGATGAAAAAATGGCGTGCGAAACCTAGAATGAGTGATTCATTTGTCGTTTTGGATGCATTCATGCATCGATCGGGTTCTAATTAGGGAGGCTTCACTTTACTTAACTTGCCAAGACAAAGCAACTCAATTAACTCGCTTCGTGTCGTCTTGTATNTAGCTTTTCCCTTGCTAGCCCCAGCTGTGGCCCGAAGATGACGCGTTCATCTTAGGCGGTGGCCACTGTAGCTGCACAAATTTGCTTTGGGGGATTACATACCTCACTGACCGGCCGCCAGGCGGCGCCCCAGACGCCCAAGAATCCGCAGCCGTAAAGTAGGCGATGGATTCTTGCCAAACAAGTGCACGAGTTAGAAGGCCAAAGACGAGAGAAAAAAGGCCCAAAAAGAATGGGGAGACTGCAGCTGAAAAGGGGCGGAAAAAAGGCGGAAAAAGGGGGGGAATGCAGTGAAGTTGTCTGCACAAAGGCGTTGGGTCAGGGGGCGGTTGGGGTGGCGGGAAAGGAAGCCTTTGGAGTTAGGACAAACTTTACCACTTGGCCCGCCCCTTTATCCTTGGCACTCTGCTCATTTTTTTTGTTGTTGTTTCTTATGTTCCTTTTTTGGGCATTTTAAGCGTGCAAATGTTAAGTTGGGACCATCCCCCCGCCCCTGGTTTTTGTGTGCCGACAAGGCCTCCCCACCTCCCTCTACCCCTTCCCCTTTGGCTTTTTATAGAGGAAAACTTGGAGTTCGGCGTCGCCGCCCTTTTGTGCCAACTTGACAAACTAAAAATGAAAAAAGTTTCCCCGAGCGGCGCCTTTTTCAATATCCTTTTCCCCGTGCACCCTCCGCCTTTTGTTCCTCCCACCTCTCTGCTCTTGCCCCCCCCAAAAAAAAAGGGTCGGGCGGGGGCACAGGTACACTCGTACCATGCAGAGCCAAAGACAGCGGTGGAGGCAGTGCAAAAAAAAACCATGACGACGGCTCGACGTATTGATTTCGATTTTGGTCCGCCACTTGAGACTTGCCTGCAGAAAATCGAACACATTCTATATATATACGTTTACAAACGTATCCATGTGGCCAAGTTATGCGACTTTGTGCCAGAAATCCAAAAGGATTTGCCAAAATAATTGCCAATTAAACGGGATGTGCTTTTAATCCGCGGTCTAAAGTTTCCCAAAATCCATACAGCATCCCTTTCCCTGTAAATCAATTTAAGAAATTCTGTATGAGCTCCGGCAAACAGTTTAAATTATATTTCGGCAAAGAAAACGCAGAATTTTAGATTTATATAATTATTTAATTGGTGCAAATGGTATACAAAGTGTGTGCAAATGTATGTAGCAGGCTCTTCCGTTCCTAGTCCCGTCCGTCTGTCTGTTTGTATGTATAAAGACGTCATTCTCCGAGATGGTAAGAACTAGAAATGTAATTCTTTTTGCATTGGGTCTGATATATGTGTACGCAGATCCAGTTTATTGAAAATTTTAGTCACGCCTCTTTCCGCCTTTGTAATTTCAAAAAAACTGTAGGTACATTGGTTAAATTGGTCTATGTCTCGAAACGCTTTGGACCAAGAGATAAAAATCTTTTTGATTACAGCTAAGAATTGTAATATCTAGACATGTGCCAAGTTTTATAAAGATTGGACGATACACAGTGAGGATACGGCCAACAGAAATGTTCACCGGCCCTTCTCGCGCGTTAATACTGGAGGACGACATATGAATTTCTAAATTTGACTGGCCTTATTTGAATTTTGTACATCTAGTTGTCGAGATATTTCAACGCAGAATTATTTCAGCTTTGGATTCAAATACTTATCAGTTGTGGGGCACACATCTTGTTAACAATGCTCTGTTCCCAGTCAAGCGGATGTCGTTGACCCTTTTGATTTAATTAAGTTTAGTGTTGCAGATGGCCGATTAGATATCTAAAAAATGACACAACTCAATCGCTGGCTTGTTTTGACTTGGCCAGCCGAGATCTTGTCTATTTATTTATTACCTTTGCGCGGCTGTTGGCTGATGGAGTTGATCTCGTGTGACCCCCAAACCCAAACCCAAACCCAAAACCAATCAGTCGCCGCCAAAACCAGTTCCAATAGCCGCGATCCAGTCGGCGGTTAAAGTTCAATTCCCCTTGACGCCACGGGCTGGGCTGTGCGTTGCCCTTTTGCTGCCGCTATTTATGCGTAATTTGCCAATTTACACAAATTTCGGGGTATTGAAAAAAAACACGAGTTGAAAAGAGAAGAAATCCATAATAAAACACACAGACACTGGGCCAGGAGAAAGCGGCCAAGAAAGAGCAACCTTTTGCGTTGGTTAGGTTCTGTTTCTGCTGTTTTTTTTTTTGGGTCCAGCTCACGCTTTATTTTCATGGTTCGCAGGCGTGTCAGACATCCTTGAACTTGCCGCAGCCAGGCAGGATATCAAGTTCCCATATTTCGTCTGGTCCTTGGCAGCTCCCTCCCTTTTCTTTGCCTTTTCTGGCTTCTCGTATTTATACAAATACAAAAATTGTGCTCCAAAGTCGTTGACTTGGCCTAATCCAAACCTTTTTAACCCCATCCCGTGCCTTGGCGCTTATCAATTGTTCTCAAAAGGATTTTCCCCGGGCAAAGGATGGATTTTCCGGTGGGGGGGTCGCGCCATTTTGCTTTACGTGCGACGCGCAAAACTTTCAGGGTCATCCACAGTTCACCTACATATATAGTCGTACTTGTGTATATAATATATATGCATTGGGTTATACTCGTAGTATATGTGCAGGTGCCTGAATGAATACTGTTTGTTCTTGCCCAATTTGCCGTAAAATAATAAAATATGCCAAAATGAAATTTAAAACCTCCTCGAGATGGCAGCGGCTGATTTCCCTTTTGTTTGTCGCTGTCGCGAGGGCCCTTGTTCGCCTGAAAAATGAAATGCGGCTCTGACATTTAATTGGTTGTAATTTAAATGGCCACACAAAGGCCCGCCGCCACACTTTACAGAATTTCAATGAATTCCACAGCGGTATCAGCAGTTTCCCAGGAAAGCCAAGGACGGCAAATTCCTAAGAAATTAAAGGGAAAATTTTAAAGAAATCCATTGTTTTACACACTTTTTGTCATCCCAGTAATACACTTTATTGGGTAGGTATATCTCTAGCCATTGAGCACTTAAAAAAATACAAAAAAAATCGCTTTCATTTAGAGTTTAACTCATTTAGTTGGGTATCTGAAAGAGCCGCCAGATGCGCTGGAGTCGCGTTTCGTCGCCGGACTGGCCCGGCTCGCTCTGGGATCGATCATTATGATACGGTTCGATGAAATCCACACTCGGTTCCGCGCTGCGTCGCTGATTTACTGGCTTCTGCCTCTTGTGGTGTTTCTTCTTCTGAAAGCGATTCGCCTTCTTCAAGAACCGCCTGCGGTGATGGATCTTCTTGCGACCGCCATCCAAGGTCTTTAGCTTCAGTTTCTGCTGCTTTAGTTTCTGGGCCTTCTGCCTGAAGCTCTCCGCCGGCTGGGCGGGCTCCACGTACTCGGCCACGGGCAGATCCAAGCGATCCTCCAGCCCCGTAAAGGTGGCCACTGCAACGGCCCCCTGTGGCTCCAGTTGCCGACCCACATTGTTGTCCAATGCCCGGCCAGTGGAGTTTGTGGTTGTGGTCGTCGTTGTTGTGGTTGTGGGCGTGCTGGTGGGCGTTGTGGTGGTCGTTGTCGTGGTGGAGGGACTGATCACAACCACAGGGCTCTCCGGCTGCTGGAACATTCCCCGCATCATCATGAACTTCTTGAAGAGATCTCGCCCGGTGCCCGCTTCCTGGCCGCCAGAGGCACTGCGTCCTTGCAGCCTTGGCAGGCGATAGCCTGCGGAAAGAAAATGCTGAATAGGCGCCCCAAGGTATGCAACGTTTGGCGGCAACTGCAGCTTAGGACTCACCGGTTCTTCGGGCCTCCGCGTTGAGCAGGAGCCCCAGGAAGACCAAAAGCAACAGCCAACGGGCCGGTAATGTGGGCAGGATGTGCATGGCGCAAATGTGGCCGGGACAGTGTTTGCTCCCGGTTTGCAGACCTGCGCTCTTATAGCTTTCAGTGCAATTAAAAAATTTCACCCCGCCCAAGTGACAAGTCTTGCGTGAGGCCGCAGATGACATGCAATCATTATGGATGGCAAAAATATGCGGCAGAGTGGGGAAGTTCCTGTCACTCGGAGCTGACGAGCAAAAGTATCTGCGGGATGCCGGCCCAGACAAACGGCAGCCAAGCGAAAGTTCTCCATTTCTTGGGGGCAAAAAGAGAGCAGTGGCAGTGTGGCAGTGGCAGTAAATCAAATCTAATAAACTCGACAATAAACATGCGTTCACATAAATCTGCAGCGGCCAGAAAAAAGGGGGAAGGCGTGGGACCAACTCGATGGCAAGTGTATCTCAAAGATACACTCCAGCAGAGCTGTATAAATAAATAAACGAATTCATGTCCGTACCACCCCCCCCTATGTATGTATATATTTTTATGCACATACTATATTTATATAACATGACCAGACTTACAGTATCCACGCTGTATCCTGTATCCTGTATCCGTATCTGCAAATGTACAAGTATCTCGGTAAGTGAGTAACTGAGTATCTGTATCTGTGGCATAATGTGGACCTTGAATAGTTGCCTCGAGAGGCAGAGCCGGAGCCGGAGCCGAAGCTGGAGCCAGGCAAATAACTTTAACATAATTCACTTAAATCTTTTTGTTTTAATCTTGAAAAGTGTTTGCCACAAAATTCCAACCAACCAGCCAGCCAGCACGCACCAGCACACGCACACGCACACCAGCCCGGAGAAAGACACTTCTGACAGGCAAAAGATACAAAAATACAAAGATGCGCAGATACTCCATTACGGCTACGTGTGTGTCGTGTTTTGTGCAGCTTTCAACTTTGGCACCCGCCGCCGTCGCCGTCGCCGTCGCCGCTGCCTCGCTTTCTGTTTTCCTGTAATCATCCAGAGTGTTGTGTCAATAGCTCGACGCTCCCTTTTACATTGTATTTCTACTGCTCGTATTATCATTATTATTTTTAGCCCTCCCCCGGCCCCCGAAAAAACACTTGTGGCTCGGTCGTGGGTCAATTGAAACTGTAGAAATCTATGACAGCCACACATATTGCATCTCGTATCTCGAATTTAAATAGCGCCACTTGAGACACCTTGGGAATCGTTCAAACATATCCGGAAGTTGTTTTTTTTGTCCAGTCAGTTAAACTCCTTCCCCCCCCCCTCGCAGGGCCAATCAATAATTTAATTTCTGGCAATTCCATCTTGAGTTATTATTTCGCTTGCATTTCCGATTAAATATCTACAGTGCTGCTGTTGCCTCTGTGATGATGCTTGGCATAAAATTCAATTATAGAATTTTCTATTAACTTAAAAGCTTCTTATATTTATTTAATTTGTTATTGTGTCTCGGCTTGTTGTTGCTGCCTCCGTCGGAAGCACAGACTGTACGTTTCAATCTGTTATTATTATTATTATTACGAGTATTATTGACTCGCCCACAGGCCCACTCGCCCTGACGCGCATCCTTGCGCATCCTTGCGCCTCCGAGTCCTCCGAGTCCTCCGACTTGGCAGTGCATAAGAATGTTGCCATCAATTAGACACACATCCGGAAAGTGGTTGGAGAATTCATAGGAAATTTCCCTGATTGGGCTCGACAGCTTTGTCGTTTTGTCGTTTTGCCATTTGGCATTCGTTTGCATTTCTGCCACAAACATTTGCCAGATAACTTGACGGCCTTTCACCCTTTTTGGGGCTCCATACCCAGGGTATTGGAGTGATTGAATTGTTTTGCGAGCTTGAATTAACATCGATCTCGGGCGCGTCTACTATGTACGAGTATGTGAACTGTTTATGGCCAATAAGCGAAATCTGTGCGCGCAAATTGAAAAGTTCCCTCCGCTTTCCGGGCGCTGGAAAAACTTATCAACTTTATGATATTGGCTTGAGTGCGGGTCGAGGCTCTTCGCGAAAAAGTTTGGCATTTCATTTTTTGCAAGCTGCCTATCCCTTCGGGTGGATATAGAGAGATATTCCTATACAGCATCCGACAAGTTTGCAATAGTTGTGATGATTAAAATGTCGGCGCCATTGATTTCAATTTAAGTTTGTCAAAAGCCATCGCAGTTTTCTTGCAATTTACTGAGTTTATTTTCGATTTAAAATAAATATAAGATTACGAATTATAAAAAAAAAGTGTTCAAGTGGCCATTGTTGTCATCTGTTTGATTCACGCCCTTTTCCGGGGTCTCTATCGTTTCAGGAACTGCACTCGGCGGATGTTTTGGGCCAAGGACTGCAGGGGTCGGCGCCTTCGCTGGCGGAATCTCTGGCCCAGCATCCCGAACCCTGGGGCGGCCTCCAGTAGATTCTCCTGATCGCTTGCCTGCTCAGCCGCCAGTTGCGGCTCCAACGCGGCGAAGGGCGAGATGTCGTCGGCCTCCTCCACGTTATCCTCGTTCTCCCGGATCGTCGGACCCGTGGGCAATTGCCGCAGCATCCGGATGTTCAGGGGCACGTAGCGCACTTCATTGCCCACGGTGATGGGCACTAGGGGTACTCCGGGCAGGCCTCCTGTCAATCCCCCTGACACCGCACCATTCTGGTTGGTGTAGGCGCTGATCAAGTTGGAGAGGCCGGAGGTAGCCGGAAGACTCGCTGGCATGCCCGTCTGTCCGCCCAGAATCGAGGCTTCGTTCCAGCCAAAAAGCGCTGACGGATAGGAAATGGCTGGGCTTTGGTCCTGGCGCTGCCTGAAGAACTGCGGGATGGCCGAGGAGTAACCCAAGCCGCCGCCGGCGCCGAGGCCTCCCTGGAACGGAAGGGCCACCGGGTAAGGAATAACCATCGGTGTGCGCAGAACATCGTCCAATCGGGTGGTGGTGGTGGTGGCTGGTTCTCCCGTTGTGACTGTGGTGTTGACGATTATTGACGCTGGTGCTGAGCTATTTTCCTTAAAAAAGTGTTTGAAGAAATTGCGTCCAGAATCGTTTGGCAGGGCAGCTCTTGCCAGAATTTGGCTTGGGGTGAGGCCGCTGTTGGCCACCAGGATCGGCATGATATTTTCAACTACCCTCGGTTCGGGTGACTCCTGGGGGACCTGATCTCCCGGAGCCGGAAAATCGAAGCCCACCAAGGTGACCGGCAGGACCACACGGCCCCGATTCTCCGGAGCTGCGTCGGCGAGAAGAGCCAATGCCATGACGGCCAATACGGCCAATACGGCTAATGGAAGTGTTTGCACTGATTGCATCGTGGTCAAATGGTTAGAACTGGACGACTGTGCCGGACTCTGGCGAAGATCCCGACTTTTATACAGATTTTGGGCAGGGCAGAGCGCCCTAATGAGCTCCAATTTATCCGGAGCCTTATCGGCGACACTTATCGGCGAATTTTTACGCTGAAAAACTCGCGCTTTCATCGCGATTAAAACCATTAATCTCGCTTCGCTTCGACTTGTTCTTGGCTCGTTGTTTTTCTTTTTTCCCCGCCGCTTTTTTTTCGCGATTTCATTTGTTTTTCGGCTCCTTCTTGGGGGTTTTAACTTGGCTTTTTAGTTTGGCCAAAACCCGCGCGCACTGATGTTAATTACACGTGCTGCGGATAAGCCAAATTAATGGGGCGAGCCCGGGAATCTCGTCGAAGGAAGCGCAGGCATTTCAAATGGATTATTAATTGGCTGAGAGACGAGCTCTTAAAGCTCTCGGCCAAAATGAAGTTCCAGCAAAATAGCAAAGGCCTCAATGGCTTTATTGGCAGACAAAACGTATACAACATTTTCTATGCATATTTTAAATGTTATTTAATATCCCCGCACTGTTCTTGCAGTCTTTTGCTGTGACAGTTTGACCCCGAAAAATGTTGCAAATGCACATTTTGTATGAATTCTTAATGCGCTTTTCATTTTATTTGATGCAAGGCAAATAAATATTTTGTTGCATCCACTTTTTTGGGGCCTGGCAGCTGGCAACTGGCAACTGGCAACTGGCAATGTTATGCCACTTTCATGCTGCAACAACTTAACACCGTCGCCCTGTCTACGTCCCCGTCACCGCCACCGTTCCCTCGTCCTTCGTCCCTCGTCCCTGTTCCCTCTTCCCTCCCTGCCTCTGTCTGCTTGCCACTCCTGTGTTTGTGTTGGCCCAATGTGTCAAAGTCAACTTGGTAAAAAGTTAGCTTTTTATTATTTTGTTGCTCTCGCTGTCGCTGGCACTTTTCGAACCGCTTTCGGCCCCCGTCTTCAGTCTTTGCTCCTCCTTGTTCTCGTATTTTGGCCAACTACTTACTACCAATGCTCCAGTTTCTTTGCACTTTGAAGGCAAAGTGTACCATGAAGAACGATATAATAGACCCGAAGGGTTGCCGGAAGAATTGGCAAACATAATAAGCTGGCCAGAGCAGCGCAGATTACTTCCATAAAAATCTATATATAGAGGATATTTATTGAAATAGGGAAGACCATAACAATTAATCTATAACTTAATAATTTTACACAAGCCAATGGCAATAATAATTATGTATTGTGTGACAGCATTTGCAGCTCCACGAAAAACATGGGTAAAGCAGCCGAAGAGCAAAATCCTTTCGTTTCGGCAAATGCAATGCCATAAGGCGATTCTGGCGCATTTAATTTTTTCTCCTGCCCAACTTCTTTTATTGCAATAAAAAATTTAAGTCAATTTTATGGGCCAAAGGGCTGACACAAAACAATGGAAATGGTAGAGTTCAAGACGTTTCAGCCTCGGTTCTGGTCTCTGCAAAAGTATACCAAGGATTCTGGCTTGTTACCTTAAGGTAAAAATGGTATATTTAGTTTGTGCAAATGTATGTAACAGGGAGAAGGAGATCTTGATCAGCATCAACAGCCAAGTCGATCTAGCCATGTCCGTCTGTTCGTCTGTCCGTCTGGAAGTATGATAACGTCGTTCTCCGAGATCAAAAGAGCTAGAGACGTAATTCTTTTTGCTTTGGGTCCGTAAAATGCGTACGCAGATTGGCTTTATTTCTAAATTTCGCCACGCCCTTTTCCGCCTTTATAATTTTCAAAAAACTGTGATTTCTTGTGCATATTTGTCCTTATCTCTGAAATTATTAAAGCAAAAGATAGAAATCTTGCTGCTTACAGTTAACAATATAAATATCTAGCCATGTGGAAAGTTTTATAAAGATCGGGCAGTAAATAATGAAGATACGGCCTAGTGAAAATTGGTACATGGTATCTTGTTGCCGAGAAATCTTGACTACAGCGTTTCTTCTTGTTTTTTGTTAACAAAAATTACACAGCACACACAAAGTTGCCTAAGCCAGAGCAAGCGGGATGGCAGCAGTGACAGAGACCGAGAGAGAGTTAATGGCATCGTCAAAAAATTGGAAAGGTTTATTTAAATTTCAACTTGTTTCGAAAACGTTTAAAAAGTTTTGCGCTACTAACTGACTGCTGATAACACAAAAAGTCCCCGCGCCGTCCACTTACTTCTCGACTTTTTCAGCGTCTTCTCCATCAGCATCTCCCCCGCCAACTGGGCGACCTCTGACCCCTTTTTCCGCTTGCCTTCTGCCCTGAGGCCAAGTTAAAACAACTGACAAAAAGTTGCCGCCTCCCTGAACGAACGAATCAAAGGGGGAAATTGGGAAATCCTTAGAAGGCGCGGCGCTGGCAGGGGGGCCCCGTGACAAAATTAGCACGAAATATTTTATTTTATTTGCCAGTCGGAGTTTGAGAAACCCATCTCAAGGCCTGACAAGTTGGCAACGAATCGGAAAGATACAACTCAGATGGCAAACAGATAAAACAGATAAAAAAAAACAACTCTCGAAAAGCAGGTGTGAGTTTAAAGATTAGGACAGCCCATTGTCCGTGTTCAGCCAATAAATTGAGATGGAAATTAATTACATAATTAGCTGGAAACGGGGATGAGGTGACAGCCGCCCAACATGCGCCTAAAGAATGCGAAAATCGCAAGTGATTTGAGAGTTTCCAGTCTGATTAGTTCATTAGGAATATCAAATAGGCCATAAATGTGGAACCATTTCATTTCTTAGAGACATCGCAGTAATCCTTTTCTAATTATAAGGACTGGCACTTTCTGCCACACTTTCCCGAGCTACGTTTATGCCAATGAATCTGTCAGTTTTTCTAATATCGCCCCAATGCCATTGTGCAAAGTTTCGAGCGGCAGCCACTAATATTGACAGCGCCCAAATGTAGAGCAAACCTTGTGGAGTGGAGCTCGTTTGGGGAGAGCCAAGGATTGTACTGGTACTGGTATCCGTACTGGTACTGGCACTGGTTGGTAGTACCGATGCCGCTGCCGCTGCTGCTGGGGCTGTGAGAACGTGCCTGAGCACGTCTTCTACTTAACTTTGTTAAACACAAATCCTTTGGGCAAAGAGTTGCTCCTCCGTCCTACGTCCTACGTCCCACGTCCTTCGCTCTGAGACACGCACACGCATTGTGGGACGGGGCGGGGAGGTGGCCTGCGGGGATTTTCAGGCGGGCTCTCGAGTTTCGAGTATTTCTATGAACCAGCAGACATAATCGCATAAAGATAAAACAGTTTAACAGTCGCAATGAACAAAAGCCACTGATGGTTTTCGGGTGGGGCGGGGAGTGAACCGCTGGGAAAGCGAAAGCGAAGGACAAAACCATTCAATTGACCGACCACCCGCAGATTTCCAGGGGCGTCTTATTTTGGTTTGAAAGGGCGACGGGGATGGGGCTGGTTGGGGGGCCAAAACCGAGACTAAACAAACAAAGACGACCGGCGGCGCCCGTCGCGAAAATCTGTCAATTATTTAAATCGCCCGGCAAAAATCCCGACCAGGTTTTGCAGTTGAAAGCCCTCGGGGTCCCATTCCCCAAAACAAATATAAATAAATATATACCTATATATTTATACAGCTGCTTATGTGGAAAATAAATATGAATGCAGTGACAGAAAATGGGTTACTTTTACCCGAAAGCGATTGGATTGCCAGTCGTCGTGGAATTTTGCGGTCCACTTATTTTCCTCACTGCAATTTCCACTTAAAACGGGCAATGTTGTTGGTGCGGTGTCTGGTGGTAATTAACATTAAAATAAGCGCATTACTGGCGGGGCTCAAGTTTTCTAAAAGGATTGCTTTTTGTTGAAGGAGCCGTTGGAGGGGGCGGCGGAGTTGGCCTGCATCGTTGGACTTTAAAATGCGAGCCAAGGTCGAAGGTCGTCGCGGCGTCGCCAGGCCTCTAATTATGAAATCGAAATCGAAGCTCGAAGCGGCGAACGCACGCGAAATGTGCGCAAATTAAAATAATAAATCCGCCAAATTAAACACGGAACTCGTTAAAGGGATATCCCGCGCAGCTGCGGACGCGGACGGAGGGCGGAGGGCAAGTAGACAGACAATGGCAGGACGCAGATCCTTTCTGCAATCCTCCTGCTGATGGCGGCTTCTTTTGACGTCGTCATTAGCAGCATTTACACGTCGCTCAAGGATAATAAGTAACCGGGGCCAAGTGCGAAAATAAAGAAAGCGGAAGCGCCAGAGACGCAGACTGACACAAATTAAACTGAAATTAGTTGCAACTCACTTTGGAGCTGCCAAATGAATGGGGGCCCTCTTCGTTTTCCCATTGTCGAGTACGACACAAAAAAGCAAGTAAAATAGTCGAGTGTCTGGACTATAACCACCCGGTTCTGGGTTTCCAGGAGGGGCGGAGGGGAGTAACTGCGTCTCTTTCTTTTGTAAAGATAGATATTGGCTGTAAAAATAATATATCCAAACCTGGTAGTTCTAGCGTTAGAGATACTTGAGTTATATACTTACGTATATGCAGTATATTCGATTCGTGCGTGTCTGTCTGTCTGTCTGTTTGTGTGTCAGTTTGTCCGTCTGTCCGTATGTCTGTTTGTTTGCTTATATCTTGATTTTTTATGACCAAAATATTTACTTACAACACTTTAATTAATACTAGAATATTAGTATTTTTTTAGTATTTTCAGACGCTCCGCGTTAGAATTCTCAACTGGTTCTAGCAGACAGAACATTACTTAAGCAGCATCGAACCCGATTTTTTGGGTAAGTAGTTCCCTGTAGTGTTCCCCCCTTGTAGTTTCCCCCCCTCTAGTTTCCCGCCTCTAATTACCTCCCTCTAATTACCTCCCTCTAATTACCTCCCTCTAATTACCTCCCTCTAGTTCCCCCTGCAGACGTCGACCTGAGCGCCTATTTCCTGGACGGGAGCGCATCTGCAGCATCGGATCCGGCCGCTCTCCCCGTCAACGATCTACTGGAACATAGAGGATCAATGCGCCCTTTGAGTCATCTCCCGCCTTTTGGACGCGACTGTCGCTTCCATTGCATCACCTTCGATACTCAAGAATCTTCTGCATCATCACACCTAAACCTGGAGAGAAATGCCAGGCCCAAGGAGATCGAGATGGAGAAGACCACCCTGTGAGTCCTGTGGACTCATCTCCCCGCCCAACGGACTCATCTCCCCGCACTGCCCAGCTATACAAGTAGAAGAAATTATTTGAAACACCTGAAAGCATGCCTTGGTTTCGCTGAAGTAAACCGGATGTCTGTCCCCCGGCTTTCTCGCTGAACCACTGCCGACCTCTTGCCTGTTTGCTGATCAATGTTAATTGACCAAAAATTGTTTCTCCTTGACCGCGGACGTCAACTCTGGCTAAATGCCTCCTGCAGTTGCAGTTTATGACTTGGCCATTGTCCTGGGCCACCGCAAAGTCCTCCCGTCGATGGTAACACCGCCCACACGCGCCCCATTTGCGAGTGGCTTTGATGGCTGCCATGGAATCCTGCGGCAGTTGTTGCCGCCGCTGATGTTGACGCTGGAGCCGGAGCTGGAGCTGGAGCCGGAGCCGGTGGCGGAGCCGAAGCCGAAGCTGCTGTGTTGCAGTTACTGCAGTGGCAGCTGCGGTTCGCTCAACTGCCACAGTCAGCGATAAAACCACAAAACAGCAACAGCCATAAGAAGGCGAATGGGGGGCCGGGCAGTTGGGCGTGGGTGCGGGTGTGGGTTTGGGTGGCGGCAGGGACTGAAGACAAGGGCGTGCAAGAACAATGAGGTGATAAACTTGCAGGCTCAACGCATGACAACGATACCCAGCAACAACGCGGCAGCGGCAAAGGCAACATCAGCAAGCAGCCACGACGACGACGGCGGCGACAACGTCACATTTTGATGGCTCCTTGGAGAGATGGCAACCCTCTGGTTCTAGACACACACACCGCCGCCTGCAGGAAGAGCAATGCACGGTGAGAAAAACAAGGCGATAGGTAGTTGAAGCTCGCAGATTCAGATCAATTTGCCATATTCAATACCTAATGTTGGGTTGGGTCTGTGTTAAGATATCCCAGCACAAAGGCGACCTTGCTGTCTGTTCCCTCTTAGGAATCCTTCAAGAAATCATATCGAAAAACTCCCCATACTTTCTTACAGTGTATGTAAGCCAGCGAGCAAGTGCAGCCATCCTTTCCACGCTTTCTGTGCTGTGCTGTGCTGTGCTGTGTGCATGCAAACAACAAAGGAAAATCAGCAACAGCAGTTGGTTTGGGGGCGATGTCATAGTACCATACCACGCCCCCTCGTCCCCAGAAGTCACCCCACCCCCCTTGTCCCTTAAGTCGTCCCCGCCCCTGCTCCTGCATTTTGTATGCGGGATTTTTTCTTGCTGCTTCTACTGCTGCCGCTGCTGCTGCTGCTGCTGCTGCTGCTCTTTAACGTGTTTCAAAAGAAAGTTGGTTGACTTTTGAATGACTTTCTTGGCGCGCTTGGCGCGCTTGGCTCGCAGCACTCTGCCCCTTACCCCGCCCGAGCCCCTTCCCCCTCTACCCTCCTGGACCCGGAGCCACGGACCCACGGATCCCCTCCGTCCCTCATCCCCCAGTTGTATTGTTGTTTGTTTTATGTGTTAAGTGCGCTGGGCCCAAGCGCGCAAATTTCTTCTTGTAACTGATGCTGACGTTGACATCGCAGCCCCCAGCGACCCGTCCCCACAAACAAAAAAATCCGCTCGCTATACATACGTAACAAATATATATATAGGTATATATATCTGGAAATATATCTGGAATACTTGCAAGCGGGCGGAGGGGGCGTGTCTGCACAGTCGAGTCGAAAATCTAGTTACAATTAAAGTGACAAGCTGGCAACAGCAGCAACAAAGTCGACACCAAATTCAAACAAATTGCATTCACTTTGATCGTTAGCTCTGGGTTCTGGGAAAATGATTTGCCCCGACGAGTTTGGGAATGATGTGAATAGAATGCTTAAGGGAAACCTCAAGAGGGAGGAGAGTGTTCCTAGGAGAGGGATTATGGCTCGTAGGCCATCAAAACAAAGGGATTTCGGTGAGAATGTCTTCCCAACTTCAAGATCTATTATAATAAAGTTAGCGTTTTTAGATGATTGTATCTTTTGCTCCAACCATTTCGGAGATATAGACAAATCTGCAGAAGAAGATTCAGTTTTTTGAAGATTTCAAAGGCGGAAAGAGACGTGATGCTAAACGCATTATGTCGCTAGCTACTGCCATCTCAGTTTTATGCACATTGCAAGGGCGGCAGGGGGCGTGGCAAAAATTTTAAATAAATTAGATCTGCGTACACATATCACGGACCTAAAGCAACAAGAATTACGTCTCTAGCTCTTACCATCTCGGAGAACGACGAAAACTTCCTACCCCCTGTTACATTTGCACAAACTCAATATACGAGTACCATTTGCAGTTTAAGGTACAAGGTACTCGGGTGTATAATGACACCCTTTTTTCCTAGGGCATTTCACAGTCGTACTGTTTGGCTTTTTGGGGACCTTCCCTCCATCGGCACTACGAGCTGCACTTGTTTTAATTACTGCCCCTTGTTGATTTCCCCAAGACCAAGACCAAAAAGACCAACACAAAGTGAATTTTCAATTTTTTGCGCCAGAAGCCGGAAAAGCAGCTGGCGAGGAGGTTGCATTTTGGCTTTCATTTGTTTGCTTGACTCTCCTTTGCACATTTTTTTCAATATTTTCACTGGCTGCTGCTTGTTTGTTTTTTATTCATCGCTGAGGTCATTTAACCTGCCCAAAGGCATGCTTTTCTCTTGCAATAAATATGAAAAAAAAAACACCACTGCATCGGTTATCAATATATTCCCTTTTATTTTGCTCAAAGGTCCTTGAGATATTTTTTAAAACGGATTCTTTGGGAATCCGTGCAATATAGGTTGTCCTTCGCAATGTGAAAATAAATATATATATTGACAGTGGAGAATGTTGCCAATTTTTAGTTTTTACAAATTCGTATATTCATTGAACCCTAAACCAAGGGAACGCGGCGCTGGCGATTGTTGTTGGTGCGGCGTCTGTTTGGCTGCTGCCTCAGGTTGTTGCGTCGCCTGTTGTTGTTGTTGGCGTTGTTGTTGGCGTTGCCGTTGCGCCGCCTGTTGTTGTTGTTGGGACGGCCACGTCGCTGCTGCTGTTGACCGCGGCGCAAGCCGTTCCTGTTGTTGTTCTGGTTGCCATTGCGATTGCGCCTGCGACGCACAACCACGTTGCCATTCCTATTTCCGTTTCCGTTGCGGCGACGCCGCTGCTGCTGCTGCTGACGGCGGCGCTGCTGCTGCATCTTCTGCCTCTGCTGCTGCGGCCGGCGACGACGGCGATTGTTTTGCTGCTGTCGCGGATGGTTGGCGCTCTGCTGGGCCTCCTGCTGATCCTCCTCCTGCTCCTCATCGTTCTGCTCCTCGTTCTGCTCCTTTGCGGATCACAAATCACTGCCGTTTATAAATTGGCGCTATATATTGATATATCGAAGCCTACCTGCATCGCCTGCTGATCCTTGTCGCCATCGGCGGGAGCCTTGTCGGTGGTGCTGCTGTCGTTGCTCTCCACCTGGCCGTCCTTGATCTGCTTGATCTCGCCCACGCGCACATTGGTCACCTGGTCGCAGGGCACGTCGCTGTAGATCACCACGTTGCCGTAGTTGCACACGATCTGCTCGTCCTGCTTCTCCTCGACCGCTTGGCGTCCCTCGATGGCGCCCATGCCGCGCTTGTCCTCGATCTCGTAAATGTTTCCCGACTTGGTGATGAATCCGGTCACCTGGAGGGGCTTGGAGCTGTCCTTGGCCTTAACCAGAGGCTCTGGCTTTGCCTCGGGAGCCTGAAAGCAAACGCAGTCACATGGTAAATGAGAAAAACATCCTAGCACACATAATGGTTGCTTCGAGTCGACGCAAGCAAACGTTGTCCTGTGGGGGGTACCAACCTTTTTGGGCTTCATGGGCGGGGCATTCACGATCATCGGCTTGGTGGGCATGGCCTCAGCTTTGGGTGCACTCGTGGGCTTCACCGTGGAGGTCACCAGCGGTGCCACCGTTTGACCTTAGGCACAGAAAAAAAACAAAACACGCACACAAATATTTATTAATTTTTGAGTTTGTGGGCGAAACGGTTGCAAAAAAATTTACCGCTCACCAGCGAGAGGTCGCTGGAAAGGGCCATGGCCCAGACCAGGACCATGATCATCCCGAATCCCTTGGAGCAAAACATCATTCTGTGCTGACCGACTTCCGCTTGGCAGCTCTCTTCTCGATCAACTGAGTCGCCTTTGCCGACCCGGCTCCGGCTTATATCAACTTTTTTCTTTGGCCATTTCGCCGGCCTTTTTGGCCAAATTGGCGGCCATTCCCTAACGGCATTCCCCGCAAGAATTTCTTTGTTTTTGCATAATTAACGCTGCGGGTTCAAAGCGTGTCAGTTGAAAAGATTGGACGGGTTGCGACCCACTTTGCAAAAAGGAAATACAGCGCAAAAAAATATGTATCTACTCTGATGCACAACTCCTTAATTTGTGTGTATTGCCCAAGCAATTTTGCTTGGTTTGCTTCCATGGGCAACCTTTAGCTAAGCACCTTAATCGAGCTTAATTCAATTAACGCTTCTGTCCATAATTGATGGGCTCCGCAGTTCTCAGTGTAGGGGTGCCCTCTGTCAGCGAGCAGAGTTCAATGGCTCAAACTCATTAGCATTCATATTTTTTCTTCGATTCTCGCGGCTGTCCAAAATATTCTCCTCTTTCCGCGCTTGATTATGCAAATTGCTTTCTTGCTTAAATTGACCTCTGGCCACAACTTACAGAAAACTAACAGCTATGATATATACACACACACAGAGGTGTACAGTGTACACATAGGTGGTTAAAAAATCAAAAATACACAGCAGCGCACACGAGATGCTAATAAAATTCGTCTAATGCCAGAATTGCCCTTGTAAATGGTGTTGTAACTACCGGAAAAAAAACTTGTTCAGCGGGTTTGTTTCGGACTTCAATTCTGGCTGAGCTCACTGGAAATATTCATATTCAAATGCCCAGAAGATGTGCTGGTCAAGCAGGGTCTGGGGAAGAGTTTCCGCCTATTTAAATTATGATAATATATATTTATTAGCCCACGACTTTCACCCGATTTCGGGGAACTTTGGTTTGTAAATAATACATGGCACAAATAATCAACAAGCAAATTTGCTGGCAATTGAATTAACTACTATTTGAACTTTCTTTCGCCCAAACTTAGTATCAAAAACTGGCAAGCAAATATCTAAAATTTACCAATATATCTCCTTTGTTGAATAATTTACTGAGTAATCTTGTAAGGCCTTTTGTTATTGGGCGGTACGTTTGCCTTTTGATTTGTATATCCACATTCAGCCAGTTTATTGTCTTTTGAGCATGAATAAAAACTAACTTGCAACATTTTTTCTATAATATTGATTTATTTTTCATAAAAAAAAAAACATGGATAAAAAAAAAGCTGGCTATTATCAGAAGATTAATGCTTCTGCTTTTGCTTTTGGTTATAACTCTTGAGGGCCTCGGCCAGCTCGGACAGCTCGGACTGCTTGGCCTTCTCCTGCTTCTTCTCCTGCTGTTTCTTCAGCTGCTTGCAGAGCTTCTTCAACTGCTTGCGCTCTTTCTTCGCCGACTTCTTCTCGCCGCTGTCGTCCTCCTCCGAAGACGAGGAACCTCCGCGCTTGTGGCGACGGCTCAATTCCGCGCACTGTCTCAGGAGCTTCGCAGCCTCATCCTCCTCGGGCTTCGGGGTGGTTGTGGTCGTAGTCGTGGTGGTGGTGCTCGGGGTGGTGGTGCTGGGGGTGGTACTGGTCGTCGTAGTGCTGGCTGGGGTAGTGGACTCCGACTTGGGCTTCTCCGTGGTGGTCGTCGTGGTCGTTGTAGTTGTCGTGGAGCTGGACTTTTCCTCAGGCTTGGGAGTGGTCGTGGTTGTCGTGGTTGTCGTGGAGCTGGACTTTTCCTCCGGCTTGGGAGTGGTCGTAGTGGTGGTGGTGGTGCTCTCGGTGGAGGAGGAACTGGGAGCTGGGGTCGTAGTGGTGCTGGAACTCTCCTGCGGCCTGCCCAAGATCGACGAACAACTGGCCACCAGAAGCAGACCGAATATCCAAGTAGCCGCACGCATTTTTCGTCTTATTTGTTTTCCCTCCGATCGACAACTAAATGGAGATCATCGCTGGCCTTTTGCTTATATAGACGGCACTTAGCGGTGTACCAGCAGCCACCCGGCCACCCCGAACACCCGCCATCATGGGGGGCACCACCCTGAACCACCCTGAACCACCCGCCCACCTTGGCAGATCGTTGGGGCATAGACGAACGACTGGTTTTTGGGCTCACGACTAGAAATACGTCTATAAATTGTCATTATACATTGAAATTTTATGAACATATTTTTAGTTTTCGGGGATTTTTTTCCTATACCCTATACCCTACACCCAAAACTTGATATCCATGGACAAAAAAAAGATAAAATATTGTAAGTAAATATAGGAATATTTGTTCAAAAAATATTGTTTAAAATTGTTTTTGAATATGATTTTTTTTGCTTACATCTCTATGCATTTTTCCAATTTTTTTTCAGGAAATATACATTTATTCTTTATAGATATTTAAATTAAACCTATATACCCACTCATGTGTGTACGGAATTTTTTCTTACATATAGTGATAGTGTGTTCAAAAATAATGTCAATTTATCAAGTGGTTATTTTTTTGTGTGCCTCGTCGCCGACTTTTTGTGCTGTTTGCGATGGTCATTAGCGAGTTCCGAGAATTGTCTGTTTATTTATTTATTTTTTTTTTTCATAAACAAATTGTTCCCTCACCCTATCAAGCGGATCGAGAGTATATACAACACGTGCGTCACATATCAAACGAAAATTGTCCATTTAGCTATCTGATAAAGATGGGAAAGTTAGGAAAAGAGAAAGTAATTGGATGTTTAAATTTGCAATTACAGGGGAGAATGTTCGCAAAGGTAAGTTGCATCCCGTTCGAACTTTATTTGAGGCCTTAAAATTTAATATTTTGTTTTAGAGTATCCTAGGGAAAGGCCTGAGCTGATGGATGCTTGTTCTCGTAGCAGATATTAATGTTTCCCTCGCTCGAAGTGCACGCTTCTGCGGCCCGATTATAATGCCGCTAATTGTTTATCAATTACACTTGTTAATTGTTTAATGCGACTGCAGGGCTGTGCCATTGGAATATCGGTGTTCTGTGTGCGAAACTATGAAGCAAATTGCAACATTTATCCGCACACCTGATACCCCTGCGATTACTTGCTCATTTTGTGCTTATATTTTCGTTATTTTTATTATTTTTTTTGCATCCGACTCCTCCTCATCAACTGCCTCGTCGTTTGGCGTTTTTATTTTTTTGTCTGTTTGCAATTTGTACAAGTAATTGAATAAAAATACGAGCAACAAAAACCGGGCAAGTAATTAAAAAACAACGCAACGTGCCAGAGTGAAAGAATCCCTCCGCTGGATGGGTGGACTTCGGGGGTTTTTTTTTGTTTTTGGGTGATTTTTCAGGGTGGTGGTTGTGCGGGGGCTTCAGGTGGGTGGGATCAGCGGATTTAAGCCGGTCACAGAGCCACCTCGGAACCGCCGCGTAATCCATATGCAGCAATTTAAATGCAACAGAGAGAATATGTTAATTGCGTGTGAAACCGCTGCGCCGAGTCTCATCGCCACTTGCGATATTTGCTTTTATTTATTACTTATTATAATTATAATTTATTTGCCCGCTCTATATATATTCGCTGGCACATATATGTATTTTATTTGGGCGGCGACGGGCTGCTGTAGCTTTTCGCTTATTTGTTTTTAATTAGTGCGGCACTGTTGTAGCTTAACTTTTTTTCTAGGCAAAAGGAATGTTTGATGTTGAAGGTACGTACTGCGTACTATAGCTATTAACATACAAACAGCATCGACAAAATGATTGTAAGCTTGAGCATTTATAATCTCTGTAATTTATGGCTGATTGTGACTTTAATATTATGCTCGGCTCGCATTTTGGCCTCCAAAACTCTCCTCGTTTCTCATTAATTAATCTCATCGGATTGGATTTCCGATTTCCTGGATTTCGCCGCGGCTACTTTGGCAACTTGAATCGAATTCCCGGGAACTGTGGCAACTTCTTTGGCCCATTGAAGCTCAAGACAATTACTAAATTAAACTTTAGCTCCAGTCGTCGTCACTCAGTCGTCAAGCAGCTCAAAATTCTCAAATTCCCCTCGTAACTTGTTGAAGAAGCCTTGCCGGCTCGCTGACTGGCTCCTACTAAATGTCTGCCATTTAATTTTCCTCGAAAAACTTACTGAAATGTTTACAATGCCCAAAACTATTGCCCCTGCCCATCCGCCCATCAGCCCATCCACCCTCGGCAAACTATTTGCAGATGGATCCGATCCCCGTTCGCTGGACGAAAATTATCATCATAAGCGCCAACCTAATGAGGATGGGAACGCTACCAGCCGGCAAGCGAAAAGTCTTCAAGTCAACTGCTTCAAGTGGATTTTCATCTGCTCCAAGTCCTGCGACCTCCTTCCCTGCCATTGCAATAGAATTTCACCTTTTGGCTCCATGCAAATTTTTAGCTGACAACTGCATTTTCATAAGGATAATATCTAAGATTTACGTCTTTTCTGCGGTGCGGCGTCCGAGGACTTGGAACACCCGGGGATTGCGCATATGCCCTGCTGGCCGGGCATGTGGAACCAGAATGAATCCTAAGTCCTGGCACGAAGTCCCAGTGGGGTCATGTCCTAAAAAGCCAGCCGAACCGCAGCCGAGCTCTGGAGTTCTAAAATATTTTTAGCACCGTCCCGAAGACGATGTCGTGGACGGGCGCAAGCGCCGGCGGAGGACATCGGCAGATGGCATCGGCAGAGGCCAGCGACAGAGGCAGCGACTTCGGCAGCAGGACTCCCGACAGCCGGTTAACAGGGAACTAAAAGCGGGCCAACATCCCATCCCATTAGCACTGGGAACAGTTTTTGGCGAGAAAATCAAATTCCAGAATATTTTCGAGCTGGAGTTTCTTGTTTGTTTTGTATTCTTTTTTGCTTGGCATGCGTGTGGCATGTTTAACGGCTGCTTGATGATGCAACAAAAAACCCAAAAACCCCGTGCATCTTCAGGTGCAGGCCAAAATAAAGAAGAAAAAATAAAAAAAAAACCCCCAACACCCACTGCCCGAAATGCCAAATGCATTTCAATTGCTTCCAATTCTCGTTGCACTTCATTAAACTCAATGTCGATATTCGACAGCCAACGAAAGGGGGTTTTCTTTTTTGTCAATGCGCTGCGAGGGGGGTGGCGGGGCGCGGGATGGGTGCTGCCACGTGACCTTCGCACATGGGGCCAAGGAGAGGCGGGGCCAATGGGCCGCATCACGTAGCCCGAACAAGAAATAATTGCGGGCAAAAGAATTTGCAGGCCAGCAGGAAAATCCCCTGGACGCCACAATTGCTTTGCCTTAACCATTGCCCTGGCCCGGGCATTAACAACATGAGTGCGAACGAAGCTTGCAATCAAATATTTAATTTTTTAATAGGCATACAATTTGCAGATTTATTAATTAATATTGAGATGGAACTCTTGCACATGAAATGTAGTTGGTAACGCCAAACTGCACGAGCAGCATGCTCTATTTTGATCCGATAGTTTAAGCTTACAATAACATTTATAATTTTTTAATAGCCCTACACATTACAGATTTATTAATTAGTTTTAAGGTGCTACGCCAGCAAGCTTTATTTTTATCCAATGGCTTAAGATTACAAACATTATTTAAAAGTTCCTGAGAGTCTATTTGGAATTCTTGGGAATCGATATGGTAAAATTAATCGGAAGCCTGGCAATGTTGCCACGTATTCGTTTTAGGTTTTAGGACGACTTGGCTACCCATGCCTTGTTTATTTTTTCATTTGCTCGAAACTGACTGGAGAAAATTATACACGTGATTACAGTGCACAATAGTATACAAAAGGTTTGTTTATACGTTATACCCCAACATCCCCTTTCTTCTGCGTTAACTCGCAACTCTTTCTTGTGCTTTTTCCGGAAGGAAACATGGCGTCTTCTGATTGTATAAACAAATGTGGATTTTGCGACATCTGCAAATCGCGCCAGTTGGAACGCTACGATGCCGATGCCAATGCAAATAAGAGTTCCGGGTCGTCAACACCAACATCATTTATTGGCGATAATTGGACCTTCCCAAGCAACGAGACCATCGAGACAGCCCCCTTTATGGGCATCGCTTGCTACCCCTCGGGTCGCCAGAACTCTGTGAGGACCACTACCATGACCTACACCGCAGCCACCATGTCCGGTTTGGATGGTATCCCGATATCCGAGTGGGACCTGCCCAGAGCTCTCGGCTCTGGAGACCTAACCATGATCGGGGACTCTTTTATGTGGAATGAGTACGACATCCAGCAAGGAACGTCGTTGCTGACGATTACCGAGGAAGTTGACGAGAAAGAAAATGCCAATATGTAAACAAATTCTGAAGACATGTTATAAAGCCACTGGAATACACGTGTTTTGGTTGATTTTACCATAAAAAATTACTATTGTAACTTGTCGTGCGTTTTTTTTTGCTGGGACGGGCTTAACAATTAAAACCCTTTGTCCTTTTCCGATCAGTATCATTTTCTAGCCAAAGGAGGGCGACCCACATCGCTTTTAAAGGCGGAGGCACCACGGGGACACTGCTTTTTTTTTGCCATTAAACTGTCGGCATTTCTCCTATTTAATCAACCAACCGATCCGGGGCTGGCAAAAAAAATAATGCGATTAGATAATGTAATTTCTAGCAGAGGGAGACAACACTTTTCGCTGCAGATTTCCTGCTCATTTCCCGGCACAAATTCACTTTCTCTCTGTGGGCATTTGCACTGTCCGTTGGTTTGTCACTTAAATTGCAAATGGCAGGTGGAAAATGCCTTACCTGACTGGGACAGGAGAAGGAGAATTTTCCATGCCAGCGCCTTCTGTGCTTGCACAATTTTCACCCCTTTCATTCTTTCCCCCTCTCGTCCATTCCTTGTCATTTTTGGTTTTCCGATTTATCTTTTTTTCTTGTGTTTCTTGGTCGTCCAGCTTTTGGGCTGAATACTTTTAGGCATTTGACAAAACCCTGATAAACTGAGGCGGCTGCTGCTGCTGCTGCTGCTGTTGCTGTTGCTGCTGCTGCGACTGCTGGTGATGGTGCTATTGCTGCTGCTGCTATTGCCATTTCATGTTTGCCTTGATGAGCCACTTAAATTCGGAAAATCTGAGGGGAGAAGTTGAGAGGAAAAGCCGAAGAGCCGAGCAGAGCGTTCGAAAAGTAATCGAATGCTATAATTTCCATTAAACTGATTTCCCACGGGCAAATGCAAGTCAAGCCAGCAAATGTTGCAATGTTGATGACCCCTTCCGACTGCCTCGACTTCTGTGCCATCAAATGGTATGGCAATGCAGGATATCCAGGCGATTGGAGGCTGCTATGTCCTCGGTTGGTTAATTTTTCGGCCTGAAAAATGTCTATGAACATACCACACAAAAAAAAAAACAATGCATGGGAATAATTTAAAAGAAAATGATCGTGTTTATTTTGATGGTAGGGAAGTACAAAAGAGTACAATTGGAAAGTGAAAAGCAAATCGAAAATCGGCTCAATACCAAATCATTGGGGGAGGCTGCCTTCAGCCGTGATTGCGCCTTAAACTGAATATTTATGGCCAAGCCTAAGTGCTTGAATAATCCCACATATAAAATACCAAAAGTCCCCGCGAACGGCCTAAAAAACACCCAGCAATCGTCAAGATGATAAAATGCGAAAATCCGCTTACAGTCTAGTTTATTGTTCGCCGATCGCCGCCCACTCGAACAAGCTCAGTCCGATAGGAAAAACCGAGGAAATAGTGCGCGGAACTCGAGAACAATACGGGGCAAAGCCAAACGGGAAATTCGAGCTCGAGAGCCTTGCGTTTGTAAGCTAGTGCCGTCGCGGATCCCAGACTTTGCAAATCTTTTCGCATATTCTTATCACCCTCGGTCAGCCAAGGCAACAGGAAGGTACTGCTCCTGTTGCTGCTCCTGCTACTGCTCCTGTTCCGGCATCAACTCTTCCTGGCCACGGTCCTGCGGATCCTGCCTGGAGTCCTTGCTCTCACTTAAGCCGCTTTGTGCATGCATGGTAAGAGGGCAATCGGGCTAAGCCACAGCTGCTGCTCTTAAAATGTACGACGAACCACTCCAAAGCCGTCCAGTACACTGGGCAAATAGTTGTGCAGTTCATATATATAAAAGTGTTAAATCAAGTGCAGAGGGTTTCAGACTGTTTCCCGATTTTGGTGATAGTTTTGTTCACATTTTATGTTGTCTTAGGAGGTTCTACCTTCAATGGCAGACCTGCAGGCCTCGATCCGAGTTCCGAGTTCCGAAAATAATTTCACAAGTGTGGGGGACGCTTCTTGGGGGTCTGATTGGAGTGGAAGGCCTGGGAAACTGGGAACCTGGGACCCTGGGAACTGGGAACCTGGGAACCTGTGAACCTGGGAGCCCGGCAACAGCCACGACTGTCACCTGCGACTTATGCAAATCAGGCAAACGACCGGGCGACCAAAACGAACACAAACAAACAGCCGGGCGCCCAAACAGCTGAAAATAATTTTCCACATTTCCGTTACAAATAAAAACCAATTCACTTTGCTAATATAGCCGCACACAGCAAAGTCTCATCCGGATATACATATACAACATAACATACATGTGTACGATGTACTATGTTTGTGGGCATATA
>JAJJHQ010007837.1:400900-454242 GCA_021223825.1 Drosophila ironensis | reverse complement strand
CTGCAAACTCGATACTAAAGGCCAACACCTCGGACGAATTTTAAAAGAACTGGCTTTCGTTCAAGATATTCTGCTAGTTGATGCGACTGTTTTTGGCCAAGTTATGAAGTCGGAAAGTGTAAAAATGTTAACATTTAAGAAACCTTTTTTGGGCGTTTTTCTTGAATATCTTAAAAACTGCGAACTTGATACTAGAGTCCAGCACTTTGGACGGATCGCGAAAGAACCGACTTTCGTTCAAGATATTCTGCTAGTTGATGCGACTGTTTTTGGTCAAGTTATGAAGTCGGAAAGTGTAAAAATGTTAACATTTAAGAAACCTTTTTTGGGCGTTTTTCTTGAATATCTTAATAACTGCGAATGCGATACCGAAGCTTATCAGCTCGGACGAATTGTGAAAGAACTGGCTTTCGATCAAGATATTCTGCTAGTTGCTGCGACTGTTTTTGGCATTTGGAAGCTTCCCTCCGGAAGCGGCACCAAGAAGCCGAGAAGGGACAAGTCCCGTCATCGGTTCAAGTTATTCAAGTGGTAGGCTGTGGGTCAGTGGGCCTACCTAGCGATCCCAGAAAATTGCGCAATTTGCCGGAACCGCATTAACCAACTTTGTATCGAGTGCCAGGCCAACCAAATACCCGGCAAAACCATGGAGTGCCCCCAGTCCTATGGAGAATGTCAACATGGCTGTCACTTGCACTGCATCTCGCGGTGGTTGCAGACTCGCTATGCGTGCCCACTGGACAACAAAGCCTGGGAATACAAGCGCAGCCGTTAATTTTTGTTACCGTTTTGTTAACTCCAATCCTTAATAAAATAAAATGGCCCCAATGAGATCTTCCCAGCCATGCTGCAGAAGGTCAAAGCAAAGATCTCGCCATGGTTAGGAAATATATTGATAGGCGGTAGAAATATATTCACGTGCCGGGGAGAACGGCGAGAGTGGTATCACTGCGTCGGGCGAATGCTCTCCTGTCCTTCCCAAGGACTTCAGGCCAATAAGCTGAACATCGTTCACCCTAAAAACAATAGAAACGCTGTACGAACTCCATATCAGAAACGCAGCATGCAGGCGAACCAACATGCTTACACAACAAAGTCTGTGAAAACAGGGAGCAACTATAGAAATAGAAATAGGAAGAATATCCAAATCTGCAGAACAAGGCCCTTAGGACTATAACTAGGTGCCCTTGGTACGTCTGGAACAAAACACTGCACAGGGACTTGGCGTGCAGTACAGTTGAGGAACTTGTGGAAAAATCAGTGGGTTGGAGATGATTCCTTCAGCCAGTTAAATCCATTTGACAAACCTCATAAGCCTTTCAAAATTTAGGGTGAATGGCAAAGAAAATTCGAAACTTATAAAAACAGTAGGCCATGACCTCCGAAACTAAATATAAGGCATGCGACTTGACATTTAATCCTTACTTTCTATCCAACCTTACTGGGAACCAGACTATGTAAGTATTTTTCAATAAATTTATTTTTATTTTTTTTTTTTATTATAAATTTTTTTTTTTTTTATGTTTTATTTTAAGTTTTTGTAACAAAAAAAAAGCAACAAAAAAATGGAAAAGCGCTCGAAAGACGACGGGTCCTCGTCCGAAGAGATGTCCGCGGATGAGCAGATGCCGGCCCCGCCCTCGGAACCACAGAAGCGGATGAAGGTACTCAAGTGGCACGGGGTGGCCCTGTGGAGCTTTGACGTCTGTGTGGATGACTGTCCAATTTGCCGCAACGACGTCAGGCAGCCGTGCATCGAATGCCAGGCCAACCAAGGAGCTATCGAAGATTGCCCCATTTCCTTTGGCAAATGTAACCATGGTTTTCACTTCCACTGCATCTCGCGCTGGTTGAACACCCGTAATGTGTGCCCACTGGACAACCAAGCCTGGGAGTTCAAGGGGCAGTAATTTTTGTGACCGATTTGTTAACCCTCACCCTCAATAAAAGCTCGTTGAACTACTACAAATTGCCAGCCCCGACTAGATCTTCCCAGCCATGTTGCAGGAGATATATTTTTAGGGTGGTAGAGATATATTCACGTGCCGGGGAGAATGGCAAGAGTGGTATTCCTGCCTAAGGCGGGCGAATGCTCTCCTGTCCTTTCCAAGGAATATAGGCCAATAAGCTCAATATCGTTCATCCTAAAAACTTTAGAACAGCTGTGCAAACTCCCCAGCTCCTATTTTATGCAATTTATGGTCAAATACATCGAAGAAAATACTGTTTTATGCAAATTACGAAGGCGGAAAGGGGCGTGCAAAAAATTTGAAATAAACTTGCTATGCCTGCATTAATAATAACACACACCTCTAGCTCTTACCATCTCCGAGAACGAGGTGTTTATACATTGAGACGGACAGACAGACGGTCATGCACAAAGTTAATATACCATTTGTACCTTAAGGTACATGGCATAAAAAGCTAAATGCACATGGAAAAGAAATGTAGTTACGCTTGTGTCGCACTGCTATTTCAATGAACACAGCTGTAAGTCATTGTAAATTGTGGTTAAAATATTTAAACGAAAAAACGAATTGATAACGAAAATAGTTACATGGTATATCGTTGTTGAGAAATCTCGACTACAGGCCTTTTACTCATTTATCTGTTATGAGTTTAGTTTTACCCTAATAAATGTATTCCTATTATGCAAATATTGTATAAAATGTGGAGATTAGACTTGCATCAAGTCTTCAATTAGCAATTTCTTTGGTTTTTAGCACGCATTTGATTTATTTTATTAGCGAGTGCTTAAGATAATATGCCTGCGAATTAAGAATTTCTTCCAAGAACCCAAACAAAAGATAAACCACCACAAGAGCTGTCCAATTGTGAACTAAAGTGATTGAAGATCGGTAATTTGGGGCCCATCAATTAGTGTTTGGATGCGGAGATTGATTGATTTTATGGACTCCTCCGCAGAGGCGAGTGGGCACTATTTTCCGCTGTGAAAATTCCCCGATCCCGGCCAGAGATCGGGCATGACCTCATCGCATTGTGAGTGAAATCGATCGCATGAATGACCTAATAAACACGGCGGTGAATCAATGGGAAATGGCAAATTCCACATCACATGGCTGGGATGAATAAAGCTTACTGCTCGGTAGTTAATGGTGGTGCATTTCACCAGAAACAGACGCGGTGTCGCCGCCAGCACCCAACCACCCGACCATGCAATAAATGCCTGCAAAAAACCCACAATTAAGCGGCATCGGGCATCGGGCATCGAGTGACGTTGAGGAGGCCTGTTGTTAATTAATCAATGGAAACTGCCGGTTCAATTTTAATCACTCTTAAACGATCCACCCACCACGCCAGCCACCCACCCATTTGCCCATTTGAACCACCCACCAAACGATTACGCATGCAGGGCATTTTTCATTGAAATTCATTCGAAGTAGATCGGCGGAAATGACTTAAAAAAATATTATTTTGTGTGAATGGGCATTCGGCTGCTACAGAAAATTATAGACAGATTGTTAGTGTATTCATTCAATAAATCCAGAAATCATAACAATAACATAAATCTTACGTTTATAGTTGGAAAACTTGTGCATATTCAGAAGCAAGTTTTCAATTGAAATGATTGCATAGGCTTCGAAACAATGTGATTGATTTATTTTCTGTCTGCGATATATTTTAGGGAGTAACCTATAAACCCTTGAGAAAAGTGAAGATAAAGCGTTAACAATTAAATATAAATACTACTCGTATATTACATGCAGTAAAAACTAAACGGTCACAAATCACTTATGTTAAATATCAATTTCCATTTGCAAACATCAACTAATTGCACATTGACGCTCCTTGTTTTTTTATAGTGGCATATTTTGGTTAATTAACCCGTGTTTGTTGCTAATTGCCCCGCGGCGACCTACGCGTTTTTCGGGAAAAAAATTGAAATGTAAGGCAGATTGCCCATACGCCGGGTTGTCCAGGCCGGCCAAACGAGTTTGTGTCTCAATTTCCTGCCCACCTCCCACCAGGCCAAGCAAATGCACAGATAGTCAGATAGTCAACGCAAAACACGTCTCCCTCGAGTCTTTTTATGCTTTTTTGATGATGTGTGATATATGGACACGCAATGAAATGACAACAATTATTATGCAAATGCGACGTTTTGTTTTAGGAGCCATAAAAAAGCAAGCAGCCGGGCCGGGCCGGGGCAAACTCTGCGAGCGCGCAAATAGAAATGGCAGGCAAATTAATTGAAGCTAATTACGAGCCAGCGGGGCGACTGGAATTCCAGGGGCGGTGGTGTATGGGGGGGGCGGGATGCCCACGATTACTCAACTCGCTGAGACCACACGTGCTTTCCATGCCTGCACCCGGAAGATGATGCATGATGCAGCATCGCCCCGAGGGCCGGCCCTTCCCTATCCCCCTATCGTTGATTAAGGCAAGTTGCAGCAATAAATGCAGTTTCATTGAAGTTAATCAGCCCAGCCCAGTCGCTGAACTTCTTGCCGACAGACCAACAACTCAGGCGTTCAAGTGCAAGTGATGGAATCGAGTGTGCCCGCATTCTGACTAACACTGCAGCGAGCAGGGTTGCTTCAAATTGCATTCGAACATCTATGGATATTCGGTATTTGTTGCCAAAAACTGTGTCACGGAAACAGCGTGCAAGCTATTATTTTATTTAGCCTAAGCCCCCAAGTTTCCATTTCCTGTTTAAAGCTGATTACTTCGGTTTACCAAAGTAATATCGAGGGACTTTAGAGTTGCCATATTTATGTGCAGATTACACCTCCGTGCGATGTCTAACCAAGGATTGCCCTGCACTACTCGCATACCAACCAACACAGGAACTGCGTGAGTGTAAGGGAAGCCGAGGCCCTTGATAGGTCCCTTGATAAGGGGGATTCATGGCACGGACTACTTGACCCGCAAACTAAGCATTAATCGCAGGATTTGTCTTAGAATATAGAACAAACTTTATGAAGTGTCAAAGTTTAGGGTGAATGGCAAAAAAAAAATCGAAACTAAATTATAAAACAGTAGGCCATGACCTCCGAAACGAAATATAAGGCATGCAACTTGAAATTTAATCCTTACATTCTATCCAACCGTTCTGGGAAGCAGATCACGAAAGAAGCAGACGACGTAAGTATTTTTCAATAAATTTATTTTTATTTATTTTTATTTATTTTTTTGTAATTTTTTTTAAAAATTTGTTATTTCAAGTTTTTGTAACAGCAAAGCGAAAAAATGGATAAGCGCTCGAAAGACGACGGGTCCTCGTCCGAGGAGATGTCCGCGGATGAGCAGATGCCGTCCCAGCCCTTGGAACCACAGAAGCGGATCGAGGTGCTCAAGTGGAACGCGGTGGCCCTGTGGAGCTTTGAAGTCTGTGTGGATGACTGTGCAATTTGCCGCAACGACGTCAGGCAGCCGTGCATCGAATGCCAGGCCAACCAAGGAGCTATCGAAGATTGCCCCATGTCCTTTGGCAAATGTAACCATGGTTTTCACTTCCACTGCATCTCGCGCTGGTTGAACACTCGTAATGTGTGCCCACTGGACAACAAAGCCTGGGAGTTCAAGGCGCAGTAATTTTTGTGACCGATTTGTTAACCCTCACCCTCAATAAAAGCTCGTTGAACTACTACAAATTATCAGACCCCGACTAGATCTTCCCAGCCATGTTGCAGGTCAAAGCTAAGATCGCCATGGTTAAGATATATATTCATAGGGTGCTAGATATATAGTCACGTGCCAGCCACTTGCCAACACTCTTGCCGTTAGTGGTATTACTGCTTAATGCACACAAATTATCTCGTCTTTTCCTAGGACTACAGGCCAATAAGCTCAACATCAGACAGACACAATGTCAACCACGGGCATCGTTCGAACTGACGCTACAGAGGCAAGACTGAAGATTTCTAGTCGACCCACTCACAGGCCACTGCCTTCTGCAAGTTCATGAACAAAATCCGGGCCCAGCATGGAACGCCGGGTGTCGGCAATGCAAGGAGCCAGGCGGGAAAGGATCGCTAGCGCATATCCTCGGCCTCTGCCCAGACCTTATCATAAAACGACTGCGATACATTAATGCACCGATCTTCTCGTCGCTTGAAGAAATAGGAAAACTAGACTCGAACAGGCTTCTGACATTCACGAGAAGTACACGGTTCCTAGCTTACTAACGGTACCAATCAAAGCCTCCCACAACTGGTATCGCTAAGGACCACAATGGTCTATGCGCGACAATCTCCTTTCAAGGGGAGGTCATCCGGATTAACCTAACCTAACCTAATATAGCCAATAACACGCATCCAATGCACTATTCTTTAGATTGTGCTAATATTGCGCTTTCTAGTTACTTTATAGGTACTATAAAACATTGTTCCGTTGCAACAAGAAAATGTATGTTGGTAGGTAAGCCAGGGCACAAATAGATAAGATAACATCATCGGATATTGGAGCAGCAAAGGGCGGGAATATTCAACATTGATTGCAGGATTTGTCTTAGAATATAGAACTTGTGTGGGTTGGAGATGTTTCTTTCAGCCAGTTGAATCCATTTGGACAAACTTCATAAACCATTTCGCAATTTCAGATGCACGGTAAGGAAGATTTATGAATCAGTAAGCCATGACCTCCGAACGAAAAATCATGCGTGCGACCTGACATGTAATATTCACTTTCTCGCCAACCTTACTGGAAAGCAGACGATGTAAGTATTTTTCAATAATTTTAGTTTTCTTTCAATTTATTTTTCCATTTCTTTTTTCCTACAAAGCCAACCGATATGGACGACCACTCCAAAGACGATTTGCCCTCCGGTTCCAAGGAGCTGAAGAAGGCCAACACTTTGGGTCCGGGAGACTCTTCGGACGAGTCCTGTGGTCCAGACGATGTAAGTATTTTTCAATAAATTATTTTTTTTTTTTCAATTTATTTTGTCATTTCTTTTTTCTTACAAAGCAAACCGATTTGGATGACCACTCCAACGACGATTTGCCCTCCGAAAGCGGAACCATGAAGCTGAATGGACGCAACTCTTTGGACAAGTCCCGTCAGCGGTTCAAGTTATTCAAGTGGGAGGCTTTCGCGCAGTGGGCCTACTTAGCGATCCCAGAAAATTGCGCAATTTGCCGGAACCGCATTAACCTACTTTGTATCGAGTGTCAGGCCAACCAAATACCCGGCAAAACCATGGAGTGCCCCCAGTCCTATGGAGAATGTCAACATGGCTATCACTTCCACTGCATTTCGCGGTGGTTGCAGACCCGCTATGTGTGCCCACTGGACAACAAAGCCTGGGAATACAAGCGCACCCGTTAATTTTGTGACCGCTTTGTTAGCTCCCATCCCCAATAATATAATATGGCCCCAATGAGATCTTCCCAGCCATGCTGCTCTTTACTCTACTACCCCCAAATTGCAATCCTAATAACCTAAAAACCCCTATATTTTTTCAACTATTACAACAAAATCATAATAAGTTTCCTCATTACAGACACCTTACAACACTTGTGTAAGTCCCGAATTTAAGCCTTTCTGCGGTTTGAGCTGTCCTTAACCTAGTTTTGGCAGTTTAAAGCGTTGTCCATGAAATCCCCAACTTAATCTCTTTGTGGGCAGTTATCGAACACCCCTGTAGATCCATGTACATTGTTTCTTGTAGTTTAATATCTGTTAAACCCTAAAAAATAAATGAAATGATCAATATGTTACCTAATACTAATACTTTTGCGACTCACTGTACTAGAAGGAACCAGCCGCCCAGCAGGCGCTATACCCACTGGTTAGCTTATTGATTTATACCTCTGTTAAAAATTGAAAATTGACTTAATGCTCTTGGATGGACTGTGTTTTTGTGATCCATTTTCAAAGAGAATCGCCTGCTCAATGGCCAATGGCCACTTCCAAAGTGCGCAAGCCGAGAGCCAATAATGTATTCTAAAAATATGCAAAAATGCAGTGGCCAAACGATGCCAATGGCCTTAAGTGGTGCCATCACGACGTACCACCCACTTTTGTAGGGCAGATCTGCGATCTGCGATCGGCAAACGGCGGCTTTCCGCTTTTCCAATTTTCCCATTTTTGACGCTTGCCACTTGATTGGCAGCGTACGTGCGCTCGTGTTGCCTGAACTTTGATTTCTTCCTAGCCAGAACCCATTGTGGCAATTAAAGTAAAGTAAAAAGGCAGACGAAAAATATTGCCAACAGAGAAATATGTGCAGTTGCATCGGCATTTGGCCAAGTGCCGCGCGATTGGTCATAATTTATGCAGCGATGCAAATGTGCGCGCCCGGCGACGATCAATCCAATCATCGAGCAGGAGTCAAACTATCGATCACTTGCCCCGCTGGCACTGCGGCGGACCAACCCAGAGAAATGTCAAATAAATAACACCGCCAACAGGCAATAAATACGGACGACAAGTGCCCGGGCAGAGCCTCAGCGGCCAAATCGAGCGGAGGTGCAAATGTGGGCACTTAAATGAAAACAATAAATCTTCATCACTTGCAGCGACTCGGCTTGAATCGAATCGAGTCGAATTGAAGCGAAATGCAAAGCAATCGAGTGAAAATGTCAGTGCAAAGTCCAGGGGCGTGGCCCACAACCTTAGAGGGGCTCCTCCTAGGGGAACACCATCGTTTGGCCCCATCGTTTGGAAACTGTTACTCGATTGAGGGGCTCAAAGGATTTCCCCCAAACGATTTTCTGTTCGAAATCGGGTAGCGCATTGTTCGGTGGACCCCCTACGCCCTTGACCCGTCTGATAATTTATTGAGATAGAAATGCAATTGTAAATTTACACAAACAGTGCTCGTCAATTTATGGAGCTCTCGCCACCCGCCACCCGCCGCTTCCTGCCCCGCCCCCGGTTCGTTGCGCCTTCGATGCGAAAAAAAAGTTCAATTGAAACGGAAGCGCAAATTTTGATTAATTGAAATGAAAGAGTACAAGCAGAAAATGGGGGAAAATTGCGGGAAAACAAAAGCGAAATTAGAGGCACTCGCGTAATTGGCCAACGGTGGGTGTGTCCGCCAGCGAACCACCGAGCCGCTGAGCCACCGAACGAACCAGCGAACCACAATTGGCGTCATCGCCACTGACGCATATAATATTAAAAAAAAAAATAAATAAAAAATCAAACAAAGCACAAATCCAGAATAAAGGAAGCTGATGGCATTTCTGTTCGATTTTTGAGTTGTCACCCAAGCGATTATGCAATTCATGTTGATAAGTCAAGGTCACCGCCGGCGAATGCAAATTTATCGATGGCCGCCATGCGAGAGCATTAATCGTTTGCTCGTTTGTCAATCAAAGAAATTGCGCACCGATCGTTTGTTATCGATGAGATCACCGGCCCGTCGAAGAATCGCACTTCCGGCAAGGTGGCTGGGCCGCAATTTTCTTTCTGTTTTTAAATTCGATGATTTTTTTGAACCAATTTCCCAAGCAAGTTTTCAACGAGCATATCCTTAAACTTTTTTAACTTTTGCAGTTTGAAATCTGTGCAATCTATGCATAAATTAGTTATAGACCAAAATAGTTGCATATTGACTCTGAAAATTAATGAGTTTGCATGCACTGACTAAGATTTATAGACCGATTTGACTCGGCCCAAAACTGTTGCCATTAAAACTCATAAATGTCTGTGGTAAATGGTGCCCTAAAACCTGGTGTTCGTTCGGCTGAGGCAAATGCCAGGTAATAACCGTTTAGCGTTTATCATTTGAGGCATTAAAGTCAGGCCGGATAGCGGAGGCCATAAATATATTATGCAGATTCGAGCCATGATGATTGGTGATCGAACTGCGGATCGGAACAGTTTGATCCACATTCCAGGCATCCGAAGGCATTCCATGAATTCGCAAATGGGGGGAGAGGGGCGGGGCCACACGTGATTTACATGTTTTAACCGGCTAATTTGTTGATGCAAATGCGGGTGTGGCCTGTTCTCGGATCGAAGATTGCGGGATTGAGGGGGGATCGAGGGATCGAGGGGTTCCTGGGGCCAAGTCACCGCCCTCGCCGCCAGCACGCGCCCACAAATCGCCATGGCAGCCAGTTTTTAGGTGGAGGCGACAATTGGCATTCGCCGTCGCAATTAATCATCATCACCGTCCGATTGACAAACGGACCACAAATAAATCAAAACCGTAAACAGCGAATGCAACCCGTAACCGATATACGATATACACAAACACTGAAACAAATCACCATTTACACATAGTACAATTAAACCAATATTACCTTGGTAGAATCATCGCTACATTTTCTTTTATAGTGGGAAAATTAATCAAAACAAAGGGTTTAAATAGTATCCTTTTAAATATTTCATTAACCAGATTACCTATAGCCCAAAAAATAGTTACAGATAGTTACATAACTTATAAAATAATATTTTTACCCTTTTAGTTTTACCCTTTTCAATCATAAGTTTTCAGATTTTTGTAAAGAATAAAGCATAGCCTAAATTAAAGGTAAATGTTTCTCCTATCTCATTAAAATAAAGTGCACTTCGAGCTGATTTTACGAAGCTTTTATTTACAATCCTTTAGGGATAGTTAAAATTGTTTTGGGACAAGAATTCAAGTTTAAAAGCTCCAGCAAAGATACAGCAAGGGTGAGGCTGGGTAGAATCATTTACTACATTGTCTGTTATTATGAGAAATTTAATAAAAATAAAGGCTTTAAATCGTATCCGTTGGGAATTACAGAATAGATTATTTTATAAGCCAAAAATCCTAGCAGATATGTAAATGCCAAGAATAATGTTTTTATCATTTTAGTGGTATATCATAAGTTTTCATATTATTGTAAACAATAAATCATGGGCTAAATCAAATGTAAGGGCTACAACGTTTCTCGTATCGCATTGAAATTGTGTGGTGACTTTAAATGATTTTACAAAGCTCTTACTTACAATCCTTTAGGAATAGTTAAAACTGTTTTGGGACAAAGGCACTTAATATTTCAAGGTAATCATGGCAAACTAAATACTCGTAATTTCCTGCTACCTCTGTTTTGTTGAAATCGAGGCTTTGTTAACGATTTTGCGGACAGTGCAAGGGCCAGTCATGGGAACAATTCACCTCAGGGCCGAAATCAATCAATGGTGTTCTATCAGAGTGGTTTTGTGTCTTTGGGCCTCACTGTTTCGGTGGCTCAGTGTCGCGCTGGCTCGGCCACTTCCACAGAAGGTCCTTGTGCCGCTGTCGTAATCCTGGACGGGGTGCAAGGGGCAAGTGCGACCGGCACTTGGTGGCCAGATGACGTTGCCCGCAACCGGAAAAACCCGGACCGGCCACGGTTCCCGAAAACGCAAAGAAAACTCGAAAAATGGCACAATAACCCGATTGTTTTGCGCGGACCCACGATGATCTAGAAACCGAGCGAGAGGCAGGGCGGTCGACGGTTTCCCGGTTTCCATATGGGCTGGGGTGAGCCGCTACGGAAATTCCCAGGCCGGGCCAGGTCAGATCAGGTCAGGTCCTGGCCGTGGCTGTGGCAGTGGCAGTGAAAACAGGTAGACAAATCCCCGAGCTCAGCCTCGTCATCGACCAGGTCGCTACGCCCGCCAAGAAGCCAATTTAAATAAGCAGCATAAACAAAGCGACACCGTTTTACGATCCCTCGTCCCGAGTCCCTTTTGCGCCCGAGTCCTTGCACAAGGATAAGCGAGGATGCGTTGCGAATATGGCGGCAATGATGCGCCAACCGCACAGGTTCGCCCTGTTGGCTGTCCTGGGCTTTTCCCACGCACCGCGGCACTTATCCTGCCGCCCCTTTTGCCCGGCCGAGGCATCTGTTTTCGCACCTACCGCGGGCTATATGGTGGGAATTTCCGCCCGCCCATCCTACCTGTTCCGCCGGTGCCAGAAGGTCCTCTGCGAAGGAGTCCGCTTCAATCCGTGGTTGTTGATACGGTTCAATTGCTTTAGTCCACCCGCATTGAGCTATGATAACATTCAAGTTCTAGGACTACCTTAAATTGCACTAATTCGATTTGTAAGTGATATATGTTTTGGGATTTATCTGTTCCCAAATTGCCCTCCTTGCTCTCTGGCTGATCCCCAAGATCTAGTCACCTATCCCCATAAACATCTCGGAAACTTGCTCGGACAATCTCGCTTCCAAATCAAAAGAAATCGAAATGTATTGCCTGATTTTGTGTTATTTTTTGGTGATCCCATTTTACGATCGATCCGTGTCCTCGCCCATGTCACTGTCCCTGTCGATCGTCCGATCGTCCGACCGCTAATGCCATCCATTTCCATTTCGCCGTTTGACCAAATAATAATGCCATGGCAAAACATGCGAAATGGCACTTGAAGGCACCCCGTCTGCATGCCAACACCCCCCCGAGGTTTCCCCGAATCCCGCCCGGATTCCCCCCGGAAATCCCCCCGCGAATCGCCCGGGAATTTCCACCACCTGCGCCCGGGCGAGCACTTTGCGGTCGCACTTGTCGCTGGCACTGGCGCCGGCGCCTTCAGGGTCGTCAATTTGCAGCGACATTTCGTACTGCGAGTAGTGGCGCAAAAACACAACAGCCAAAATCCCAAACAAACAGCGACACTCGGGGAGCGCACACAGAATACTACGAGTATAAGCGAATGTTTGGGGAAAATGATCGGCGGCGCCAGACGGACATAAAAGAAGCAACCGAATCGCAGAAAGCCGGCGAGGAAAAGAGCCTGCACGGCAAGAATTTGCTTGATCGAATCGATGCGGGAATCTCGGGTCAAGGTTTGGGGGCAGCTGGCACATTTGGCACATTTGGCACGCTAAATCAAATTCCCTTTAAAATAAACAAAGGGTTAATCCCAACCAAGCTGAAACCACTCCATTAAAAGGTCTTTGGAAGTCCTAGACTGCTGCAGGAATAATTGTTTAACTACACTCGATTTGAAGTAAAGTTTTTTTCGGTGTTAAAATTTGTTTATGCGGGGCATTGAGCTGCTTTTAATGGGTTTTCATTTTGGTTAAACTGCCGAAATGAAAGCGCTTTACTTGATCCGCTTTTGCATTTCGCGTTGCGTTTACGACGCCAAACAGATATTAATTAATTTGTCTATCTCTGGAGAGATCCACCTCCGTATCCCAGGCGGGCCATCAGCAAGCCCACTCCATCCCATCCCGTCCCGTCCCGGCCAAGTCAATGCCATTAAGGTGGCCATAAACCAAATGCTTTAACGTCCATAATTTGTCTGCGCCCCGGCACGGCCCACGCTTGCTGTTTGCTGCTGCTGCTTGTTCTTGTTGATGTTCTTGTTCTTGTTCGCATTTCCATTTCCATTTCGATTTCAATTTCAATTTCCATTCGGACGGATTAAACATAATATATCCCATCCCATCCCATCATCTCACCCACTTTGGCCATCCATCCCACCGCCTCGCATGATTCATTAAAGTCTAAAGAGCTAACTAATAGTCGAAAAATTCATTAAATTAACGCTTCGCGCTGTTTGCTTGGTGTTTTTTCTTCGCCGCCTCATATACTCGTACACGTATTTATGAATGTTTATAAAACAGAAATTTCTTCTTTGTGTTATCTGCTTTTCAAGGCGAACAAAGAAGGATTTATAGGATGGCCATGGGTGTGCGCCTGCGGATACCCTGTATCATTATGGATGTGGCCCAAAAATCTCGAAAACCATACAACTCTGCGATATTAATTATCGAAAAGCTATTGGGAAGTGTCATAAGCCTCGGGGAATACCTTGTGCATTTGTTTCTTGCCTGCATTTGTGGAAATTCGAATTTGTTGGAATGAAAATGTTGATTTTCGGCCATTTTGATAGCCTCCATGATACCCATTGCGCCCTCTAATGGATGCTGGGTACATTAAAAACAAAAAACAAGAAAATCTCCGCCAAAAAAAATCACTGAAAGGAAAGGGAAAAAAGGAAAAGCAAAGCAAACAGAACGAACACAAATTGAAATGAAATTTCCCACCCGGCCAAAGTTCCGGGGGAATGGATGGCTGGGGGTCGGACTTTTGTATTTGTCGTGTTTCGCTTTCTTTGTGGGCTGATGCCTTTTGATTTCGCTAATCGTCTCCAAAAACAACAACAGCATCCACAGAGATGATCTAATTATTGACGCACGAATCCGCCCGGCCAGCAACAAAAGCAACAACAGCAGCAACAGCAACAGCAACGGCAGAGGGGAAAATTGAAAATTGAAAATATTGAAAAGGCAAACAACAACGAAGCCCGCTAAAACGAGCAATATCGAAATCATTATCCAAGTCATTAGCTCTTTAACAACTCGTTGTCTGTGTCGCGTTGTTCTTTTTATTGTTGCCGGATATAAAAAGCGGCTAATGTACGTATAGTATACTATACTCGTACGTCTGCGCCGTCCGTCCTACATATATGTATGCATAATGTTTTCCCAGCAGCTCAAAGCGCCGCAACCTTCAACTGCTGAACTTGACGACCTCTCCGCACCAATACTGAATATAAACAGAACGAGAATCGATTCAGATCGCTTCGGATTGAATCAAAAAAAAGATATACACTGGTACGTGTATGCCCGGGTGTGTGTGTCTATCGGAATTGGTGTCTATCCGAATTGGTTCACGGCTGAATTTCGGCCTTGATCGCCCAGACTCTTTGTGATGGGGCCCCCACAAATGTATATCCCCCCATATATCTTACCATCTATTTTTTAATATTTAATTTACCCCTTTGCGGCATAAACAAGCCGCAGAACAATGGCAAAAAATTTGAATTGGTACCGTTTTGCAGCGCAGGCCATAAATTTGACCTTTAAGCAGATCTGTGGGCAATTTGGAGAAAGCAATGCCTCAAATAAATATACTCGGACGAGTAGGCTTTCAAATTTAATTACAGCTCAATTCCAAGAGATTTAAAGCTACCTTACAAGCCTTATATCTTCTCAATTCTTCTGAAACTTGGTATGCAAGCAGTTCTAATCTTTTTTTGGCCCAAACTCTGAGTAGAATTCCTTGTTGGTAATGAAGCAATTTTAATGAGAGCAAAATTGTGCAAGTATCTCTAGGATCTTAGTCGAGCTAATGAGATGGGGTGAAGTTTGAGGAAGCTGTGCAAGCTTAAAATTATCTCACAAACCCATTTCGAACTAATATCAAAGTGAATCGTATTCCTCCTTCTGCTGCAAAGTGAAATTTTCACAAAAAGCGCTGCTTTTCCTGGGAAATACTCGCCCTAATGGTGCCACAAATTGCTAAATTGCCGGCTAAGCACTCGCGGAGGGAGCTGCACAATAAAAATTCAATTCGATATCGCACCATGACTAACTACATAATGCACCCATCACCCCCGGCACTTTGGCCACTAATTTACATCCATGAAGTGGAATTTGCGGGGCGCTTGCCGATTGACGACTGACGATTGAGACCCAATTGCCGTTTGGACGGATGGCTGGATGGGTGGACGTTTTCCATCCGAGTGCCGAATGCAGTTACATTCGCTGCCCATTTGTCTCCCAAGCCCGCCCCCGCCACGCCCCCTCGGTGGCCTTCTTTCACCTTGGATACGTGATGCCACGGCGCGATCGTGTAACAATGCGAGTGATTAGTACGCGCCGGCGTTCAAAACGCGCGATCCGCCGATGGCAGCGAACTTTATGCAGTACCTTCCTTTTCGCAGTCGTTGCCGCTGCGATCGCCGCCGCTATTGATACCCCGTACTGGGCCCTGTTTCCGAGCTCAGGACGATGGTGGCTAGAGCCAAACTCTGGAGAGAAACTATAAGCTATATATTCCGGGAAGCACTTATGGGTGTCTAAGCTGAAAACCACATATTTATGCTTTGATTAGGTTACACATTTGAAAATTCCAATCCCATACAAATGAAATACCAATACACATAATATCAAGATATATGCGGCTTACTTTAATTTTCATTCGGGAATATTGTATCTTCTGAAAGCCATTTACAAGAGATGTATGTTAAAATGAATTATAATATTTCAATTACAATGATTTGGACTAGAATTGTGTATCTTTAAGATTGTATAATCTAAGCATGTTTATAATCTCGACCTAATAAAAACAAATATTGTATTCCCAGAAATGTATTTCCTAAAAATTAGATACACATGCTGTTGTACAATATTTTTAATAGTATTACCTGTACATTGTAGCATTTTATTTTTGTAACAACTATGTGACAAACTTTAGTAGAACATGTTTAAGCCCAAGTCAATTTGAAGGTTTTTTTTTAATTCAAAATTAATAGATGTCCTCAAATTTCTTAGTAGAAGAGATCTCTTCCTCAACTTTAGTATTGTAAACTCTAAATGCCTCATCACGGGGCATGGAAAATTCGGGCAACGCTCCGCGAATGCTAACCAGCTCGTTTTCGTAAATATTTTTGTTGCTTTTTTTGCAACTCTTGCAGTGGCCTTTGTTCATCTGACTGTCTGTCCGTCCGTCTGTCCGTCCGTCCGGCTGACTAAATGACTAACAGACCGACTGACTGTTTGTCTGCGGCTCCGCGCTCGCTGGCTGCATTGCAGCATGCGCCGCGCACTGGAAACTGGCGGGCGAGTGAAATGATTTAGTGTGATTTATCTGCGAATTCCTTCTTTCAATCTCTTCTCACGCCGGCCAGCCTGGGCCTGGCATTCGTTCGGGAAGAGGGCCCCTGGGCCCCGAGATCTCTGCGAGATCGGGAAGGAGCTTGGGCTGCGGACTCCGACTCCAATTCCGACTCCAACTCCGACTCCAACTCCGACTCAGGCCGGGGGTTAAGCCCTGCTAAATGCCAGGCGGCTGCCACGCCCCGCGTGTCGACTCTTTGCGTGGAAGGTGTTATAAGAGCGATAATAAAAAATTATAAGCTATGCCCCATAAATCGGCATTTAATAGTTTAAATTTACACCGAATTGACAGTGCCTGGCACAAGTCTGTGCCCGCCGCCACACGTACAAATGCTAAATTATCGCCGTGCATTGCATATGCTCGTGTGCTTTATATTTACGAGTATAAAGCTAAAGATCCACCCGCCACCACGACGATCTGGATCCCGTATCTAAATCCGAAGGATCTGGGCCCCGGGCCTTTGTCGCGATTTATGATGCATCATTATACGCGTTTTTATTACGTTTATATTTTGATACGCACGCCGGCGGAATTATTTTGCATTTACAAAATATCACAGGCCTGCACAGTGCACAGTGCGTACTGGGTAAGGTAGTATACCTTGGGAAGGCTTCAAGCACTCGGGGCACCAATAAATAGAAGCCATAAACTCGTCAAATTAGTGTCGTCTATTAATAAATATTATGGACTCTATTTATAGTTATCAAGCAAAGCCTCCGCCCGATAAATATCTTATCTTGTTTGGTAAACAGAAGGGAAGCCATCGCACCTCGATTCGCGGGAGGCCTTTTTGATTTGGATTATAATCGAAGTCAGGTGGAAATAAGTGCCAGTTGCTTAAAAGTTCAATGCTCATGGGCAGTGCAAATTTACTTGGCAAGGCTGCCAAGATTTTGTTAAATTATTTTCGTTTGTATCGCCATATTTTGATGTGATTTCAAATCCCATTTCCTTGAGGTTGCACTGTACCCGCTTCGCCCTGGCTTGGCCCTCGGAATTGATGTTATCAGCTCGCAGAGTTTTGGCAATTTTATCTGGAACACTTGGGCGCACCGATCATCATCATTACAAAATGATAGAGCCAAAAAACCCAGCTTTATCTGATCCATAATTCCGCAGCAATTTCCGCCGCAATTTCCTCCCCGAATTTCGACTCCACCTTGGATCCATTTCCTGGAGGCCCCCTTTTTCGGGGAGTTTCTCCGTTATCGGGCCGGTTTTCGCCCGATTCTGGTATTTATCTTGTTTATGGCTGGCCATCAAAGTCTTAACACATTTCGGCTGTGTTTGTTCTTGGCTTGGTTTATTTGCCCTCCCGGCCCGGGGTCTCCTTTGGTACGAGTATTTGTTTTTGGTTCTACCTTCTTTGGGTTCTCTCTGGGTTTTCGGGACTTTTCGTATGGGCCCGAGGAGAGTGTTGGCTATTAGCGTGGCATTCGCTAATAGAGTACTTACGGCCGATTATTGGGACAGGGAGGGCCATCGGTTAAGGCCCAGTTAATCGCACTGTGCCCAGTGACATGATCAGCGGGTTTTTTCCCTTCGCCCTAGCCCGCCCAGCCGCCATGCACACGAACAAAAAACGTGCGTCTCAAAACCCTCAAAGAAAATTGAGTCGAAAAAGGAGTTTCGACCCGCTGGACAGCTGCCATTGTAGCCGAGCTGGGGCAGCCACTTTTTCTGTCAGTGCGTTTGCATAGAACCAGCGATTTGTTGTGTCAGACAGACGGGCACACACTGGCACACACTGGCACACACTGGCACACACTGGCCCAAGTGAAGCTAGTGAAGCTAAGTGAAGTGGAGTGCATGTTGCTGTATGTATTAAAATTCCAACAATTAGGGAACATTTCACATGCCTTTCTAATAGCCAACAACGTGCCTGGCAACCCACAGGGGATAGAATGGGATCCGAGGGCAGGCGGGTGTGGCATCGTGGCATCGTGGCATCGCAGGGGCACGGGCTGTGAGCTGTGAGCTGTGAGCTCTGAGCTGTGGACTGTGGGCTGTGGGGTGTGCACTGAGATGCAACAAGTTGATAGCCAGCGAGCTAGTCAAACCGCTTTGCTGCTCACTCACTATGCAATTTCGCAGCGGGAAAAAAGGAGCAACTTCGTGGCAACAAAGGAACAGCAACAGCAACAGCAACAGCACCAGCAACTGGAAGCAGAACAACAGCATGTTGGCATGTCAATAATCTTGTACCAGTCAACATCGGGGATATGCCAATGCACAGCGAGAAACACGGCAAAATATACGATTATGTTGGGAATTCCAGGCATACGCTGCCACAAATTTATACCGAAATCATCTATCTAAAATGCCTAGGACTGCATGAAATTTTCACTATTACAAAGCGTTGCTGAATTTTTTTTTTAACTGCCCAAATGGCTTGCCAATGGCTTTGAAGATGAGGGAGACTGGAGTGAGGGCCATCTCCAGCTCCGGCCACAGCAATTGCAAAAGCAAAAGTGGCAACAAAGGCCAGACTAGTTGCAAGTCAGTCAGACCGGCTGACTCTCGAGACTCTCTGCCAAGAGAGATCCCAGTCTCGCTTTTCCGATTTTTATTCCGATTTGGGCTCGGATGCATAACATACATACGTGACTTGCCACTTCCGTTTCCAGGCTGCCGCCCTGTTTCTGGTGCTGTTTCGGATTCAATCGAATTCGGATGAAATCGAAATCCGATTTGCGCCACTCGAGCCAGCCGTCTTCTGCCTATATAGCCTCGATCCGTCAATTATTTTCTCGCTCTCCCACAGTCGCAGTCACAGCGGCAGCCTCCTGAGGGCCTCCTTCCTTCGCATTCGACTCGGCTCTGGATTTGAATTTGGATTTGGTTTTGGGTTTGGGCTGCGAGTCTCCTTGTTGGTGTCACGCATTTTCCAGGGGCGGAACAGACGGACACTGGAACGTGACCGGTACGGGGGGCACGCACCGTGTGACAGCAACAACAGATGCATTGAATACCCAAAACTGTAGCCAAAAATGTGCATTACTTTTTGTTTGCCAAAAACATACTTACCTAGAAATGGGAAGCCTCTAATTCAAAACGAGTGTCTCGACTTTGAATACCCGGTTCTTAGTTTCCACCAAACAAACAGCTAGATAAAATATGCCTTTTCTTTATTACAATATTTAATATTTGGGCGCAACAAATTTAGGTAATTTGTAAAGATCGCGGCATATTTCTATAGAGAAGCTTGTGGGCGCAACACATTTTTTGCCATTTAAGCGGTCGAAATAAAACGTAATAGACTGATTATCACAACACAGATATATATTAGTTTTACCAATGTAATAACCAAATTTAATACCGCTAGAGTTAAAATTGTGGGCGATACAGAATTTTGCGACTTGCGGTAGTGCGGAGGAGGTAGCAGATTTAGAAAACAAACTTCCGCTGAACACAATTCGGAATATGCAATTATTTTTTATCAAAATATAATATAGTCTCTAAAATTTGGGAGTTTATAGTGACAGGCGGACGAACGGACGGACTCACGAAGATGGCTATATCGATCCGGCTGTTGATGCTGATCAAGAATATTTATAGGGTCGGAAAAGATTCGCCTATTCGTACGAATACAATAACCGGGTATAACTAACTAAAGCCAAGATAAAATATAAATTGTATTATACGTAACATAATAGCTGTCCTACAGAGAACTTAAATCTTGAAATACCTTATAACATGTTAATATAATCGGATGTAGTGTATGCAGCACTTCCATGCCCTGCTAATTTGTCTCTATCCATTGTCTTATAAATTATCCATTTTAGAAACTACTAGGATAGTTAAAAGTTTCCAGTAAACGGCCCGAAATGTACGCCATTGAAGGCCTTGTTTTTTGTCCGTCAAGATCTTTAAATTTGGTTTCTCCTCTATTTTTTGCTGTATGTTTTCATGTTTCCATGCCAGCGAGACATTTTGGGACGCGGCCAGCAAAGTGACGCGAAGGTGGCCAAAATACGAGTACAAAAAAATGAAAACATTATAAAAAAAAGGCAGAGGCCCAGGCCGATGTCGATGTCGATGCCGATGCCGATGCCAACCACTGAAAAGCACTGAAAACCACCGAAAGCCGAGTGGCAAACCACCGACAGTGTCCCTCGCACGTTTCACGCTCCATTGACAGAAAACAAATTTGCATTTGCCAGTGAGGCAGTCAGCCAGGCAGCCAGGCAGCTAGGCAGCCAGTCAGCCAGTTGGATATGCCTTATATTCTATATAAATATTCTATACCTATGGCAAGGCAAATGGTACATTAAGCAGCCCGAGGGCGAGGGCAGAGAATTGAAAGTGCAGAGGGAGTGTGGCAAACATTTCTCATGCCAGTCGGTCCAATCAGCGGCGAGGAATTCAACTTTTTCCATTAGGAAAGGTCGCCGCCGATGATTCGCAAATAATTTTACCAAATCCCAGGATTATGCTCGGCGCTGAGTCAAGCACGAGAATATGGCCACATAAATCTTGGGCAAGAATACCTACTATATATTCGAATCTTTTTTCGCAAGGTTTTCGCATATAAATCCCTGGCCGTACCGATTACTCATATCAACAGTTTTCATGTTGCATTCTCTTTGATATTTAATTGAAGGCAGAGGCAGCGAAAAATGCCGAAAAAAACCCGAAACAATTTCGGTTGGAAGTGCTTCGGTTTGGCATTGAAACTCGTTCAAACTAGAAAACACAACCGATCGGGGAAAAGGCCAGCTCAAGCAAGTGTTTTGCTACTTTTCGCTCATTACGTATACGCCGCGTTGCTTGTGTCACCCATACGCCGCGCAAAATTACGCATACGCCGCGTGTGACAGAGGCCGCAGATGGGGAGCCGACTAGAATTCAAAACACATAAATAATTGCCCAACAATTTGCGCTGTCTGCGCACACTGATTTCACTGATTTCACTGATTGGGCCATCTTCTGCTTTTATCTCGCTTTTGTTTTCTCGTTTTATTGTTGGCTGGTTTTGGGTGCTGGGTGCTGGGCGCTGGTTCTGGGTTTTCTTGGCTTTCGGTTTCGGCTTCGGTTTGGCCTTATCTCGGCGATATATCTGCGGGTCTGCGGTATCTGGCCCGGCCGCCCCACAGTGCCCATTGTCTTAATTATCTGCGGATTACGTAGCCACGGCGTGACTATCTGCGGCCGCCGCTCGCCTGACTCATCGCCATCATCACCCCGATTCGCCTCGAGACTTTCTTGGCGGATCCGTCCGACTGATTGCCATCCCTATCCGCATCCTCGTCCTGGGCTCCGCCGCGCATCGTTCCCGTCGTTCCCATTCCGCGTTCGCATTCCCATTCCCGGCAGAGTCATCATCACTGCTGCACCCGGAGAAACTGTGCTCACACGCCTGCAAAAAATAGTTCAGATTAATTGATGAAATTATAAATTAGCAAGATGATAATCATTTTTAATTGAAATACTATATGAAGTACCGAAGTGAAAATTACAGCTAGGCTGTCAAGAAACTTTTTAGTCTGGGAAGATATTTACAATCCTGGAACTCCCTAATATTTATTGACTTGTTTATTTTTGTATTTCCGTAGACAAACTTTATGAAATGATAATTTAAACATTAAATGTTGAAAAAATAGGTCAATATGCAACAATAAAAATGTGTCAATAATGAGTAGGTCTATGATCGCAAGCCAAAATTCTTTAAATACTATTTATCATTCTTTATAATAAAGTATGATATCGTCTTAGAAACTAGATGACTAGGTTAAGGTTTTATTTTGCCCAACTGCGCGGTATTTAAAGTCCCAAATTATGAATACAACTCTAAATTTCTTCAAGTGTAAAAACGGCAGCAGGCACACAACCAACGTCACCTTCTCGCCTTTATTTTTCTCTCTCGCAAGATCACGCGCCTCTGCGATCGCTGATAAAATTCTATTTTTTTAGCCAGCCGTTGCTTTGGCATTTGTGCTTTTTGTATTGATTTTGACTTTGGTTTCAGTCTTATAAACAAATGCAAGCTGCTGGGCCTGCACTAAATTATCGATGCATAGGCTGACCACCAATGTACTACTGACTACCCACTCGTCTGCAAGTGCGAATGTACGAGTATATTCTGCTCCCTGCACGTGGCTCTGCGTTTACGATCGCGTGCTGTTTGCCGTCGCTTGTTTGCTTACCTTGTCTGCAGCATTCCAGACTCCGATCCGTACTCCCCCGATCCACGGAACCACCGATCCCCCGATCCACCGATCCACCGCACTAATTGCAACTGATTTGGCGCTAAGCGAAAGCGCGCTGCCGGCAAATACACTTTTATGGGGTCACTCCCGTCTCGTGTCCAGCCATAAAATTAGCCAAAACAGAGCTAAATTCTTTGACCCTGAAGATCGCAGAAGAGGCTCTAATCAAATAGCATTTAGAGCAACGAAAATCGGGTCACTTCAATTAATTTAAACATCGTTAAGGCCCAGGAAAAAATAAACATGAGTATTAGATTGCGAAGAGAATTTACATTTTATATTATTTGAACAAATTTACAAATTTAAGCTAGTTTAGATATTCAAGGCATTGAAAATTTAATCACAAATCCCAGTTAATATCCCTTAATATCCGTTGCTTATATATATAAGGTATATCTCCAAAATGGTTAGAATATGAGATGTAAAACTATTTGCATATAGCTAAAAGTTATAGTATCTAGTCATATATAGTTTTATAAAGATCAGACAACAAATTACGAAGATACGGCCAACAAATATGTGCACCGTCTTTTCACTGCGTTGATAATTAATTCGGGGTTAAAATATTTATGAAAATAGGTACATCTCGGTGTCTATTTGTTTTACTTAAATCCCGCTCAACCAACGCATTTCTGCATTTTCTGCGGAAACGCAATTCTGCATTTATTGAAATGCAAAGAGATTGCCCAATTTCCGTGGAAAACGCCGCTTGCCCAAACCTTTTTCGCGCCTCCTCGCCGCATTTATCGATCACGTACCCGGCGATTGCTGGGAGCCAAAGTCGGGACCGAGACTTCGTGACAGAATATGAAATTGAAAGGGAAACCAGATTGTTCGAGTGCTGGCATGCAACCGGCCGAGTGCACGGATATACGAGTACCAGTACGAGTATATACTGACTCGTGTTCTACAAGCTGAAGCTGAACGCTTGGGGTTATTTTTAGCCGCAAGTAACTTGCAATACGAAAATAAATAATGTGGCTAACAGCTTGGATATCTACTACGAGTTCAAGCACTCCCCCGCTCAGGCGCCGCCACTGCGGACTGCTCCGTGATGATGGATCACCCCGCGGGAGGCCGAACTATTCCAATTATTTGCAAAATTTCACGCACATAGCGGCTAGAGTTTCCACCGATTCCGTCCGATACGATACGATCCGATCGGATCCGGTGAATGAATGAATATCCAACCGAACACGGCCTGTCCTAGGTTAGTGCCCACTGTAGTGGCCAGTGAGCTGCACGTGGGTGGGGCTGCATGCCTCACTGAATATTTTAGCCGGGCGAGTGTATCGGAATGCCGCGTAGCCTCTGCTGGAACCCACTAAAAGCACTAAAAGCACTCTCTCAGCACTTAGCTGCAGACTGCAAAAAATACGCAGCAGTTTGCGGGAAGTCAATAAATCCAGAACCCCTTCTAGATTCAAGCTACCCTATGGCAAGTTTTGTAACCATTACAACTATCATCTCGGTATTCAACTGAATGTTACGTTGACACCCCGTGGGCAAGTTCTACAAAATCTTCTAATAACACAAGAGTTTGTTGTAAAATATTGAAATTAAAAAAATATTTATAAGCAGAGATCTAATTGAAAATTGTTAAATGGGAACTTGGAAACTTAATTTGGCATATTTATTAATTGTTTTCAAAAGGAATCAGAAACCCACAATGGGAGTGTATGTTGGGCCTGCAGTGCGTATACGTGATATTTATAAATTTTAAACAGAAATGTTGAGGAGATCTTTTATAGCGAACTTGTGAAGTTTTTGTTGAGTTCAAGTTGTATCCTTGAAATACAACCTAATCAAACCTCTTTTGCAAAGTGATTTCATGAAACTCTTGCTAAATTCAAGTTGAAACGTTAAATCTTCATAGGCTTTTCCATGCCATATGCAATCAAAGCACCTTTAGTGGCTTCCAAAATAAATGCCCTGGCAGTTTGAAGGTTTTTCGCGGTGCAGGCGAATTTTTGAATGCGGTCAAAATAGTTGAATGACAATCTGGGGATGAGCGCATCCCCCTCAAGGAGAAGTTTCCACATTCCTGCACGCATTCCGCGACTGAGTGCTTTGGAAATGGCTTTTTATGGATATATCGGCCGTAGACCGATCAGCTGTCCGTCGTCTATTTTGCGCCGCCTGGGTGGGAGGTGGGAGGAGCGAGGTGGGTGGTGGGTGGTTGCCCGTCCGGGGGGGGAAGGTGCTGGGGTCGTTTTGGCCGAGAGCGACAGAGAGGGAGAGCAGAGCGCCTCTGTTGCTAACTGTCGCAGATTTTTCTCTGCCGCCGTCTCTGCTGTTTCTGTCTCAGTATCTGTATCTGCCGCTGCCGCAGCCGCAGCCGCTGCTTCTATCTTTCTATCTGTCTATCTATGTATCCGTATCTGTAGGCCAGAGCAGCGCCAGAAAACTTCAGTTTGTCAAAGATCGCGACGACCGAACGAACGCCGCCCGAGAAACGCGCGCGCGCTACCGCCAACGAACCCGAAACCGAATTAGAAAATATAGTACTCGTACAACCAGAAAAAAACGAAGAAAAGCCGCGATTCTCTGCCGGAATCGCAGCCGCGATCGTCGAGTGTCCTGTCCTGCTCCGATGACCAGCGAGATCGATAACGATTGCAGTTTCGAGCAGCGCGCGCGCGTTCGGCGACGCCACTGAAAACAAATCCATCGTACAATCAATAAACCGAAAACGAAACGAACCTTTTGAACTTTTTGCGCTTGGGCATTGCTCTTTTTTTGTTTTGTGTTTTTTCCTTTGCAATGTGAAATGTACTCGTATGTGCTAATCGATTGTGAGTGAGTGTTTTAGCGGCAATTACGGGCCCGGTTATGGGCTTTTAATGCCACACAAATTGCCTGTGGAAAAAGTGCCGGGAATTATGCTTCGTACTTATGATTATTGGTTGGGAAAATTGCCGCTTAAATCGCCATTAATCGCAGACGATACATGTCAAAGTGTGTTGCTGCGATTTCTTGTGATACGCGTTGTAAAAAATGTATTAATATTACCATACAGACCGTCCCCTCGATTGCTGTTCTGTCACTTTCGGTTTTAATGATCCCATTGCCGCGGAATGCCAATCTTAAAACCAATTCGATTCGATTCGATTTGATTTGATTCCGATTTTGTCTCGCCCACCAAGTCTATAAATAAGCCAATTACCCAGGAATGAGGCTTGATTTCTTTCATTACTATGTTTAGATCCAAAAGGGCGACCCACAAAACCGAAGCCAGACCCAAACAAACCCACCAAAAAATAAAAAAATGTACAAAAAAACAGGGGGAAAATCAATCGGACAACAATCGCATTGGACCAGTTCCAGAGAAACGAGGCTTTGGGGGGGCCGGGGTAAGGTTGGGTAGGTGGGATAGATCGATCTGAATGATGAAATTTTCTGAGCGTTTCAATAGCTCTGGCAAAGGCAAAGGCAGCCGCCAGAGCCAGAGCCAGAGCAATAGCTATGGCAATAGCTATGGCAAACCATTTACAATTCCAATCGAACGGCAGTTGTTGCTGACTTGCAGCATATGCTTCGCATTGAGGGCGTGCCCCAGGGGCGGAGGCCCGGGGAGGGGGAGGTAGGAAATGGGGCGGGAACGGGGTAAGTACTGCGTACATTTCAACGATTTTTACTATATAACATGTACCCTAGGGTACACATGGTATATTAAGTTTGTGCAAATGATGTAACACAGAGAAGAAAGCGTTTCCGACCCTTTAAAGTACGAGTATATATAGATCAGCGTCGTTAACCGATTCGATCTAGGCAAGATCGTCTGTCCATCTGTATGTATGAAAACGTTGTTCTCCGAAAAGTTTAGAGCTAGAGATGTAATTCTTTTTGCTTCAGGTTCAATATATTTGTACGCAGATCAAGGTTGTTTCAACGTTTTGCCACGCCCCCTACCGCCTTCACAATGAGCAAACAACTGTATTTTATTCACATATGTGACAATATCTCCGAGATGGTAGTAGCTAGAGACATAATTTGTATTGCTTTACGTGCGTTTAGCATATACGCAGAATATATCATTTTTTAAATTTAATCACGGCTCTTTTCGCCTTTGCAATTTTCACAAAACTGTATTTACTACTGCAAGCTGGTCTATATCTTTGAAATGGTTGGGGGATTTTGCTGACAGCTAAAAATGTTACTATCTAGCCATGTGTCAAGTTTTACAAAGATCGGGAATTAAGCAATGGGGATACGGCCAACAAAAATGTCCACCGTCCCTTCTCTGTGTCAATGATTTCACATACACTTTCGCTGTGACTTAAATCATTGTTATTTGGGGTTGAAATTTGTAACCAGGAAAACTAATTGATAATGCAAATAGGTAAATACTCTTACATGGTATTTTGTAGTCGAGAAAACACAACTACTGCGTTTTTACTTAATTCAAGTCGATTCGATGACGCAGCCAAGGCACAGTCACTGGGAGAGTCACTGCTCAAACATTTGCTTTTCCCAAAAAGTTTTACCACTAAAATTGCACAGCAGCTTAAATGGGAGGTCGAGCTGGAAATACAAGCATGGGAGAACTAATTTGAAATATATATTTTACGGGCAACTAAACCACAAGCAACCCGATATTCATAGGCTGGATCTAGACTTCGAATCCGAACAAACCGCCTTAACTATTCCCTGTTTATTTGGCTTTCCATCGAGTTATCGTTATGGGAAGCCCAACTTGTCTTGGATATTTAATATCCCCCATTTGGATGTATTTGCTGCACGTGGTAGGGCTCTAAGTAGCCGCCAAGGGGCCGCTGATATTCCGATACCGATTACGATTCTTGTTGCTATTCCGATTCCGTTTCCGTTCCATCAACTGATCAAACAATCGGGCTCCGGATCGATCAGTCGATTGGCGGCGGGCTTGATTGCGACTAAAGACCCCAACGGAACTGAGAGCTAAAAGGCCGAAAGCCATGAGTGTTGGCCCAATGGCTGTGGGCCGGCTCCCGTTGTTGTTTTACTGCCACTTTACTTGCCGTTGGCTGGGAAACAACAAGAACTACAAATAAATAAAACAAAACAAAAGCGACTGCCCTACGCGACGTACACACATGACGTTATGCGCGATATTTTTGGCCTGCACAGAAAATGCGAGACAAAAAGCGAGTGTGCCGCCGGGAAACGTATTTGTTTTTGGATTCCGATTTGGAACCCCTGTTGCCAGGCCGGCCAGCGGTTAGTCAGCTTATAAATAATGGAATTTCTCTTCGGGGATTTCATTGAGTTGCAAACGGCTGCCGTACGGGCAGTACAACCGCCCAGCCCAGCCCCGTGCCGTTCCGTCCCGTCCCGTCCCGTCCCCACACGTCTCTGGTACTATGAACTTTGATTGCTAGAATTTTCAATGGGCAAATTGCTTAATCAAAATGCAATGCGCGGCGAAAATGCTTCCCGGAAACCCAACTCTAATTGAGTGAGTGAGAATTCGAGAAATATGAAAAGCCAGTTTCTCCCGGCAGTCACCTTTCTTTCGCTCGAAATTGCCAACATTTGCGGCCGACTTTATTGCAATTCAATGGCAATCCGGCGGAAAATGCGGCAAATGCTCTGGCGCACAGATACGAGTACGAGTACTCGTAGATTGGACCTTCTGGCTCCGGTGACCATCAAATCAATTGCATATGATGACTATGACTGCGGTAAAACAATACGCGCCACAAACGGGGCCCGGGCGCACATAAATGCGCATATTTATACAAGTGCAGCCGTCACTTGGCCGCTTCTGTTTTTATTTGATGGCTCCTTCGCCATTGCCATTTGCCATTTTCCATTTGCCATTTAAATGAATGCGGGCAATTTGGAGCCGCATTCGAGCCGATCTTGTTGTGATTCGCTTTGATTGGCTTCTAATTTATGATTGACAGTTACAAACGTCGCGCAGCAACCAAAACTCAATGAGCGCTGCAGCGTTGCCGCGTTGCAGCAGCTGCCACAGTTGCGCCGGGCCTACCGCAAGAAATTCGAAAAACACCGATTGAGAACAGCTCGCACACGGCGAGAAAAGTCAGCTAAATCGAAGAAAAATCAATGGGAAATTATTCTGAACACATTTAGTACCTATGTACGAGTATATCATCATAAATTCTAGGCTCAATCTATTTCATTTGACATTTACTGCAAGCAAAACAAGTAAAAACGATTGTAGTCGAGTGTTTCGACCATAAATACTAGGTTCTAAGCTTCCATCTGATTTTTACAACGTGGATTAATGTTGCGGATTGTAATAAAATGTGTTTTTTTTATTATTATAATATGACAATTGTAGGCAATTGTATGACAATGTTTCTATGGAGAAGCTTGTGGACGCAATACATTTTTGCCATAAGCGCAACTCCCTGATTTTCGCAACACAGATAGATATTGACTCTACCAATGTAATATCCAAATTTTGTACCCCTAGAGACAAAATTGTGGACGTCACATAATTTTGCAGGTTGCAGTGGTACGGAAGGTACTGAACTGGTATCACACAATTCGGGATATGCAATTACTTTTTCTCTAACTATTATAGTCTCCAAAATTTTAAGAACCAGGTATAACTATGCTGGTCCATTTGGATACAGAATCAACGATTTTGCATTGGTTTTCCCTCCCAAACACTTGCCAATCGAAACCGAAATATTTTCCAGTGCACTGACAGACCTTAAAGTTTGATATCGGCTTAGCTCACGGTTGTCAATCAAGCTATTAAATAATTTACAAGCACACACGATGCGAGCGATACGAAGAGCGGGGCGAGAATCGAATTTATGAACTAACGTCTTGATTTACGTAGTCTTCGCTGGCTGAATGCGGTTTGAAGCTTTGACACCTTGACGGGCATTGTCAAAGAGTTTCACACTCAAAGCAGCGGCGGGCACACGGCACACACACACACACACACACTCTGTGTGAGTGGCTACTGTTCTATCGGATTACGCGGCGTATGCGCAATGCCTCGGGGCGCTCAAACGAATCGAATATCGAAACAACAACAACAACAACTGCAACAGTTTATCAGCCAGTCAGAGCCCACACAAGAAAAGTTGTCTACCCGATATAGGCCAGTTTGTGGGGCTGTAAACAAAACACGGATACACTGCCGAGCGCTGACATAACCCGCTGATAAGCAGTGACTACTGCAAATACTAAGTAGTGCCATAACACTCATAACACTATTTATTTGCCAATGACCCTCGAGGGGCCACAGAGGAGAATCGACAACAGGCCAATGAAATAAAATTCCCTGCCCTGGCTCACAGAATCTGTGGAAAAGTAACCATAGATTTCCCAGGAATACGAGTGCAACAGATACTTTAGGCGTTGGAAAATGGAATCCCCAGAATCAACGCGTTGTTTGTATTTCAGCTAAAGTAATCAATAGTGATGTTTAAAAAGGTGACTGCAAATCAATCAGGCGCACACGCGGTTGCAAAGATTCTGGGCGGCTTACAAAAAGCTGCATGGTCTTAAAACTTTGACAACTAAATTTGTTTACCAAATTATAGTATCGCCTTGACCTGCCCACTTGTTTCTTTGGATTTTTCCAATCGCAGCATTGTTGTTAAGAGAATTAGGCAAGAAAATAGAGGAAAATCCCTTGCACACTTTGTCCGCATAATGCCCGAGCTTTTCTCTGACATACAAATCATATTTTTCACTTTTCCACTTACTGTGTACCGCCGCCGATGGCTCAGATACATATTGCCACCTATATACGCCGCCACTATATACACTGTGTATGTATATTTGGACGAATGTGAACATAAATATGCTGTGTGTGTCATGTTGGTGCTATGTTGGCGACGTCGACGCCGGCAGCGCTCGCTAAAACTACATAAATCAAAGGAAAAGCATTTTTCTGTTTTCTGATCGTCTAGCAGAATTTTACTCTTGTTTTTTCCCTCCCCCTCCCGCCCCCCTTTTTCCTTTTTTTTTTTTTTTTTTTTTTTTTTTTNGTACAGCATAAATAAAGAAAGCAGCGGAAAAGCTTGGCGGCAGTAACGCCTGGGAAATACCCTGGAAAACACTCACATTCAGGGCCCAAAGCATCCCCAAAAAAAAGGGCAAAGATTTCCCCTTTACCGGGATAAATCAAATAAATTATACCTGCTGTACTTTTGCACTTGAAAATAGTTGAAACAAAAGGTGCAGCAAAACACTAGGTAAAACACTTTGTTGCGGTGACGCTGCTGCGTTTTCTTTTTGCCATTTTGCCATCTATTTCGGTGCATATTATTTCATACGCCTTACATTCCGCGTATTCTGGGCTTTTAATAAACCTGAAAACTATTTTAATTTGTTTTATTTTTATTTCAAATGTGACAGAAATGATTGTTAACGATATCGCGAGGTGTTATTGTATACATATTGGGCATCGGCTGGCGCCGTCGCCTTGTTGATAATGAAATCGAAATGAAATCAAAATACGCAGAAATCGGTAAACGAAAAGGAAAATTAATTCACCAAAACCGCCGCCGAAACCGCAAAAATTTGGCCACTTACCTATAGATACATATGCTCCCGGCAAGTTCTTGAATTTTGTCAGCAGTTCGCCGCAGTTCCAATTCGAATTTTTTCAGTTTGTCATATTTTCCCACATTATTTATTAGCAATACTTAATATATGGTTCACTTTTTGGGGTCTGTTCGGGTTTTTAATTGCGCTCACACGTGCCGGCAACTCAGCGCCGAAAACAGCGCCTGAATGACCGAATATTTATTATATTAGTGCGATGATAAATGGAATGTTTCGGCCATAAAGGGATTGCCAGTTGGCCAGTTGGCCAACGAAAGAGTCGCCAAAGTCCCCGCCAGAAAGGAATTGTTATGACAAGCGACCATTTGAGCCGCCAAAACAACGAGTGTGTGCATTGTTTTGCGCATTCCCGAACTAATGGATCCCCAGTGAGCCGTTTATGACTGTTAGGCAAAGAATTTCCTCACAATTAAATGCTTACTATAGCCCTCTGGCTGGCACTTGGGTGAAACACTTGCGGCACTGTTGCCAAGATCATCTCTGTTTTATTTTGGCTGGGATCGATCAAGCCAATGCCCTGGGGATCATACCAAAAGTCGAGGATTAAAGATTTGCAAAGTCAATCTCCAAGATTGGCGCAAGCGGCCGGTTTCTTCAGGGATATCCAAATCCTAAATCGTATTTTACGGGGTATTTATTAAAGGTTATAATTGGGGACACCAATTTTCAAATAATCTCTTCATATTTAATATAGTCCATCAAATTTAAAGGTTCCTTCACATGCCCGATAGGGAACTCAGAATCGTTTTTAAATTGTTTACAAGCGTTGCATCCGAAAATTGTGAAAAATAAAATGGAAAAGTACATGTCAAAGTACATATATCGATTTTGCTGTACTGCTGAAATCTTAAATTTACTGATTATGTTTGGAACCCTGATGATATTTTCCCTGATATTTCATATATTTATTTTCTTTTTTAATAAAGTTAGGGAGTCTTAAAAGTCTAGCTTAAACGCTTCCTGTATTCAAGAGGTTCCCAGGACCAGTCAAAACAATTCTTTGCGAGTCATTATCAAGGACGACTAAGGAAAGCCAATATTATAGGTTTTTTGGGTATATTATTAGTATATAAGTTTAGGGTCTCTGCAAATAACATTTTTGCATGAGAACTTATCTAATTTTTTAATGAATTACCCTTGGCCCAGTTTCAGGGTCAATCAAAAAAATTCTTTTCGAGTCCTTGTCAAGGATGGCATAGGAAATTTTGGGTTTATTGGGTATATTATTTAGGGTATAATCATTTAGGGTCTCAGCAAATGCCATTTTTGCATGGCAACTTCTCTAGATTTATGAACTACCTTTGGCCCAATTTTCAGGACCAATCAAAACAATTCTTTGCGAGTCCCTGTCGGAGATTGCTTGGGAGTCCTGCGGGGAAGTTAGACCTAGCTCACGCCCACGCCGGCAGAGGGAGAGTGAGAGGTTGTGGGAGTGGATGTGCAAGCGGGAGAGGGCGATGCTGCTGCAACATGTTGCACGCGCATGCGCGGCAACATTTCGGGCTGCGTGCGCATGCGCAACCTCGGCGATTGCTTTGCGAAAAAAGATGCAAAAACCGAGAAAAAAGTTCGAGTTGCTGTTGCTTTTGTTGCTGCCGCTGCCGATGCTGCTGCTGCTGCTGCGAAAAGTGCAAACAATAGCCGGTACGCAGTGGCAGCGGCCGAAGCGGCGACTGCGACGTCGGCTGCGCGGCCGAAGAAAATTGCAAGAGCCCGAAGACGGCCGAGGCGATCGCGCCCTCTCGCTCGCTCTCAGCTGCGCGCTCTCTCGCGCTGCCGGCGTCGCTGCCTTTGGGTGTATTTATGCCGCCGCACGACCGCGAAAGAGACGGCGCGATGGGCGGCGCGGGCGCGAGCGAGGGAGACGGGCAGCGGGAGCGGCGCAGCAGCCGAACCGCCTCGCAACCGCACAGTGCATATACACGGGCGGTTTTAACCGCCAGCTATCTAGTAGATAAACAGTCGCCGACACAGCACAAGCACAAGTACGAGCACCGCCCGACCGACCGATTGACCGACCGACCGAGCGAGCAAGCGAGCGAGCCCACAACGCCGAGCAATCGCATCCAAAGCCACACGCCACACACTCACTCACCGGTCGCTGAATCGCATCCCAGACCGATACCGATACCGAGATCGGACCGGGATTGAGACCGAGATCGAGATCGAGATTCAGTTCGAGCCACCAAAACCCAAGCCCAAGCTCCAAGCAAACCAAACCAAACCAAACCGTTTCGTTCCGTTCCGTTTGAGCAGTGCGCCAGGCAAGCCAAACCAAAGCCAAATCAAATCAAAAACAAACGAGAGCTTACAGATACAGCAGCGGGAAGATACAGCGCTGAGTGCGGAAAAGTGTAACTACTGAAACAAGTATCTATCTATCTATCCATCCATCTATCTATCCCCCGATCGATCGAACGAAACAGAAAACAGAAAACACAAACAGAAACAGAAATACAAAATACAAAATACAAATTCAAAACAAAAGCATAGAAAAGCGAACAAAAAGGCATTCAGCGAAATTTATGCAGAAAACAAACTGAAATCGAATAGAATACACGGCCATAGCCCAGCCATAGCCTAGCCATAGCCATAGCATATAGAATATAAATCCAAATCGGCGTGCGAACCGCGCGAGTGTTATCTAATCTGCAAGAGGAGCACAAGAACAACGATCGCGGATCGGGATCGGTATCGGAATCTACAACTCACCAAACCAATTTTGTATAGAGAACGTAGCGCGAGTGCCAGTGCGACCTTTTGTTTTACTATTATTTTTTCTTCGTGACTGTGAAACGTGCTTGCAAATACGCCAACAAAAGGCAAAAGCCCAACATCAACATCAACAACAACAGCTCAGTATAATAGAGTGCGAGTAGTATACTTACCAATTCCAAATCCACATCCAAATCAAAATCAAAATCAAAGTCAGAGAAATGGCCAACAAACAGCAGAAACAGCAGCAGCAGCAGCAGCAGCGGAAGTCTTGGGGCACCACCGTCAGCGGAAGTGACTCCGACTTGGCCACGGCCACCGGAACAGTGCCGCTTTTGGACAGAAGCCACAGCCACGCCCCCCAGGAAGATGATGCCACCGCCTGCCACACCTGCAACAACGCCAACGCCACCGTCAGAAAGCCAGTGATCTGCCACCTGCGCCCCCTGCTCGCCGCGTGCCTCATGTTGCTACTTCTGGCCGCCGTGGGCGGGGCCGAGGGGCGGCGGCATGCGCCGCTTATGTTCGAGGAGTCCGACACGGGCAGACGCTCCAACCGACCGGCAGGTAAGTCCACTAAGTCCACTCTCCACCGCCCCCGCCCCAGACCCCAAAACACCCAAACACCGCCTCAGACCACCGCAGACCCACCTGCTATACATAGTACATCTCCCCGTATCGTATGTCACTCGGCCGCCAGCTTAGCCAAACAGAACCAAGTCGAGGCACAGCGGTGGTCGCTGGAATAGCGCAAATATTGCATGTTTATAGTTTATAGTTTAGTTCAGGGATTCCCGATAAGCCCACGGTAAACAAGGTTTACGATTGCTACAGTAATTCTCCAAACTATTACGGATATTTTGCGGGGGCTCTTAGTTACTATACAAGCACTTCCCATCGCATTTGTTGACTCTGTTGACTCGGGTTTGATCGCACAAGGCCCCGTGGGGAATATTGAGTACCAGGTACCAGGTACGCGTTGCCGGTGCCACCCACCGCCGCTGTGGTTGCATAAGCTGCCTGCACATTGCGCATACGCCGTGTCGGCTGCCGTTTGTCGCCTGCCGGCGGGGAAATCCCTTCGCCCCGAACGGCAGGTAGGGCCCTAAAAATGTATCTCAGATATTCCAAGGCGGGACCTGCTCGCACCCCTAATCCCGGTGGCCGCCGGGATATTCCCAGGCGAGGGCCGTGGCCAGGGCCACCTTTTGTTTTTTATTGTGCCATCCATGCACGGGCATTGTGTGTTTTGTGTGTGTGCTAATCCGGAAAACGGGAATTCCCTTCCGCTCGCTGCCTGCAGACGCATCGGCGGCTTAACCAACACGAGATGCCATCCGAGAGATGCACACAGATGCGGCTACAGATCGAGATGCAGCGCAGATAGCCGGTCACCCAATTGCAATTTGTTGCAACTCACACGCTTGATTAGCTGCACATTTCCTGTTTTAGGCCTCCACTCGCAGCGTGCATCTCATAGATACTTATACATAGATCGGCTGGCCGCTTCTTAGCCAGCCGCGGCTACTGTGTTGTTGCATTTTCAATTAAAAACAGATTGCGGTTTGCAACGGCTTTGAAGCGTTTCTCGTCTTACACGACAGCGCCGGGGTTTCGCTCGGAACGCACTCCTTCCCGGCCCCCTTTTTATTTGCTGCTTGCCAAATCTCGCAATCGCTTTCGGCCAACTCGATTAGCCCGCAAGCCCATTTCCCATTTCCCATTGCCATCTCCCATTTCCCCCCAGCTACGCGAGCAGCTTATCCGCGAGTTAGGGCCGGTAATTGGCCCGGAAAACGGCGGATGGCACACTTCGACGCCCACGTCCATCCTACTGCATCCTACTGCCTGGGAGGCTGAGAGGCTGAGAGGCCGCTGTTTATACAAAGCCCCGGCATAATTTAGTCGTTATACGGCCTTTCCTTTGGCTTTTAATGAATGAATGAAAAGCCAACGCACTACCAACAACCCGACAACCGCCTGTCTGGCTCTTGGCTCTTGGCTCATTTTCGATTTCGATTTTTTTCGGCGGCTAATCCAACGGCCGAGACCACGCAGACGGCCCAGCAAACCGCCGGCCAATTCGTTTTGTTCATTTCGCATTTAATTTAACTGATTAACAAGCTGACCGGCCCCCAAGCCGGGACCGCGCAGGGGCGAGGGACGGAGCGCAGACCCCCGTCCCACGGTGCCGCCATTCGTCAGCATAATTCATTTATTCAACTGTCTGCCGCCCAGTTAGGTGTTAAAAAGTTGTTAACTTATTTTTAATGAATGCGTGTAAAAACACAGCAGACACACAGCCACACACAACCGCACAGCCGCACAGCCGCACACTCGGTCGCGAGAGACAAAAAAAGATCGAGGGGGGGAAAAAACGAAGAAAACCGAAAAAAGGCAATGAAAAAAGCACACACAAAAAGATCAAGATGTGCCTACGTAGAGCAACCTCAACAAGCCGCCGGCAACGGCAAAATCGTTCCGTTCATTTCGTTTCGTTTCGTTTTGGGATCTCTCGGCAAACATATCATGATCACTGCCCCGGCAAGGGGGCCGGGGCCCAGGGGCGGGGCAGGCACAAAAAACCAGGGGGAGCTCCTCCAAACCGAAGCCTCAGATATACTATTTTGGGCAAAAATTCAAATGTCCCACCTCCAGTGCTCAAAAATTATACTGCCAGTCCGTACTTGATATTTCAACAACTCTACAACGAAATTTCAACAATTCACCAACAAGACAAACTTGTTGCGATTCTAGGCAAAGTTAATAGTAATTCCCTGTTAATTAGTTTCGGACTTGGATTTTTTCAACAACTTCATTTCAACAATTCACCAACAAGACAAACTTGTTCCGCTTCTAGGCAAAGTTCCCCGGCAAAGTAACTCCCCGTCAATGAACGGCAACCGCTGGTGAACTTTGGCCAACCCAAGAGCATAGTTTAGAGACTTTTCCGGCAGGGCATTCCCCCAACGAAACACGTTAAGACCAAAGCAAAGCCAAAAGACTGCCTGCCTGACGTTTGTTTGGGGCCGTATGTCTGCGACAGCCACCCCGAAATCGAAATGAGCCACCGCCGCCGTCCGTCGTCCGTCGACGTTGTCAGTTGCATGTCAGCCACTCGAATCTTGAATCTCGAACGGGGAACGAGCTGGCTAAAAAAATCAGGGGCGGCCCCAGCCGACGGACCCGGGGCCTTGGGGGCCTTGCGCGGGGGGCGGGAGAGCATACGAAATGCAACCAATTTGTTGCATTTGCCACACAGACGAACAGGAGACGTGTGGGCAGAGGAAGCACTTAATGCCCACAAGGTGTCAAATTGCAGCAAACTCCGCTTCGCCCACCAAAAACCTACGAAAAAAAAGCACACACCAAAAAAGATAGAGATGTGTGTCTGGCGTAAATTAATTTGGCCAAGAGCGTAGGCAAAGCAGATACGAGATACGATCTCATTGATCTCGAATCCGTAGGCTCCGCGCCGTTTCCGTTGCAATGAATGAAGTTGCAATTGGATTGGCAATCAGTAGGACTACCAGTTTACAAAGTTATGGCCCGCTTTTTGTTACTTTTCCCCGTTTCCCTGGCACGCCACTGCATCTGCAAAGTTGACAGCTAATAGCAGACTCTTCGCTTGAATTTCGTTTCCCCCAGCCCCATGGATGGGCGCCATCCATCTGCAAATGCATCTTTCTGTGGCATTTGCCATGCCTTTCATTAGCACTTGCCGCATTCTTGCCATGCATTAATTATCAAGGCGCAATCAGTGCCGCCGCCGCTGCCCCCGCTGCCCCCACCCAACACATGCCGCATATCGCGCGGTCGTGCCCCTCTGGTCCTTTCCCCAACTGAGAGATGCATTTGTATACGTATAGTACGCATCATCTAAATTGCGGATCGCTGATAGGGCCGCAAAGGTTCTCGCTATCAGATGGCGGGCATTCATTTTCTGGTTTTCCTCGGAGAATGGCCGCCACACATTCGCCTCGATTTTGCATCCTTCGATGGCAGCATGGCAAGTCCTTTGATGCCCAAACAATTTGAAATTGGGCATGCTATGCCATGCTAGCATAGCTAGCCAATTAAATTTACCCTTTAATAGTCTCATTTGTATTTTCGGATTTTCTTATTTTCGTATTTTTGTATTTTTGTGTGCAAAAACGCCCCCAAAAATAAGAAGAAACTGCAAATCGCGTGTCGCGTGACGCGTTTTTGCCGGTTGCCTTTGTTGCTTTTGTTGCGGCGCTGCCCATTCATTGCAACCGCCCAAAACACAACCAAAAAAAAACAAAAAAAAAATCGAAAAAATCGGGGAAAAAAAGGCAAAAAAGACTACATCCTCAACATATTTGTGCAACTTATCAGCGCATTTAAAATTAGCTGGCAACAACGCCAACGTATTCACAATTCTTGTTGTTTTAGTTGTTGAGCAGAGTCGCGTGATTTGGTTTGTAAATGGGAAGGCAGGCAGGCAGGCAGGCGAACACGATTGGGGCTATATGCATGAAAAATGCAAAAACCAAAACCAAAACCACAACCAAAAATAAAAATAGTCATTGAAAATGTTTACGGCCAGGCCAGCAGCTCTTCACTGCCGGTTGACGGTTTCCAAAATAGCAAAAAACAAATGCAAAGATTCATATGAACTGCATGGCAATGCATTATCTGCTCCTGCATTTTCCGCGGCCGAGGGATTTGGGCATTTCCTTTGCGAACGGGCCAACCTGTTTGGAAAACACGCAAACGCCCTGCAAATTAGTTTTCGCCGCAGCATCTTATTCAACCCCCAAAAATGTTGTCTTTTACATAAGCCAAGTGCGGCGTAACAAAAAGTGCTTTCTTTTTAGCATTTCTTGGCCAAAAGCCCCGAGGCAAAGGAAAGCACACAGCGAACGAGCCCCTCTTTTCTTTGCTCTTTCGGGGGATGGCGGCTTTTCCACTTTTGAACTGTGTTTTCCCAACTTTTTCACCTTTCCACGGGCCCCCGATCGGCTTGGGTTTCAGTTTCGGTTTCGGTTTGGGTTTGGGTTTGGATTTTTTTGTTGTTTGCCGGCACACACGGCCAATCTCGATGGGCCGTGTTCTGTTTGCTCTCGCCGGAGCGGCTGTCATAAATTATCAGCGGAAAAGCGACCACAAGCGACGCTGACAAGGCTCCCTGGGTGCCGCCTCCCCACGGCCCCCAGCCCCCAGCCCACAGCCCACAGCCCACGGCCCACTCCCCTAATCAACTATTAGAAATCTTCATTAGAACTGGCGTGTCCCCAAAATGATTAAAAAATATATACTCTTACAATATAGTAGTATGTTGGGGGAAAGCCGGAGCAGCAAGCACAGTACAGTACAGGAAGGCGAGCGCAAACATTTTGACTCTTGTTTGCTTTGCACTTAAATAATTTAATTGCTTATAAAACAAACAGGCCGAGGGGGTGGGGGGGAACCAGTTCGTGAACCATTTGTACAAATATCTCACTTGCACTTATCGCATCGAACGGTGGGATTCCTTATTCTTTTGGCCTTTTTGTTGTTTGCCGCCGATTGACTGATTGACAGAGCGACACTCGTAGCTGTCAAATTTGTGGGGCCCGCCCCAAACCCCAAAACCCCAAACCCCGAAAATTCCGAATTCTTCGGAAATATTTATAGGGGAACAGTGTATAGTATGTGGGACGCCGCAGCAGCGGACTTTATGATATCCGATGTTGAGCTTTAACATTTGCGCTAATTATTTTGCCACAATTAATTAAGGCGCAAAATAAAAATAAGATTAAACAAGCGAACGAACGGCAAAAAACCGTAGGAACACGAGTTGTGCCGTGCATGTGTATCTCGGCCTGGTCTATATATTTTTCGCACACTATATGCACCGATCTGTGCTGATCTTTTAACTCAATTAAAAGCGCGTACGAGCGCCAACATTTCAAAGGCACTTCTCGCTGTCCCTGTATAAATATATACAGCATATATCTTGGTTATATCTTCGGCGATATATACACAAGACACCGAAAAAAATAGCCGACAATTCGACGCCGTTGCTGGTTCTGCGTCATGTGAGTCAGCAGCCGCAGCAGCAGCAGCAGCCGCGGCAGTGGCAGTGGCAGCAACGCATTTGGCAATAATCGCACTTGCCAGGCGGCGAAAATCTGTTGCTCTTGTTTTGTATGTTGTGTGTTTGGGCCGCCATGTGTCCTGTTGCTTGTGCCTGTAATTAGCACATTGTAGAGCGGCGGCAGCGAGCGCTATTTTGTTGCACCGCCACACCCCCCAAGGCGGTCGAAAGTCCGGCCGGAAAGCTCGAAAGCGCCCTGGGAAAACCTCTGGTCGGTCGGCGGCCACTAATTGCCCAGTGAAAGTCCCGGCTTTTGTCGCCTGCTCAGCGGCACATTATTATTTTGATTTTCATTTTTATTTTTAACATTTGTTTGCTAATGACTCGTGTGCGGCAAACGTTTGCCCGGACACTTTCGGGCCAGTACCTACTTCTTTCTGCGGTGGCACCCTTGCGTGTCAATGCACTGCGGGAACAATTTATTTCTAGACGAAACGTCTTGAATTGAACTCGCAAAAATAAGGCGTGAGTGCGCCCCCGCGGCCGTTTTGCATTTCAAAATATTTTGCGCAAAATATTTACATGAATATTTGGCGAAATGCTGGCCATTTCCATTCCGATTCCGCTTGTCAATCAATTAAGCCAGAAACGAATCGCAATCTCGATCGCATCCGCGAAATAACAAGCAGAAATCGAACTCTGCTAAGTGCAGAGGCAAACAGGCAAACAGGCGAACGGGCGGGCAATTGAATAATTTCGACCGAATCACAAACAGAAATTGGCCGCATTTTTTGCGATATTATTTCGCGGTCATACATCAAGTGTCTAGACAAATTGTGGCAACCCGGCGGAGGCAAAAACAACAGCTGGGGTGGCCCCAAAATATAATGAAAATGAAGAAAAAAACCCGATACAACAAACAGGAAGTGGAGTGTCAGGAGTGTGTCGGGTGGCAGGTGCGCTGTCTTCCAAGTTGGTAGTTGGTATTCCCCGATCCCAGCCCCGTGAGCTGCCCAAATCGAACTGCCACTCTTCTCCCCCAAAAAGGCCAAAGATCAGGACCGGGACCGTGATTTACGGCCACTGGCAGGGCATTATCGCATCCATTCCAATCGCTATTTTGCATTAATTTTGCACAATACCATATTCTATTACGCGCAGGGCGGACTCGCATTGTTTTGCTCTTGCTCTCGGCTTGTTGTTTTTTTCGCCGCTGTATTTAAATTGTTTCGCAGGCAAATAAAACTGGCGCCAATGACAAGCGGCCAACAACAAAAAATTGATAAACGCCGCGCGTCGTTAGCGCCACTTATCACGTATACGCCATGGCGCCGCGAATTGTTGGATTGTTCCCCGGTGCCGCAGTGGATCTCTGTGGATCTCTCGGTGGTCCGGTGGCTCAGTGGCTCAGTGGCCCAGTGATCTGCGGGTGGCTGCTTCGATTGCAGCTAATTTTGAGGCCACCCGCTATCACGTGTATTTAGCTAATTAGTTTATGCCGTTTGTGGTTCTGTTTTGTCGTTTTTAGCAGGCAAATGCGAATTATCAAAGGCGATAGGGAATCGTGAATGATGTGTGCGATAACAGGCGCTCACAAAAGCTCGAAAACGAGAAGCTCTCCCCAAACAAGCCCCACCAGGTGTCAACAGGTGTGCCCTAACTTATTCGGCCCCCGCTCCCCGATTCGATTCGAAATACACGGCAAGAAACTGCACTCGCCCCGCCAAAAACGATCCAAACTTGTGGCGCACTTAATGGCTTTATAGTTATAGCCTTTTCCGTTCGATCGTCGAAAAAGTGATCTCGTTCTGGGCCCACTTTTCTCGGCGTGTGCGTAGAAAAGTTTCCAATTTGGCGGTATCGTTCGACTTTTTATCGTCTCCGCCGGCGCTGCGGCTCCTTTTGTTTCGTTTACATTTTTTATGAGTGGCGCCAAAAGTTTTAGCATAATTTTGCCGCGACAGCCGAGCGGCCTTAGCTGAGTGTGTTTGGTATTTAAAATATATTAATAATTTAACGCGTCGGCAGCGTTTTCGATTTGCATACGCTGCTGGTGCTGCTGGTGCTGTTGCTGGCATTTTGCGCAAAACTTTTGGCCGCGCGCGCAGCCAATTAACGAATCCACCAGATCCCCGATCCCCGATCCCCAATCCCCGATCACCAATCCCCGATCCCCGGCACTCGCTCGCTGGTCGCTTTTAATCCCACAATTTGACACTCGCTGCGAGCCGGAGTACCTCCTGGCCGTTGGCTGGCATTTGTAATTGAAAACGCTGCCGGAAACGAAAGCGAGCCAAACGCCTCTCAGCGAGCGCGGCGCCAGCATTCTGCAATCTTGGCATCTTCTGCATCTCCTGCATCTTCGGATGCGCCATCGGCCCACAGAGATCGGTGGCAGGCCCGGCCTGGGGGCCTGGGGGCCTGGGAGTTGCTGGATTGAAGTTAATTAGCTGCTGATCGATTGCCAATCCCCGATCGATCGCCGGCCGACTGCACTTTCGTACGATTCGTCGTGGGCGTCTGTCACACTGGGCCCCGGCATTGTTATTACACATCATCATCCAGCGCAATCGCCAGACTATGATACTATATAGACTACAGACTTGTATAGGCATCGCCTCTTTATGGGCAACTGGCGCCGGGGGCAACCTGAAAAGCCGAATTCCCGAGCTCTATAGATCTTAAATGGCAATTGAGGAAACGGACCAGCGCCCCACACATCCCAACACAAGCGAGGAACTCTCACTAACCTGACACATCTTATTTTTCTGTCTTTCCAGTCACCGAATGCCAGTTCGGAAAGGTTCTGCGCGAGTTGGGCTCGACCTGGTACGCGGATTTGGGACCTCCATTCGGGGTCATGTACTGCATCAAGTGCGAATGCGTGGCGGTAAGTAAACCCTCAAATATAATCTATAAATTTACAACCTTGTTGGCGAGTGCTTGGCCGGGAAAAGCGGTGGGAAATGCATTTGCTGCTCCCGTCGATTCCCCCGGGAAAATGGCCAACAAATTCGGGCGGGCCCCTGAGCAAAATTGACTAATGATCGTCGACATTCGCTACAAGCTACCAAACGTCAGAGGAAAAGCACTATGGCATCAAAAAAAGAAGAAGCGAAACCCAGATGAAAATCAACATGAAAATGCTGGGAAAATAATTGGGTTCTTTTTTTTGGCTCTCAGACGCGCTTAATTTATGGCATTTCCACGCATGATTAATATCGATTTTAGAGCTCTTTATGCGATATATTACGAATCAGTGGCAAATATTCTATATGGCGGCAGCAGCAGCAGCAGCCTTGCCAAATCGACACAACAAATTCAACATTTTCGCGGCTGTTCGATCGAGTTACGCAAAATGTTGCAGCGGGCGTGGCAGCAGCAGCAGCAGCAGCAGCAGCGATTTTCCCAAGCGACATATAAAAATGTCACACTCGTGTCCTCGTCGAGTAAAAAACACAATACCCCAGCCTGCGCCTATAGAGAGATATATCCATATATATTGTTTGTATATTGTAGTATTGCGAAGAGAGATGCGTCGTATACGGGAGACAAAAATTAATTGACGCCATCGGGGCGCAGCAGTCTGCCATGGACCAGACGCGCCAGATACGGATGCATATATATAGACACCTAGCATTCGGATACAGATACACAGATATATAGTATAGTCCGGGCCACCGTGCAGCTCCCGATTTCTCCAGCGAGCCCAAGCCAGTGCGGATTCTTGGATACTTCGCACTACTCGTAGCAGGCGATATATGGAGCAGGCGGAGGGTACTACTCGTACGAGTAGTATATACGTATGCTTGCGTTAATTTTTAATGTGCACTGCATAAAAGTCAGCTTTGAAATTAATTAATTATAATTTATGTTGGCTGCAAGCGTCGCAAATGAGCACATCATAAAATTATTTAAAACATGTTGCTGCTGTTGAACTTTAAGCACGGCGGCGCAGAAAGTGGCGGCGACCAATAAAAATTAATAATAAAAAACGCAGAGAAACATCAAAAAGACAAACAGCAGCAGCAGCAGCAGCAGCAGCTCTGCTCTGGCAAATTCATAAAAATACTTATAATTATGAGCAACAACAAGAGAAGGAGAGCCATAATAAATAAATAAAGCACTCGGACTATATTTATATAGGGGATTTTATATTAAGAAGAGATCGCAGCTTGATTTAGACCAGATTCGGTGGCTAACAAGGCATAAATCAAAGGCCAGAGACAGGCGACAGGCCTGGGAATCTGCATTACTAATTCCAATTAATTTTTTATTTCGCCGCTCTCGCATCTAATTTTTGTGTCACATTTTGAATGCTCTATTTATTGTTTTCTTGTTTTGCAGATACCCAAGAAGCGCCGCATCGTTGCACGCGTCCAGTGTCGCAACATCAAGAACGAGTGTCCGCCGGCCAAGTGCGACGATCCCATCTCCCTGCCCGGCAAATGCTGCAAGACCTGTCCCGGCGATCGCAACGGTGAGTCTTTACAATATCCCTAACAGAACTACTATATGAGGCAGGGCCGTCCATCCATCTCCTGCCAGAATTACAATTGATTCCCAAAAAATCTTCGGGGCAACAGGCCGTCGAGTGGCATTAAAAACAAAAACACACTGCCAGGCCGACCGACCGCCTTGTATCTTATTTTTGAGGGCCATAAATTGGGGAAATGTTTCAATATTTTGACAACGCCAATGGCCTGTTTGATGGCATAAAACGGGATTAGGCGGCACATCATCTGATTCCGAATCCAAATCTAAATCAGCATCCGAATCCGTATCCGAATCCGAATCCGAGTGAATCGCCCCGATATATCGGCTATACTTGTTTGTCCGTCGCCATGAATAATTAAGCGCACAATCCGAGGCAGCTGCCGCGGGGACAGACGCAAATACACATACGAGGAGTATATATAGAAGATCTATAGAAATACACCCCCCGATATGTGCGGCGACAGATACGTGGTCGAAACGCGTAAATTGTTTATGAAAAATTACTTGGCCCGAAATGAAGGTCAGCGCTACGCAATTTATATTTCGTTTTTATGTCTCAGCCAACCAGCCGGCCAGCCAGCGATTCAGATTCAGATTCAGATCCAATGGCCATAGCCATTCCGATTTCGATTCCTTGACAACTTTCAGGGCGTATTCTTCGGCGGTGGCCACTTTTTATTTCGGCGACTTTGCATTTATTTATTGTGTGTGCCTGCCAGCCAGCCCAGCCAGCCCAGCCCGCTGGCTTTGTTTTATTTTCAATTTATTTTATATCGCCCGAAGTGGGGGAATATACTCGTAGTATAATCGGAACAACAAGAGCAAGAGCATTGCGGGCACTTGTTCGGGGTCCCATTGGGGGCGCACGTGCCCCATTTGAAGTCGCATTTAATAGGCCAATTACCCAAAAGAGTTGTTATTCCACCCGACAATCACCCGATTAGCCGGCTCCGACCCGGCTCCGTCTCTCGCTTTATTTAATTTTGTGTCTTGTTTCCTTGGGCTTTTGTTTATTCGGCTTCTGGCAAGACAATTTATGATTGGCATGGCCTGCGGCTTTGCCCAATTTCTGCCCCAATTGTTGCCGCGGCGAGTGTAGTGTAGCTTAATACTTTGGGATCCCTGGTATACCCCTGCCTTTTCCCCTGGCTTTTCCCTGTGACATTTTTCACATAATCAGGCAAGTGCTGCCTGAATTCCAGTCTTGTTGCTGCTGCTGCCGCTGCTGCTGCTGCATGTTGCATGTTGCTGGCGTGCCAGCAGTTGCTAGGCCGTGTGTGGCTGTGTGGCATGGGGCAAACTGGTTGCCACCGAACGGGAATGGGGTTGCCGAGGGTACTAGCGGGGGGCAGGGACCGGCTGCCGCTGCCGCACATCATTAGTTTCCGTTTTGCGGCAATTTTTCATTTTAGCTTATGCAAAGAGACGTTGACCCGCGCCACGAAACCTTGCAACCCCGAAGCCGAAAAACAATTTCACTTTTCGCCACTGCCCCTCCTCGGTGGCTTTTCGTGTCGGCCTTTGTTTTAGTTATTTTTTTTTATTTTTGCACATTTTTGTCCGCAATTTAATGTCTATTAGCAGGGGGCTTTGTGGGCCCCGTTTTTTGTGTGTGCACAATGCGACGACGACGACGACGACGACGACGACTCCCAACTCGTTTGCCATAAATAGTTAGAAGGCACGGGCGCGGCTCTTGGCCAGCGCGGCGACGAACGAGACTCTTTGGCTCGGCTTTGGCTCTCACGCAGTCACCATCCCGATGGCCACTGGCCAATGGCCATCCCGGCCCAGGCAGGCCCATATACTATAGCCACTCGCTCGGTCCATGGCTATTGTACAAATATTTTCCAGCAAAAGCAACAGCAACAGCAACAGCAATAGCCACTGCAACATCAGCATCAGCATCAGCGTCAGCGAGTTGCAACGATCGTTTCCAAAGTTATTTTTTGCCTAACTTGGCTTTTGCCTCATAGTCAGCATATTATGCCTACACGCAGAGAAAACACTGCTCCCCCAAAAGACCCATCAAACAGCCCTCCTCCGAAGTGAGTCATGTGGCGAGAATTTCTCCCGGCGTCGCTAGCGAGGCTGCACTGTGGCGGGACAAGTCCTGGGCCCGGCTGCCCGAAGCTTGAAGCTCATGACATGGCCATATAATCAACATCAACAATTGCCTACCTTCGTTAAATGTCCATTTTGGGATCGAATCTTTTGGGCTTCCAATGCAGCCTCCTCTCCCTCCCTCCCTTCCTTCCCGCGCTGCCTGGGATGGGGCATTAATTTATGCCAGACAGTTTTTGTTCGTTCATTTTTATAATGACATAACTCGGGCATTTTAACGCTTATTAAATTATCTCATTTGCCGCCACAAACGGCGGGCGGTCCCCAATCTGGCCGCGAAAGGGACGGCGGGGCCCATGCCCAGGTAGACAATAAAAGTTAATGTTTTCGATTCCATCGCTTCGAATCGATCCCATTAAGCGACCGGCCGGCCACTCGGCCTGACAATTCAACTTGATGACATCTTTTGCGGTCTGTCGGTCGGTCGTTCGGTCGTTCGGTCGCCTGGCTGTCCCTTTTCCCGCAGTCATCTCGATCTGGATTCCCCGATACCAACTCTCGATTCCCGATTTCCGATCCCAATCTCCCTGCTCGGGGTTCCCATCACCAACTTTGTTGGGCAGCAAAAGAAAAGGCCAAGAAAAGGATCACACAGTTTTATGGCCGGGCGTGAGGTGCGCCATCGGACAATAAAATCCTCAACTTTATCTCCATCCGTATCTTTATCGTCGCCGAATCCGATTCGGCAACGGAACTGTCTATTAGGCCGCCGATAAGGCCAGCAAGTGATCCAGCTTCGGGGTTTTCCCAGCTCCAGGCAATTTGTTGGATGGCGGCGATCCGCTCGAACGCTCGAACGCTCGCCCGATACCGTTTGGACACATTTTCGGGACAGATTTATCATATCATTCTCACCATCGACCGGCTCACGTGCTCGGCTTTTCTTGGGAAACCGTTCTGGCATTTCTTGTTTCGGTTTCGGGTCGGTTCGGGTCGGTTCTTCTTTTTGTTAATGAGCTGCCGCCCGAGATTCTTTTGGGGCCGGCCCCACATACCAAATACCAAAGCGTTGAGTCAATCCCGAGGTGTCGTTTGTCTTTCGGCTGCGGCTTTGTCGGCTTCCCGCTGTCCATCCGTCCGTCTGTCCGCTTGTCCGCTTGTCCGTTACCCATTCCACTGCCACCTCCACCGCCACTCGGATGGGGCAACGTGTCGTCGTCTTTGTGCGCACCAAAACTCATTTATCTTGGCTTACAGCCGGGCTAAGGAAAAAGATCTGGACAAAAAACGAGCAGGCGAAACGAAAATTTCATTCATCTGCAAGCGCGATTCAAGGGCAGAGATGCCTGCGAAGACTCCAATAAGCCCCAAGAATGTAGAGCCACAAATTGAAAAGAAGCGCAGAAGAAAACTCGAAAAAAGAAGCCGGGATCCGAAGAGTTGGGCAGATGGGGAGCTGGGGAGCTGAGGAGCTGGGGATCTCAGGAGCTGAGGAGCTGAGGAACTGAGGAGTTGAGGCTAAGGCCAAAACTGGCTGGCGAAGGGGGTCCGACTTAAATTACGGGGCAACNGCCACGGGCCCGGGACCCTGCGAGTCCAACTCGGACCTGGACCTGGGCATCGGGGCTCTCAATAAAATGCTATACAAGGTGTCAGATTTGTCGCCCTTCATTATGCGATGCCGACTTGGCTCCTCTTTGCCTGCCTGCCTGCCAGCCAGCCTGCCTGCCTGCCTCTGCCTCTGCCTTGGGTTTTCTTTTTTTGCGGCTTAAAGGCCGGGGATTTGAGAAGGAGCAGCATAAAATAATCGAAATGCCAATGCGGCATCATCGACAGGCGTGCACAGGGAAAAAGTTGCCGGAGATTCGCTGGAAATGGGCCCTAAACTGGAAATAATTTATTATGTTTTAAGGGCCAGAGTTTATGGCATTTTTTTAGCGGCTAAGCAACCTGAGCAGCACACGCAACGAAATGCGCCGAAATGCGCCGAAATCAACACGTTTTTCGCCTGCGTGCAGCGCGTCTCAAAGTCTGGCTTTAATCAGCTTTTGTCGGATTGCCACTTCTAACGAACTCGCTGCCGGGCCTGATGGTGATTTATGTGGGTATCCGATCCGAGTGGCCGGGGTCACCGGGTGTCAATCAGCGGGACGGCGGCGGAAATGTGTCCACCTACTTTCACGCCAGAAAATGGCCCAAAACGAGCGTGTCATGTGGATTCCAGGAAGCATCGTCTCAGCCATCAACAAAGCACTTCCCCTGGGCTAGTTAGATGTAGGTTATCCCGGTTCCTGCCCGTCCCTCGCTACCTGGCCCCGCAATTTATGCACGATTAATGAACCTGGGCCACCTGGGCGGAGGCGATGGCAAAGGCGAATTCGGAGGCGGAGGCGGAGGTGGTGACTGGGCCGTGCTATCCTGCCGGTTGGCCGGCCTACCTGGGCCTGTGCGGCCATTCATGGGCCGGCTCTGATCCGCTCGATCCCCTGCCAGGCCATTCACCACCTCCGCGTCCGGTTCATTCAGCCCCGAACTCCGAACTCGTCCGAATAATGAATACTGAGCAGTGAGCAGTGAGCAGTGAACAGTGAATGGCCAAAGCCGGGGCGGCAACGCCGCTTTGAAGCATTTGTTGTCACTCTGCCGCGTCCTATCTATCTAAATTCCATTTAAGGTCGCAACCTATCGCCCAGCATCTCATCTCATCTCATCCCCCTCTCTGTTGTTGTTTTATCTTTCAGATACGGATGTGGCCTTGGATGTGCCAGTGCCCAGCGAAGAGGAAGAGCGCAACATGAAACGTAAGTAGAGGCAGTGCCATCGCGTCCCGGGAAAGGACACCCAACCAGTCGGTCCCCAGGGTGAACCCTTTCCCACATTTTCCCTCCACACCACCACACCAGCAAGTGTCTTGGACCAAAAAAAAAAAAAAAGAAAAGAGTAATCATGATTCCAAGAACTTGACTCGAGAAATACCTAAAGCAGGCGAGCTTAAAATAACCTAACCAACATATTGTTGCTTATTCCTCTCTTAGATTACGCTGCGTTACTAACCAGCCGCACATCGTACTTCCTCAAGGGCGAGGACATGAAGTCCATGTACACCACCTACAACCCCCACAACGTGGTGGCCACCGCCCGCTTCCTGTTCCACAAGAAGAACCTCTACTACTCCTTCTACACGTCCACGCGCGCCGGCAGGCCGCGAGCCATTCAGTTTGTCGACGATGCCGGCGTGATCCTCGAGGAGCACCAGTTGGAGACCACCCTGACGGGCACGCTGAGCGTCTACCAGAACGCCACCGGCAAGATCTGCGGTGTCTGGCGTCGCGTTCCTCGGGACTACAAGCGCATCCTGCGTGACGACCGCCTGCATGTGGTGCTGCTTTGGGGCAACAAGCCGAACCAGGAACTGGCCCTCGCCGGCAAGGTGGCCAAGTACACGGCCCTCCAGACGGAGCTGTTCAGTTCGCTGCTGGAGCCGCAGGTGCTGCCCGGAAGCGGCAAGATGGATCCCCAGCTGGCCGGAGCCGGCGGCACGGCCATTGTGTCCACCAGCAGCGGCGCCGCCTCCTCCATGCACCTGACCCTCGTCTTCAACGGCGTCTTCGGCGCCGAGGAGTTCTCGGACGCCCCGGTGACCGTGCGCATTGAGCTGCCCGAGCGGAAGGAGATCATCTTCGATGAGGTGCCGCGTGTGCGCAAGCCCTCCTCCGAGGTGAACGTCCTGGAGCTGTCCTCGCCGATTTCCATCCAGAACCTGAGGCTGATGTCGCGGGGCAAGCTGATGCTGACCGTCGAGTCGAAGAAGTACCCCCAGTTGCGCATTCAGGGACACATTGTGACCCGGGCCAGCTGCGAGATCTTCCAGACCCTGCTCGCCCCCCACAGCCCCGAGTCGTCGACCAAGAGCAGTGGCCTCGCCTGGGTCTACCTCAACACCGACGGCTCCCTGGCCTACAACATCGAGACGGAGCACGTGAACACCCGGGACCGACCGAACATCAGTCTGATCGAGGAGCAGGGCAAGCGCAAGGCCAAGCTGGAGGACCTCACCCCCAGCTTCAACTTCAACCAGGCCATTGGCAGTGTCGAGAAGCTCGGCCCGAAGGTCCTCGAGAGCCTCTATGCCGGCGAACTGGGCGTGAATGTGGCCACCGAGCACGAGGCTAGTCTGATCCGTGGCCGATTGGTGCCCCGACCCGTGGCCGATGCCCGCGACTCCGCCGAGCCGATACTTCTGAAGCGACAGGAGCACTCCGAGCAAAACAATCCCCATGCCGTGGGCATGGCCTGGATGTCCATCGACAACGAGTGCAATCTCCACTACGAGGTGACCCTCAACGGTGTGCCAGCCCAGGACCTGCAGCTGTATCTCGAGGAGAAGCCCATCGAGGCGATCGGTGCCCCGGTGACCAGGAAGCTGTTGGAGGAATTCAACGGCTCGTACCTGGAGGGCTTCTTCCTGAGCATGCCATCGGCGGAGCTGATCAAGCTGGAGATGAGTGTCTGCTACCTGGAGGTGCATGCCAAGCACTCCAAGCAGCTCCTGCTGCGCGGAAAGCTGAAGAGCACCAAGGTCCCGGCCCACTGTTTCCCCGTCTACACCGACAACAATGTCCCCGTGCCGGGTGACCACAACGACAACAACCACCTGGCCAGCGGCGGGGAGGCCAAGTGCTTCCACTCCGGCCGCTTCTACAACGAGTCGGAGCAGTGGCGCAGTGCCCAGGACAGCTGCCAGATGTGCGCCTGCCTGCGGGGCCAGTCCAGTTGCGAGGTGATCAAGTGTCCGCCCCTCAAGTGCCGGGCCGGCGTGGAACAGCTCCTCCAGCGCGAGGGCGAGTGCTGCCCCAGTTGTGTGGCCAAGAAGGACCTGTCCCCCCTGTCTCTGCCGACGGCCAACTCCTCGGAATCGCAGCGTGGCTGCCGCCTGGGCGATCAGTTCCATCCGGCCGGGGCCAGTTGGCATCCTTTCCTGCCGCCGAACGGCTTCGACACCTGCACCACCTGCAGCTGCGACCCCCTGACCCTGGAGATCCGTTGCCCCCGACTGGTGTGCCCGCCTCTGCAGTGCAGCGAGAAGCTGGCCTACCGTCCCGACAAGAAGGCCTGCTGCAAGGTGTGCCCGCAGTCCAAGCAGAGCAACGCCGGCCACAAGGCCACCCCGAACAACCCGAACGTGCTGCAGGACCAGGCCATTCACCGCACGCCGGCCCACAATGCCGAGGAGATCCTGGCCAGCGGCGGCTGCAAGGTGGTGAACAAGGTGTACGAGAACGGCCAGGAGTGGCATCCAGTCCTCATGTCCCACGGCGAGCAGAAGTGCATCAAGTGTCGCTGCAAGGTAAGAATTGATTTTCCAATTGATTTCTCTTCAATTATCGATTATTTCGATAATTCTCTCTTCGATAACTGCTCTTCTACCTAATTATCAATGAATTTGCATCTTAAATTTCTTACTAATTTTTGTCATTTCTTCTGCTTGCTCTTTTAAGGACTCGAAGGTGAACTGTGACCGGAAACGCTGCTCCCGCTCCACCTGCCAACAGCAGACGCGCGTCACCAGCAAGCGGCGGCTCTTCGAGAAGCCCGACTCCGCCGGCGCCCCGCCCATCGACGAGTGCTGCTCCACCCAGTGCCGGAGGTCGAGGCGCCACCACAAGCGGCAGCCGCACCACCAGCAGCGCTCCACGGGGGCCAGCAGCAGTTGAGCGGAGGCGGGCGCCGAAGGACTGCGATCGACTTGGATCGCGTCCGGGGGAACCACTTGAACCACTCAGCAGCTCCACCACCCACCCATTTACACACAAAAACGAATATAACCACACGGAGAGTTGTGCAAGGAGTTGCATGAATCGTTGTTGTTTCGTGGCAGCAATGTAAACTTGTATTATATATTTGAAGCAAATCGCGAGCTAGAGAGCTCCATAAAAAAATTCAAGATAAATGATTAAATTTGAAAAAAAAAAACAAAAAAATACACAAAAAAAAAACAAGAGAGAGGTAGAGAGAGGGAAATATAAAACCAGTGCAGTTTGCTTTAAATTCTCCGTCGCAGAATTTTACACAGAAACCATTTTCTGAATTTCTTTTCCAACCAAGCCCCCAACCTGCTTTAAATTATTGCAAAAATCACGCAACAAAAACAAACAAAAAAGAAAAAAAACAAAAAACTAAACCAAAAATCAAGAAGAATTCGAAATTGAAACTGTACTGAGTTTTAAAAAACATTTGACTTACAAAGAGAGAACTTACAACAGCGAACCTTGAACCTTTTCAAATCATTTAAATTCAAATTTAAATCGAACTTTGAAAGCCAAGAGAGCGGGCGGGCGATGGGGGTGTGCGCGGAGACTTTGAGGCGATTGATTGATTGAGAGCGATCGATGCAGGATCGATAACAAGAGAACTTAAATCTAATAATTCTGATTATACATATGCATATATACGATATTTTTTATGTATGTATATAACCGCATATATATATTTATATATATATACATCAATATATTTATATAACTTATGAGAAACAAAACACAGTGGGAAACGCATTTGGCGCAGGGTGTATGGTATGTTGTTATCGACATTTGTATCGATCGATATATTGCAGCAGCCCAAATGGTTCAACTGATTGACTGAATGGCAAAAATAAACCTAGTTTTAAGCATGTTTTTTTCGAAGGCACACAGAACAGCAAAACAGCA
>JAJJHQ010007837.1:385755-400791 GCA_021223825.1 Drosophila ironensis | reverse complement strand
CACACACACACATTAAAATGTTTTTTTTCTCTTGTTTTCTTTTAAGAGTACACTTACAAAAATACATTTTATGGAATTTTTATCAATATTCATGTACAAAATTTGTTACAACAAAAAAAAAAGAGAAAACTATTTCAAAAAATGCCATGTACACATATTTATACACACACACACACGCACACATGAAAAGAACAAAAGAGAAAATGAAGAGAAAATGAAATTTACCGCATACAAAAAAGGAATTGTATTAATTTTTTATTCTATTAAATTATTCTTATTATTATTTTTATGTTTATTATTATTATTATAATTTTTTTTTGTAGTTTGTATAAACATATACATATACAATATACATACTCTATATTTAATGATTGATTGATTAATTTTAAATAATTGATTAATTGCAAGCGAGAATATTTAAAGCGACGCAGAGCTAAACAAACCTGTACTAATAACTTAAACATAGTGTTTATGAATTAAACAAAAATCAAAAACACACACACACACACTGAAAATAAAACAAAACTACAAAATCATAAATCTCTTGGCGTTTTCTCTCTTGGGCCCGAATATTTGTAGCGCGACTCAAAGATCTTTACGGACAAACGGACAAAATTACGGACAGACACAAAGTTAATGAATATCAGCAAATGCCAGGCACAATGCTAACAAAGAAGAGTGAATTAAATTCTAGACGGAATATGTAGATTCGGATGAATATACACATGGATGGATATATGCATAATAACAATCAAAAAGAGCTCGTTTGGCTGATTCACTGGCCGCTTTGTGTATTCCTCGAGCGATTCCTATTAGGCAACTCAATTTTCGAAATAGCAATTTGCCGCCAACATTTACAGACAGACACTCTCGGCCAATTATACCTATAAATTATATTATAGAGCAATTATATCTCGGTTTTTATTACCGACACACCAAATTATCCAAATGGCTTTTATGGCCCAGAATGATGATTGCCAAATGCCTTTTTTCGGTGCGGCCATCGGGCGATCTTCGACATTTTGCCCACAAGAAAGTAAGTTCCCCCCGGTTTCCGGGCAAACTTGCAAACTTTTTTCCGATTCCCATAGAATCGTATGATATAGTATTCTGAATTTATGGGTAAACAGTTGGGAACATTTGCGGCCAAGAATTCGGGGCAGAAACCAAGCCAAACCTAATGTTTGCCAGTTCTTGATGGTATCAAAAGCCAGATTAATGGGCAAACAGTGAGCGTTGCTTTCGTGAGACAAATGCCAGGCCTGCGGTTTGAACTTTTAGCACGCAAATCGCTAAATCGAATCGAATCGAATTGAATCGATAAAAGCTTTGGGAAATCGGCTCCAAGCCGGGTTTTTGCCACTGCATCGGCGGCGACTGGCTGCGAATGAAATCGAATAATTAAATATTGGCATAGTCACACCTTGTTGACAATTATTGACAGGCTGATTGGCAAACAAATGAATATGCTTTTGCCACGGCAAGGGGCGCGGCCCAGTGGCACGACAATCGTCCCTCGGTTTTGCGTTTTGTTTTCGCCTTTTTGTCACCGTTTTTTATCGCTACGTGGTGTGGGCGGCAGGTGGGAGGTGATAGGTGGCTGCTGTGGGTGTGGCAGCTACCGAAAGCAGCCAAAAGCGATGGCAATCTTCGGCATCCGTCAGGAACTTCGGCGGCTGGCAAGTGTTGGCGTTTCGTGTTGACAGTATCTCCGGCGATATCATTCCGAGGCGATGCACCCGCCCGGTCTGGCATTTGCATTTGCATTTCGGGGCTATCAATTAATTGAGTTCGGGCCCCGTCCCCTACCCGTCCGCGAACGATGCCAATATTGGCAGTACGCTATCAGCCAGATGGTATCTGCAATCGCTTGCCTATGCGTCACACCAAGCAACTCACGACATTTCACGACGGTTGCACAAGTGGCAGCAAAAGCCAGCGACTCTAACGAAAATCTCTTTCAGTTTATATGGCTGTTTTCAACTAAAATATAATGCATAAATAGTTGCCGTCTCAATTTCAGTCGCGAACTCATAATCATCAATTATCCGGAGCTGTCTTGGCTGATTCCGACTCGGATTCCGATTCCCAGTTGGCCGGGTAATTGCGGTAAATATGCAAAGCATGTGTAAAACTTTATTGATATACAATGTGAATAAACGTTTGCCTAACTTTGTTTTGATTGCGGCTGTCACTGCGGCGCACTCGCTGAAATCAATTCACATTTCAATGGCCCCGGCCACGACTTTGGGATACACTTTTGAGCAAAAGGGATCATTTAAGGCAGCAAAACTTTACTAAAGCCAGTAGTCGAGATATCTCGACAACGAGATATCATTTACCTATTTATTATCAATTATTTTTACCGTTTAAATAGGTATTGACCCTAAACTATATGTACATAGCGCATACAAATGGCCTTGACACTGGCAAAGGTCGTATCTTCATTATTTATTGTCCGATCTTTATAAAACTTGCCACATGGCTAGATAATAAAATTGTCAACTGTAATCAAAAAGATTTATATCTTTCGATTTTACCATTTTGGAGATATAGACAAGTATGCAGCGCATTCTGTGCACCTATTATGTCTCTAGCCTCTACTGATTTGGAGATTTTGTCAAATATGTGGAAGAAGTCACAGTTTTATACACATCACAAAGTCGGTAAGGGGCGTGGCAAACTTTAGAAATAATTTCGATCTGCGTACACATTTTACGGACCTAAACCAAAAAGAATTACATCTCTAGCTCTTACCATCTCGGAGAACGACGTGTTTATACATAAAGACGGACAGACGGACATGACTAGATCTACATTTGATCTATATTTTTACCCTAAGGTACATGGAATAAAAAGAGAATCGCCTTGGCTGCCGCTGCCGTGTAAGGTACGCCCGCTAGAAGACACATAAGAGTCTAAAGTAAATGCCCAATTTTCGCAGTGTAGGCCACGAAACCGATTATTCAGATCCAAGTCAGAGCAAGACGAGATCACGCAAGGCTCGGGCTAATCGCCCATCTGTCAGACGGTGGAACTGTACTTATATAGCAGTCAAGTCAAGAGAGATATAGGAAACGCTAGCCGGGCAGCTAAATTGCATCCAAGACAGGCGATGACTTCATCTATCAGCAGTGCACTGGCACTGGCAATGGCAATTGCAATTGCAATTGCATCGCAAGTTGATCTATATATCGGGCCAATGCAAAATCATTATAGCAGCAAGAATTGTGTGCAACGGCATCAACCGAAATGGAAATAGCAACAAAACGCTTGCCATTATGATCGGTATCGGTATATCAAAAAGATAGAATTTATGGAGTTCCACATGTCAAGCCGCAGGCTAACTTGTTTTCCAATTAAGCGCTGGCCTTTTCAATTCAATAATTAGTTCGCATTGCACCTCTTCAGCTCCGGCCGGAAATCGAAAGATGCATTAGCATTCGCTTGCCGTACAGTGTACAGTGTACAGTGTACACTATATTGCTGGCCCTAGTTGCCTTGATTGCCCACTGATTGCGCTCCGAAGGGGTCAAATCATGTTGACACCCATGTCCCCGGCTAATTGGCTCAACAAGCTCCCTGCCATTTGGGCTAAGCCGATCTGGGCCGCAGTCCCTGGATTGAATTGCCAGAACTGGGACGCCGAAACCACCATCCAAGTGCTTGCGAACAAGTTTGAACGAGTATTTCCTAGGGGGTGCGATATGGCATACAATATACTATATACCCGTAAGATTGATCAGCCCAGCAAGATTGCACTCGATGATGATCGGATGGTGGAACCGATTCGATTAGCATGCCCGGAATTTCTGCTTAAAATTAACACGAAACCCAAATTCTCGATGCGCCATGCTCCAGTTCAAGTCGGCTCACCGATCTGGATGGATACTATATTTCAAAATTCAGTTGTTTGCTTGCCATTTGTTTGGGCCACGCGATCTGACATAATAACAACAGAAACTACAAAACACAAAACAGCAGAAAAAAGTCGCAAAAGCAAACAGAAACAGAAACAGAAACGGACAAAATTTCATTTTTATGAATTGAAATCCAATTTGGTGCGACGAATCTGGAAGCGAACCTGGACCTGGACATGCCCATAAAAAGGCGGCCAAAACAAATCTTGGCGTCGACAAATTTGGAACTAATTATAAATGCAGGCGGCTCGGCCAAAAGTGGACGGCTTCGTTCCAGTTTCAGTTTTCAGCGATCGGTGTGCTCACTGTGTTTGCTTTTCGGATCCCCAGTGCCCACTGTCACGATCCAGGTCCATTGAAATTTGCAAAATTTCAATCAAAATTGTTTGATGAACTTTGTAAATAAATGCGAGGCATACGACACACCGAACCAATGCAAGATTCATTCGAAATTTTACTATACAGTTTTGAAAAGGCCTTATAAAGGGGAAACTTGTTATTAAGCTTGTTTGATGTATCTATTTGTAATATAATTTATTTCTATTCTCATAAATATCCAACTAGCTAAATAATACAATATCTCCAAGAGTTTTGCCTGTTAAACTTCAAAAGGCAGCTGTTATTCATTTGGCATTTATTAAAATAATATATTGGTGAATTTCAAATCCATTATTTCTAAAAATTCTAAATGAATTGATTATTTAAAGAGCTTATAATTTAACTATTGTTATAGTTGAAAGTTTAATAGGCCCCCTACCTTAAAAATCCCATAATTTCAACCATTGCGCTCTGATGTCTTCCCAAAATGAAAATGAAAACAAAAACATTTGCAAAAAGTGTAAAAAAATATGTAAAATAAAGCTGTGGGTGGACAGTAAAATGCCGCACGAAGCGAAATTAAGTGAACCCAACTGAACCGAACTGGCGCGGAGTGGTCATGAATGAAAGCTGCTGACCAGGTGGATTCGGACTCGGTTTCGGATTCGGATTCAGTTTTGGCTCGGACTCTGGTTTCAGAGACGCCTTTTGGACGGATGCTGGAGCAGGCTGAATGGATGGATGGACGGATGAATGGGCGAGTGGGTGTCGCAGCCGCAGTTTGCGGCTCCGGCGTTGGCGTTCGCCGGCAAAGTGTGAAACTAATTTGTCAGCATGACAATAACAGCCAAAAGCCATAAACATCATAATAATATTCAATAAACATCAGCAAAATGCGCCAATTAACCGCCACCGATTTGGCCATGGAGCTGGCGGAATAAATGCCATTCAAATGGAATCAAATCGAATCAAATGGCAGCCGTTGAATGTTGAATGCGAAAAGCACCACCGGCCCCCGACGAATGGAAATTGTGTATTTCACTTTAATTGAATTATAAACGCTGCTGGCTAATAAAATCGATGATGTAAATTGCACTCGCTTGCATTTAACACCTTCGCCAGTGGAATTTCATCTATTTCAATGCCCTGCAGCAAAGTCCATTGCATCCGCAGACCTGGTTGTTTCCTTGCCTCTGAGATGACATTTCCCTTGACTATCTTTCTGGCTATATTGTTGCCCTAGGGGCCTAGGAATAACATAAATTGGGGGTACAAATTAAGCGGTTTTCAATTAATTTGCCACCAGATTAGATTCAGCATTTGCCACCAGAAATGAAGAATATTTGATACGGTATAGACATAAGATATAAGCGCTGTGTGCTTATAGTTTCTTCAAAATAATGCCAAAACCAGCAGTAACTTTTTATGCCAATTGTTTTCCTAAGATTTCCTTGAAAACTTTTCTGTCAAGTATCAACACAAACCTTGCCACAAACTCCGATAAATTGTCTTTAATTTACACCCCGAAATACACAATTTTGAAGCTTTGAGATTGTTTTAAAATTCGTGTAATTCAAGACAGAGCATCTCTGATTCGATTTGGATCCAAACGATATGGCCAGTTGATTTATTTATGATACCACCAAGAGGGCACCCACCCCCATCCCCCTGGGAACCGGGAAACATGTTTCAGTGCCAATTGCATGCAAATGGTATGCGCTTGGAGCCAGCTTTTGAGCCAAACTAAATGGCACACAAAGCCCCCGCATCCAGTTCCCATTTTGAGTTGGACCCAGCCTCCGATTCGGTTTCGGATCGCCGGCTATATATCTCTGATTTGCTTCTGTTTCGGCTCTGGTCTCGGTTTCAGTTTCGGTTTCGGTTGCGATTTGCCTTGCGGGCCCGTGCGCAATTGCAGCGTGGCAATCAAAATCGATTGCTATGTAAATAAGATTGCAAATTAAATTACAAATTGATTACCACGCTGAGTCATTAATTAGAAAAAATACTAATGAAACGTAACAAATCGAAGGCGAAGATAGGGAGCAGTTTTATTAACCATACCTAACAATATTCATGGCCACTGCTTGCCCATCAAGCAAATGCAGAAAGATGCACATTTGTTAGGACAACATATAGTTTTTATAGCATGTATCATAAGATATATTAAGATTGTATGTAACAGAGAGAAGGAATCGTTTCTGACCCTATAAAGTATAGCCAGCCTACTCGATCTTAACATGTCCGTCTGTCTGTCTCTCCCTCTGTCCGTCCGTCTGTATGTAGGAACACGTCGTTCTCCGAGATGGTAAAAGCTAGAGACATAATTCTTGGGTATACATGCAGAATATGGTTCTATTAATTTGATGTCACGCCCCCTTCCGCCTTTGAAATTTTCAAGGAACTATATTATCCCTTGCATATTTGTCGATATCTTCAAAATGGTTAAGTCAAGAGATATACATCTTTCTGCTTACAGTTAACAACTTTAATATATAGTCATATGGCAAGTTTTATAAAGAACGGACAATAAATAATGAAGATACAGCCTTTGCCAGTGTCAATGTCTGGTGGAAATAGGTACTCGTACATGGTATCTCGGTGTCAAGAAATCTCGGCAACAGCGTTTCTACTTGTTTGTTTCTAATTTTTTGTGGCAGCCAAAAATCCGATTACAATTACACAAATCCACATCCCTCGATCATATTTCAGTGGCACTATCGATGGAAATTAAGAATGAGTGGCATTAGTCCGGCCCGCAGTTATTACTGCGTTCGCAATTGCCGGCTAATGGGAATGATAAAATATAAGCAAAGCCGCAGTGGCCGGCGGTGGAGTCGCATAAAAAATCCATTTAACAAATGCTCCAATTAGCAATGTGGGCGACCCGAAGGCGAGGCCCAAGGGTGGGTGGGTCAGTGGCTCGGTGGTTCGGTGGCCACTCGTTTGGGTGGGTGCCTTGGTCGCCAGTCAAGAAAACAAATGTCGGCCCGGGTCCGAGTTGTCGCGCTCAAGCAAAGTCAGGAAGCAAAATCACCAGTCCGAACTATTTGCTTCCCTTAAAAATGCAAAAAAAAAGTGAGGAAGGAAGTTTGGTGGGTTCCCTAAATCCAAAATAGCTTAAAATTCACAGTTGTTCTGTTTTTATTTAACATTTCTTGATTTTCTTGATTTTATGAGTTAATATGTTGAGTTGAATGAAAATCTGTACAAATTTGCAGGTGATTTTTGAAGAACAAGCAGTAAGGCCAGGATAATATTATCGTGTTTCGTTTGTTTAAGCCAACAAAATTCCACAGAAAATTAATTTTATTTTAAATTATATTTTACACAAAATTCCTAAAAGTCTGTAGATTTTAGCAGCAAGCTAAAATGACCCATATTTATTTTTAACAAATAATGTATGAATACCATGCTTGATAGATTAAACCTGGGATTGCGTTTGGGATTTATTGTGGGACCATCTTCGGGTGTGCTTGACCGCAGGCAAGGGTATAGGCCTTGCATATATCGACTATATTGGAGCCGATCGGCTGGAACAGCTTCGACCGGAGCCGAACTGAACTGGACTGACAGAGGCGACGTCATTGTCGTTGGCACGACATTTGCTTAAATTATGGACACCAACCCAGCGACCAGGCAAGCGGGCGACCAGGCGACCAGGCGATCGGGCAAACGAGGACAGTGGCGCGCAGTGGTCCAGCTTTGTGGCTGTATCTGCATCTGCATCTGCATCCGAAGTCGGGCCTTTGGCTCTTGGCTCTTGGCTCTGGGTGCCGATGGAAGCGGCTTCGATTGTTTTGGCCAAACCCAGGCGCTCTGTCAATCACCGGATCAGCAGCTGCGGGGGCGTTGGTTTCTCTGTTTTATTTTTGTTTCCATTTCCCATTTTTTTCCCCCGATTTTTTCTCGATTTTTTTCGATCTTTTCGATTTTTTCTTCTCGTGTATTAGTTGTGGTTTGGCGCGGGAGGCGTGGCCGACCCCAAAAAGCATAAGCCAGCCGGCATTTAGCTACTCGCTGGTTGTTGTCTTTCATTAGTCGTGATTAGTTTTGAAAAGGAGCGCAAAATGCACAGAAATTGGCAATTTGGGCTTGCTGTTTGTTTTGTCCACCCAAAAGCTACCCAATCCTTGCAATGGGCATATTGACTACAAGTTTCAGTTGCTGGTACCACTTGGGACCAAGAGATGTATCAAGAGATACCTTCTGGGTATACAAACAAAATGTTGCTGCACAAGTTCTCTAAGATTTTCAATCTCCAAATGTAAGGCAATTGATCTGCGGCTTATGTTTCACCAAAAATCGAAAAATACAAGCACTTATGAATACTTTTGTCTTCAAAAAGTGGTCTTGAAACATATTCCTTTTAAAACTCTGAGGGCCAATAACCTTTTGCTCATTTGTCTACCCCAATTGAGTTGAAAATCAAACCCAATTGAGTGTTTTCAGTACTTGAAAACATGTTTTTCGAAGACAAATTAATGGGTAATCCGAGCGTCGAGCCCGCCGCAGTGACTGCATTCTTGCATTTTTTGTTTTCTTAATTCGAAGTCGCGCCACGCGCCACAAACAACACAAAACTCGACGAAAAAAGCGAAAATAAAAAACAGGCATAAAAAGCAGCAACACAAACACGCCACTTGGACTTGACAAATTGCGAGCAAAGTTTACAATTGAAACAATTTAATCAAACAACAAGCGGGATTGTGGGTGCGGGGGTGCGGTGGCAATCGGTGGCAAATCAACAGAAAAGCAACGCTGAGTTGCACATTTTGTTGCCACACTGTATAGTACACTATGGTACACTGTAACCGGCAGCAAAAGCAAATAAATATAGTAAATGGGCGAAAATAAATAATCACGGCTACGCGCACAAAATGCTGACAAATGATGTGGCTAGAAAAAACCAATTCCTCAACAATGAGTGCATTCTGATTGCATTCTGACAAGTGGTTTCATTTGCATTGCCACGGTTTTCGGGCCTGCTTTTAAGTTGTAAAAATACATTTTATTTTGCCCTCAGGAAACTAGAGTAATCTGTTATATTTACATCTCCAATAGGGAACAAAAGTTTTGAAAGTACCTTCCCACACATGAGGACATGTTTTCCAACATAAGCATATTGTAATTTAAGGCAACATTACTCGTTGCAAAGGTAAACATTATATGAATTACAATGTTTAAAGTAAAAATAGGATATTTTACTGGGTGTACCAAAAATCGTAAGCAGTAGGTATAATAATTGAACTCAAAATAGGCAACTTTTTCTGGGTAAAGATATTTCCACGAACCCAATAAAATATAATGTTAACTATTGAGTAATTAATTATTAAAGATAACCATTACAAGATATAGCAAAGATATAAGTTTTGCAACTTTGAGCATCTTTCAATTTAAGGAAACATTACTTGTTATTAAAGCACAAATCTGTGACTATAATATTTGCATTAAGAAAGGGACACTTCTATTAGGTATCAAAAAGGTATACATATAAATAGGTTCATTCAATTTAAATATAAAAATAGGCAACTTCTTCCAGGTATGCCTATAATTTAGCAATTATGTCCCCAACCCGAATAAAATATGTACTTAAAATCACTCTATAACATATTATGTTATATGTAGACATTATGTTACTAGGTTTTTGTATATCTCAAGTAGTTAATTATTACAACTCTAATAATAGGCTAGGGGATGTATACGTCATTTTTAGCTATGACGTTACCTAGGCAGGTACGAGAACTTTCGGTTTTTTAACAGCTTTTAATTACAACAATTGTTTGTACTTTCCGCACCTCTGGTTGCCTGCTTTTCCCGCTAATATCGTTTTAATTGCGCGATTCTAAAGCAGGGCCTATGACTGGTCTTAAGTAGATGATTGAGCCATCAAATGGGTGAACCAGTTACCAGGCGATTGATTTAATGCTCCCGCGGCTGTCTTGACCTTACTAACCCTTTGACCCCGCTCCTGTCACCCCCTGAAACACCCTGCAATCCCTAACAGCCCCCTTGAATCCCCTCAATCCCGCCCTTGGAACCATGACGCATGTCATCGCGTGTAAATGGAAATGGAAATGGAATTGGCAAGGGCGATAAGCAGACCTGATCTTGTGTAGAGCGGCGTGTATCTATCTATATGGGATTTGTTTGCCATATATCTGGCATATTTGAAATGCCGATGGGCAAACACATGTCGACGGCTCCTGCAGCCCCCGGAGGAAGCGAGAGGGGGCTAGGGTGTGAGCGAGAGGGGGCTGGTGGCTGGTGGCTGGACAGGTGAATGATTAATGTGCATTTAATTGGCGGTTGAGAAAGCGAAGAGCTCGGCGGCGAGATGAATTCGATAAATTCACACGAAACAGTGGGCTGCTAAATGTTTCCATTTATTAGAGATTAAATATATAACAACAGCGGCAGCAACCGCTTCAGATAGCCAGATAAATAAATAAATAAATAATTAATAAATAAACTATAGTAAACAACATACAAGCAGCAGCAGCAGCAGTGGCTGCAACGATGCATTTGCATATCAACTTTTCGCATTAAATTCAATTGAAAGCTTTTCTCACTTTAGCATCATTTTGAAATTCAATGAGCCGCCCTCGCCCCCGCACCCGCACCATCGAACGCTTGAGGAAATCGCTGGCTAATTTATTTATTGCCATCGGATGCGAGCACAAAATTTATGATGGCATTAGGCTAATGTTAAATGCAAAGCGGTAAAACTAACAAATGCAAAAGTGTCCAGCTTGAGTTGTAATTTACACGAAGCACAACATAACCACCCCCGATTCCGATTCCGTGTAACTCGAATGGATGCCGATATCGACGTATTGCATATTCCACCGGACATTAGCATGGTTAATGGTGTTCGACGCTGTCAGCTTAGCTTTGCAACGCATTTGTTTTCCACTTCCCTCCCAATCGACTTTTTCCAATCGACTGTTTTTATTAATTTAAATGCACTTTTTTGTATCGAACAACAAACTAATGATAGCTGGCGATTGCCATCATGATGGATCGATATCCAGGGGACGGGCAGGGGCGGCAACATTGTTGGGAGGCACTTGGGGCTCCTGACATTGCAGTGTCATAACTTTGCAACACTTTTGCAAACTTAATTACATCATCGCAGTGCAGTCATTAATTAACAATAGCTAGTTGCATACCAAATTTTGGCTAACATTTTTAACAGCAAGTTGCTTTAACCGGAAGGAATATAATTATAAAACTTAAATAGCTTGAAAACTATCAAACGCTTAGACTCTCAGATTGTCATAAAGTAGTTTTTAAAGTGTATTTACGGCTGCATTACGCAAAAATATCATTGTCACAGCTATTTTGAGTGGATTCTTTTGATTTGTTAACTGTTGTTCTCTTTATAAATAATTTGGACACAATATATGTTTCCAACTATATATGTTTCCAACTATATATGTTTCTTTTTTGATTTGTTAACTGTTGTTCTCTTTTTAAATAATTTGGACACAATATATGTTTCCAACAATATATGTTTCTTTTTTAATAATTTAAAAAAGATAACGAAAAACAAAAAAAAACACTAAAATTTATGTAACTAAATTGTCATAATGGTTGGGCTAAATTCTCCTGAATATCATAAAATCCAAGCAGATTCTAGTCTCGAATCCAATTTGAATTCGAATTTAAATTCCGAGTGGCAACTCCGCCTTGTCATGTAGATATTTCAACAGCAAAACTACATGTACAGATGGCGCTTTTAATAACTTTTTTTCTACACGATTAGAAATGGAATGAAACCTGCAATTTAAATTGACTTGGAATAAAACCCATCTACAAGTCTCTAGGATATCATAAAACTCTCAATTTGAACCCTAATTTAATTTTAATTATAATATTATGGCAGCAACAGGGAAATTGTCTAGTGAAATTGTTATTTGCAAAAAAAAACTTGGCGTGTAGACGGCGCTACATTTTCTGAGTATAATAATTTTGTTCATTATTGAGATATATTCGCGCAAAGACCATTCTGGTCCTTCTGGTTGTTGGAGGCGAATGCCAGAAGCCCGCTCGTGTCTTGTTTTCCAATTTCCTCAGCAATTGGAAGATCGGCGTACAATGTATAGCTGTCGTTATATGTCGGGTATATACATATATTGCGGCTCTCGACTCTGCATTATTTTCGTTGAACGGAGGATGTATATCCTGGGTTCGCATAGATGGTCCACCGACACACTGTCTTCAGCTTCGATGCCTTGGGCCGCTGCTGTGGACCACAGGACTCCTCCGAAGAGTCTCCCGGACCCAAGCTGTTGGCCTTCTTCGGCTCCTTGGAACCGGAGGGCAAATCGTCTTTGGAGTGCTCATCCATATCGGTTTGCTTTGTAGGAAAAAAGAAGAATTGGAAAAATAAATTGAAAACAAAATAATTTATTGAAAAATACTTACATCGTTTGGACCACAGGACTCGTCCGAAGAGTCTCCCGGACCCAAACTGTTGGCCTTCTTCAGTTCCTTGGAACCGGATGGCAAATCGTCTTTGGAGTGGTCATCCATATCGGTTTGCTTTGTAGGAAAAAGGAAAAAGAAAAATAAATTGGAAAAAAAAACAAAATTTATTGAAAAATACTTACATCGTCTGCTTTCCAGTAAGGTTGGAGAGAAAGTGAGGATTAAATGTCAGGTCGCACGCATGAGTTTTCGTTTCGGAGGTCATGGCTTACTGATTCATAAACTAATTTGGAATTTTCCTTACCATGCATCTCAAGTTGCGAAATCTGAATGCATGAAGTTTGTCCAAATGGATTTAACTGGCAGAAAGAAACATCTCCAACCCACACAAGTTCTATGTTATGTTATGTTATGACCGGATGACCTCTCCTTGAAGGGAGAGTGTCGCGCATAGACCATTAAGGTCCTTGGCGATACCGGTTGTTGGAGGCGTTGAATTGCTACCGTTAGTAAAATAGACCTCGAGTGCTTCTCGCGAATGTCAAAAGCCTGTTCGGGTCTAGTTTTCCTATTTCTTCCAGCGATGCGAAGGTCGGTGCATTCAGAGGATATGCTCTAGCGATTCTTTCACGCCTGGCTCCTTGCATTCCCGACACCCAATCCAATAGATCTGCACCTCTTTGCGGGTGCTTAAGAGATCTAGTGCTTCTCTGTTTGTCAGGACCGTTTTGGACATTATGGCTTTCGATTGTAGTGCCTTGATAGCTGCTTGGCTATCTACAAACACATTGACCTTGGTCGTTGTTCCCATCTTCTGGGCCTCCTCAGCAGCTTCCCTTATGGCAAAGACTTCCGCCTGGAATATGCTGCAGTGGTCTGGTAGTTTCAAAGAGAGCGATATGGGAGGGTTAGTGCAGTAAACTGCCGCCCCTACGCAGTGAACACAGTGTCCACAGTTCCGCACTGCTATATGGCCCTGTGCACATAGACGTTGGGCCGTTCCCATAGCATCGGTGGTGCAGAGTAGAGTGTGTCTCTGTGGCCTTTCCAGAATCTTCAGGTATGTGGCCGTTTCCGATGCTTTCCACCACACCAGAACCCCAAAGAGAAGAATGGGACGCACAACCGATATGAATATCCAACGTGTTCGGCTTGGTGATATTCCACATGTGCTACTCAGCATCATCTGCGATGCGTGCATTGGTAGCCTTGGTGCCTTGGTAGCCTTTTAAGCCCTTTCCTCCACATTTGTCTTGCTGTCAATGATCATGTCAATGATCGGTCCTTAGGAATCAATAACGTCCCATTTATCTTTGGCGGAGTCCAGCGAGGTACCTTCTATCTCTTTGTGAAGAGAATGAGGTCCGTCTTGTCCGCATTTGAAGGACTTCATGGCCAAATCAGCTTCATGGCCATGTGAGTCGTCCCTCCGGGTTGAGGCGGCTACTACAGTCACGTCCGCATAATCCTCCTCCTCAGTATCTTCAAATTCCAGGCGTGGGAGCTCTGTGATTTCGAGATCCCCCTCCACTTCTCTATCCTTCAGGGTGTCTTCGTTTTATAATTTATGAACTAAAACCATTTCTCTTGAATGGGCCAAAATCTAAGCAGATTTGAATCTCAAATATAATTAGAATTCAAATGTAAATTTTGTAGTGGCAACTCCTCTTTGTCATGTAGACAAACTACACATACAGATGGCGCTGTTTTTTGCTGGCGCCATCACACGTTAATAGTTTCCAACTTGCAATTTAAGTTGATTTTAAATAAAATCAGTCTACAAATCTCCTTAGAAAATCAATAGAATCCAAATTTGAATGCTAATAGAATTTTAATTCCAATATCAAGGCAGCAACAACCCTAGTGTAGTTGATATTTTAAATGACAAACTTAAAAGTGATTAACATTTAATTAATTATAGAATTATGGCATAATTGCACAAATGGCAAAAAATACAAAAGCATTTTTTAAAGAATAATATTACAAAAATGTTGTTTAAATCACTTGAAACTTTTTAATGGATTTAAAAAATATTATAGACTTGCATAAAACCAATCAAAATAATTCCCACTAGTTATCAATTTTATTTAAATTCTAGAAATTCCAGTTAATTTGTGAAACTGTGTGAATTTTATTCCAACATGTGTTTTTTTTTTCCAAGTTCGTGGTTTCTTACATTTCTTAACGTTTCGACTTTTTAGTGACTTCTGCGAACTATAAAATCTTTAGGGAGCAGCCGAGCAAGTAATTCAGGGGACACGAGACAGCCTCCAGATGTTCGAAACTGCCGGAGACGACTCAACGGAAATCCATGAGATACGCACAACAGTGGCGCACGCCAGAACTCGGATGCAAGTGATTTAAA
>JAJJHQ010007837.1:373856-385157 GCA_021223825.1 Drosophila ironensis | reverse complement strand
ACATAAATTGATCACATATCAGCATTTGGAGAAGTTTAATATCTTGTAGATCATATAAGATAATATTTAAACATCATTTATTAACTTCTGCAGCACCTTGTCCTTCTTCTTTCATGAAAAACTCCCAAGTGCTTGAAAATAAATCCCCAAAATGCCAGTCCTTATACCAGTGTGCGCCGACTCTCGCAGAAACAAGTTACTGGGTCTGCGACTGTTTAGTTCTTGGACGGATTTCAACGTTTTTGGACGTTGTTCCTCAATTCGATATCCCTGCTCCCTGCTTCAAAAAAAANGACTGTTTAGTTCTTGGACGGATTTCAACGTTTTTGGACGTTGTTCCTCAATTCGATATCCCTGCTCAACTCAACTTCGAAAAAAACTACAAATCCAAGAGCCCTGCTCTGCGGTGGATCGGTTGGGGGAAAAAGACGCAACAAATAAGTGAAATTGCAAGCGGTGGAAATTGTTTAATAACAAGTTGCTTTTAATTATTTTGAGTGCGTGCTGGCGAGAGTTTTTATTATCTTTATTGTTGTATACGTATAAATTGTTGTTTTCCTTACATGCTACGTTATTTTGTTTTTTTTTTGTTTTTGTTGCGTGAACCGACCTTTGCTTTTTTTTTACAAAAGCAGCTAAAACAACAACAACAACGAGGCTAATAATAATTAAACAGCGTGTGTTGTGCCAGAGAGAGCCGAGACTCTCGCTGCTAAAAAAGAGCTACAAAATACACAAAAAATTAAACGAACTGCCTCCAATTGTTAACAGACGAGCGGTCTGCGTTCAAACGTGGATACTGCGATTGCGAGATACTCCACCCCAAAAGATACTCTGCCAACCGGCTGACGGAGATACATTTTGTGTTGCCGGGAACTCCGGCAAGCCCGGGCCCACTTGGAGGAAGCTACACCACGACCACCGATCATCCGATCGCACATTTTTCGCCTTCGCACACAAAAAAACAGGCCATCCAAAGCGCCAACTTTGCAATATAGGGAAACGCGATCGGCTGGAAGCAACAGGTGAGTGGTCCGAAACAATGTGGGTCGCTAAAAGTCTACCGAAAGACTACGGAATAGTGGGCTGCCAGTTCCAGGCACGGCAGTTTCATTCAGAGACGCAAGGAGATTCTCTAATTGGCCTTGAAGGCACTCAGATCCTATTAGCAAATGTGACAGGGAGTGTGCCATTCTGGGGTGTGCCATTCAATTTGATCAGGTTGGGATTGAATTACAAGAGTTTTTGTACTATCAGTGGGTTCGGTTTAATGTGTCAATAGTTCTTAAACACTTTGATTACATTGAGTCTAGAAAAAGTATCTTAGGAAAAGAATTACACTCGTAAGACTGCAATATTGTGTACTTTCATCAAGTCACGCGTAGGTCAAAACTACAAGACTATCCCAAATAATTCTCAACTCATTCCAATATGGTAAAACTTTAATTTAACTTAAGAAATACAAGTTGTAGGTATTAGGTATAATTACATACTTTAGGAGGTACAATCAACTCTATTAGTATATCTTGAAAATGTAGTTCAAAACATGAGTATTTCTTGTTTGATTACAACCCAAATAATCCCCAAATTGGAGGATTATTCACTTCCACCCAAAATCACTCATTTGAAAGGTAAACGATTGCCGGTGGTGCTCAACTATTTCCACGAAAATCCCATTTGCAGCGGCTACTATACTTGTGCCGCCAAAGATGACTGAAAATCATCGACACTCTCAAGTGCCGGCAATTTGTTGTCAAGGTCCCCCGCGAGAGATTCCGAGATTTCGACTCAAACACTTGGGCACTAAAAAGTTCATTAAACGGACAGATTGCGACGACTCGGTTCCCTCAACCCGTCACAAATCTTCCTTATATAATCCCCAAACCCCGAATACAGACCCCGGCTGAAGCCAGAGCCGGATGATAAGGTTTCGGGAAGGCAATTTCAATAAATCGGGGTAGTCTGCTTATCACGCTACGGGGAGATAGTGAAGGTATTAAAGTAAATACAAGAGCAGAGCCAAGCAGAGCTAGCTGATAGTTGCATAATTGGGGGGCAGGTGAGTCAGAAGGTCAGCCGTGGTGGGTGTGCGAAATGCCAAGAACCAAAAACCATTAGAAATAATAATAGAACTAATGGAACGCCTTGCAACACGTTTGTTTTTCCTCTTTTGATTTCTTCGGATTTTGGCTTTTTTGGTTTTTTGGACTGCGTGCTCCAGTTTACGTTTGCCGTTTGATTTGTAAACCAAATAGTTTCCCGAGTTGTTTGTTTACTTAATTAGCATTCGCTGGGGAGGGATAAGGCGATTGGCTTGGATTTTCGTATTGGAGCAGTCAAATCGGAGGCATTTCAAGACGCCCCGCCAGGCAAGGTGTCCGTTGGGCTCTCAATTGCCGGACAAACGGACAGGCGGACAGGCGGACAGGCGGACAAGCCATCCAATTGCCGGTCGTCCAATTTAATGCGGAACGAGTACACCACCAACGCGAACGCGATCGCGATCGCCTCAATTTATAAATAGACACTCGTCTGGAAGTCTGGCTCTCCGGGCGTTTATTTTATTTTTTGTAATGTTTTAAGCGCGACTCAAGTGTCCCCCTCGCGCCGCTTCACAAAGATCGTTGAGTGCACCACCGGACACCCACCAGACCCTCGCCGGACTAATGGAAACCATTCCTCCATCCCCGAAAACCACTCAAATATTTGCCAGCACTCTCAGGCCGCCCGAGTGCCCAATGGTTTTCGATTTTACGCACTTCGAGTCGAAGAATGATTCAAATTTCCAAGAAAATAGTTCAACCGTCGAGCAGAGGCTGAAATTTCAAGACTATTTGCATTTGGCATATAAACAAGAACTATTAAAAGAAAAAAAGAATCATGGGTTTACAATTTCCTCCTCACTTCAATCTTAAAGTGAATGGCAATGAACATTTCTGTTGGTCGTGTTTAATGTTTCCAAAGGGATTTATTTTGATTGAATTTTTTTATGAATATGTAAGGGAAATGGTCTACCGCCACTTGAGTTCCCTCGCTCACACTCCCCTAGGACTGGCCTATTAAATATTATTTTTTATGAGCAATAAATCCGGCACGCGCTATTCATTTAAAAAGTGCTCCCCTTTGTGTACTCACCCAGAATCTCCCATGAGCGCCGCCAGTTGGATCACCCCTCATCTTTGAGGCAACACCTCCGACGGGGATCCCCTTTTCCCAAGCGAAACTCGATCCAATTTCCAGCCGAGAGTCCATGAGCGGTGATTCCACGATGCTCAACCACACGATGACGAAGCGCAAGACCCTGACCATAGCCTTCTTTGGGATCGCCCTGGGTCTGTGCATAGGGACGATGCTGAAGAACTACCGGGCCCTGGAGATCGTTAAGCGCTGCAGCCACCGGCCAACGAACCTCAAGACGCCCGAGGAGATCATAGGCCTGAGGGACGAGGACACCATCCAGAACTCGCAGAGGAATCTGGTCTTTGTGGGCGTGATGACAGCGAAAAGCTTCCTGGAGGGCCGGGCCCGGGCCGTCTACGACACGTGGGGCAAGGAGGTGCCCGGCCGGATAGCATTCTTCAGCTCCGAGGGCAGCTACTCTGAGGACCTGCCCGTGGTGGGGCTGAAGAACGTGGACGATCGCTATCCGCCGCAGAAGAAGTCCTTCATGATGCTGTACTACATGTACGAGCACTACATCGACCGGTTCGAGTGGTTCATCCGGGCGGACGACGATGTGTACATGGAGCCGGACAAGCTGGAGCGCTTCCTGCGCTCCATCGACAGCTCCAAGCCGCAGTTCATCGGCCAGGCGGGCAAGGGCAACAGCGAGGAGTTCGGCCTGCTCTCCCTCGAGTTCGACGAGAATTTCTGCATGGGCGGCCCGGGGGTGATCCTCAGCAGCGAGACCCTGCGCCGGGTAGCGCCCCACATCCCCAACTGCATTAAGAACCTCTACAGCACCCACGAGGACGTGGAGGTGGGTCGGTGCGTCCAGAAGTTCGCCGGCATTCCCTGCACCTGGAACTACGAGGTGAGTCATTAATCTGTAACAACAAAAAAAGTGATTAAAAGTAACTGCAACTCAAAGAAATATGAAATTCTATGCCTTAAACTTAAATTCAAAGTAGTGACAAATTGTATCACTAAATTTAAGGTAATTTCCTAGAATTTTGTAAGTTTTTATTATTATTTTAAATGATGCAAGGATGTTAATTGTATCCCCAATATTTCTAGGTCAGGCAATCTGAAAACTAAAATAAGAGTCCATTGAATTAAGATAAATTAAGCAGTTTTGTTATAAAATTTATACTCACTTGGAAGCCTCTGTTTCTCTGTAGATGCAGTACATCCTGCGACACAATTCCAGCGGCAGGAACGCCTACACCGGCAAACTGAAGCGCAAGGAAATCCACAACGCCATCACCTTGCATCCTATCAAGCAGGCGCCGCTGATGTACCGGCTCCACTCCTACGTCCAGGTGGATAGTCTCGAAATAAACTTCCAATTAAAAACTAGAAAAATATAGAGTAATGTTTAAATTTTTCAGGGCCTAAAAGCCGAGGAGATGCGGCAGGAATCGCTGCTCCTGCATCGAGACATCAAAAGAATGGCCACATATCTGGAGGTTCCCGACGAGAGCACCTACATGGTGCCCAGTGTATCTCCTGAGAGTGATACCAGCAAAAGGCACTTCCAGGACCACAATATACTGGGTGAGTAATCACTTAAAGACTATGAATAACAGGCACGGCTCTCTCCAGACTTTGAACCCTTTATTCCAAACAAAACATTAACAATTTAATACGATAGAAAATATTAGACATTGCTGTAAAATTATGAAAAATCATCAGACTGAGGGCTCGGATCGGTGACTGAGTTTGGATTTTGATCTTCACTTGACTCGTTATGCTGGTTACAAAGGGTAAGCCCATTGCCCACGCAGGCGGCATAGCCCATCAGATGGGGCAGGATGTTCTGCTCCATGACACCCCCAAAGAGATGGGCCTGCGGTCCCATGGCAAACACGGCCACATCCTCGCCAGAGTGGACGCCCCTGCGTCCGTGAATGTAGCTGGGCGTATAGGATGCTTGGGGATAGAGTAACACGTCGATTAGCTAGGGATGACTTTATACCTGAAGGATGGATACTCACTTGGGCCCAGGGTCTTGCTGGGACTCTCCCGCTTGCCGTCCTTATCCAGGCTCTGCCACTTGCCGATCACATAGTTGAGGGTGCTGTAGGGCACGCCATCCACGTCCTTTTGTTTCTCGTCCATCCCGAGAATGGGTGTACCCCGGCGAGAGTAGCCGGCCATGCTGAGGGTGTGCGAGTGATCCGCCGTGACCACCACCAGCGTCTCGCTGGGATCTGTCAGCTGGAGCACCGCCTCCACGGCCGCATCGAACTCGAGCATTTCGTCGAGGGCGTAGCCCACGCGGGTCTCATGGTGGCCGTGATCGATCCGCCCGCCCTCGATGAACACGACGAACCCGCTGGCATTCTGGCACTTTAATCTCTCGATGGCCGCCGTCGCCATGTCTCTCAGTCGGGGCTGTTCCCGTGGGGCTGCCAAGTGGTAGGCCATGTGATTGTCACTGAAGACGCCCAGCAGCTTTCCCGGCGATCCGTTGCTGGTGCTGCTGCAATTCCATAGATCCTTCAGAGTGCGGGCGAAGCAGCCGTCCGGGTTTGCGTCCAGCCATTGGCCCAGTAGGTCCTTCCCATCCCGTCGTTCAGTTGCGAACTTTCCCATGCCACCGCCGAGAATTACCTAAATGAAACGGGAGGGAAATGAGTGAATTTGGAGCAAATATTGGGTGTACAATTTTTGTGGGACTCTTCTACAGGTATAACTTCATTAAGTTTGTCTTGTGAGTCACCGAGTATTCAGACATTTTAAGCCAAAACCCTAAACGGAAGCTGGCTTTAATTGAAACTGCAGTTTATGCATTAACATTTCTAACCGAATCAACCTAACCCAATCTAACCTAAATTAACCTAACCTAACNCAAACCAAACCAAACCTAACCTAACTTAACCAAACCTAACCTAAATTAACCTCCCCTAACCTAACATAACCTTTTAAAGATGCAATGAGAGAATTTAGTCGAGAACAAGTTCCAAAATATCTTTACATACAATTATGATATCTAGAACCTACAGTCAAGACCCCAAACTAGCAATAGTCCCGTAAAAATCCTACCTCAAAGTTCTTGCCGGGCTCATCCTCTATCAGCTGACGCGCAATCTCCAGCTCCTCACCCCGCTTGCTCACATGGGCGTAGGCTCCCGCAGGACTGCCGTCCGATAGCCGGGTGGTGGTCACAATGCCGGTGGCCATGCCGCCCTTCTGGGCCCATCCGAGCAGCGAGTCCACTGGCTCGCCCCTGGAACTCTGGCCCACCGAGCCACTGCACGTCTTCACCCCGCAGAGATAGGCGGTGGCGGTGCAGGCCGAGTCCGGGGTCTGCTCGTCGATGCAGTAGGTCTTGCTGAAGCCGGAGAAGGGGAACTGCTCCACGGCCAGTTGGGCCTCCTCGCCCCGTCTGCCCTGTCGCTGGCCCTTGAGGATGCGGCCGGCGGTCATGGTGGTCACAGAGAAGCCATCGCCGAGCAATATGACTACGTTCTTGGCCTGTCGCTGGTCCGAGCAGGAGTCCCGAGTGCGCTCCAGCCTTTCCAGCAGTTGAGCCTGCGCCTGCCGCACCCAAAAGCTGGCCATCTGCTCGTCCTCGCCGTCATCTTCGTTCCCCATCTCCGCTCCAAGTGCAGCGCGGAGGTGCAGGGCCAGGATGAGCAGGAGCAACCGCTTGGCTGGCAACATCCTCTCGAGTCTGAGTCTGGCACCAATTTGTCAGCCGACGGGAGTGGGGCGTGGGTTTTAAAGGTTGCCAACGTCAGTTTGAGGGTTAGCCCAACGGCAACTGAGACCCCCAAAAGTCAAATCACCCCAAACACCATGGGTGGGCCTTTACACTAAGAGGGCAATGCCCTTTCGATAAGCTGTTCCACATTGAGCATAGTTTTGGTATCAGTGAATCCAGTAACTCACCTTTCCGTTGACAGGCATCAGTCCGGAGCTGAACAAGTTTGTGCCGGGCAGTACGGAGGACCTCCTGGACTGGTCCTTCATCGCCAGGAGCCTGTACTCCCTCAGTTCGGCGAATCCCAAGCAGAAGATCGACTCCGCCATGCGAGAGGGCCTGGAGGACGTCATCACCGAGGTGATGGAGAACATCAACAACTATTCCAGGCAACGCGGCCGGGTGATCGAGTTCCGGGAACTGCTCTACGGCTATCACCGCTTGGACGCGCTTCACGGCCAGGACCTGATCCTGGATCTCCTGCTCATATACAAGAAGTACCGCGGCAAGAAGATGACCGTGCCGGTGCGAAGGCATCTCTACGTGCAGCGCGCCTTCACGGGGATTTTCGTTAAGGAGGTGGACGAGGACTTCTACAATGTCACCCTGCATCAAAGTAAGTGATAGATAATGAATCCTTTAATAGTTACATTCTGTGGAAAGCAAGTTTAGACATGAATTACCCTCATCTCTTCGCAGGTCTCTTGGGCAGCCTGTTGCAGAACGGAATGGCCCGGCTGAGCAGCCACTTCACCATGCCCAGTGGCCTGCTCCCGCCCACGGAGGACAAGATCGTGTTTGTCCTGCCAATTGCCGGCCGTCTGGGCACCTTCGAACGCTTCCTGCGTACCTACGAGCGGGTCTGCATCCGCGGCGAGCAGCACTGCGACCTCCTCGTGGTGATTTTCGGGTCGCCGGAAGAGCTGGGCGAGCACATGCAGCTGATGCACGACCTGCATGCCCGGCACGTCTACCAGCAGGTCAACTGGATCCAGCGCAGTGCGCCCTTCTCCCGCGGCGTGGCCCTGGACGTGGCGGCGCGATCCTCGTACATCCGCCAGGAGGACATCATTCTGTTCATCGACGTGGACATGGTGTTCGAGGTGGAGACACTGCAGCGGGTGCGCATGCACACGCAGAAGGGCAAGCAGGTCTACCTGCCCATCGTGTTCAGCCAATACGATCCCCAGAGGCGAGGGAGCGGCAGCGAGGGATACGAGGACAGCAGACCGCCCAGGATCGATGACGAGAACGGCTACTTCCGGCAGTTCGGCTTCGGCATTTGCGCCATCTACAAGTCGGACATACTGGACGAGGAGATCAACGGCTTCGACAAGGACATCACCGGCTGGGGCCTGGAGGATGTCAAGTTCCTGGACAAGATCGTGCGCGTGGGAACGCGGCAACGTGGCTTCCTCGCCAACACCGCAGAGCTCTCCTCCGACTACAACGAGGCCGCCGAGCAGTGGCGCCGTCTGAGCGTGTTCCGGGCTCCGGATCCAACGCTCGTTCACATCTACCACGACATCTCCTGCGACACGCAACTGGAGGCGCCGCAGTACAACATGTGCCTGGGCACCAAGGCCAACTCCCTGGGCAGCACGCGGCTCATGGAGCAGCTCTTCCACAGCAGCCCCGACAACGTCCAGTTTGCGGCCGAGTTCAACCGACAGAAGCAGCAGCAGCAGCAGCAGCAGCAGCAACAACAGCAGCAGCCGCAGCAGGCCCGGTGATCGCATCCGCCAGAAAGCCGCGTAGTATTATTGCCAATTGTTTGCTAGCCGCAAGGGAGTCGATATGTTTCCAGTCGATATGCCAAATGAATACGTTAGTCCTTAGTCCTTAAGCTAGAGCTAGTGATGGCGAGGGTCGATCCGCTTCGATTTAGTGTGTAGAAGAAGGCTTCAGCTGCTGACCAATGAGAGGGAATCCAATTCAGTTACGAGGTATATCTTAGGGCATTTTGATACTAACAGTGTATATAGTTTCCTCCATCGGAGCTTAGTTAGGCGATTAGACGTAGGAGAACCCCTAAGGGTCGAAGGGAACCCAGCACGTGGCTGTTCAGACTTAATTCCGCGTGCACTCAACCGCACTCAATTCAAAGCGTTCCACTGTCCACTGAAAAGGCAGACACCAGTGCTGGATCTCTAATAAATTGACTTTATTCCATCAATATGTGAGGAGTTCTTTGTTTAGTGGTAAGAATATAACACGAACTTGTTAAGCGTCTGGTGTGGCACTGTGTCTACTTAGTGTAAGTCTTTTGGTTAACACTGGAGATCCATTCACGATGGCTATGTCCTAGACATAGTCGACCGGGTGAATGCCGATCAGTTGGAAGGTCAAATTCATAACCTGGCGCACAGCCATCACCAGGGTGATCCTGGCGTAGAGGATCGGCACCAGCTGCTCGCGCTTCTGCACGAGTATCTTCTTGACGCGATAGTAGCGGCTGAAGACGGTGGCCAGATTGTCCATGTAGCGGATGAGCAGGTGCACGCCCACAAGGCCCTGCTTCAACTGGTCGAGGGTGGACTCCACCACCTCCGGGAAATGCAGCAAACAACCGTAGATCAGCTGCCAGTCCAACTAGGGAAAAGGGGCTTATAGAGCTGCCTGGTCGGGGATCAAGGTTCGGCAATACTCACGTCGTCTTCCAGCAAGGTGAAGTCTATCTTGTCCAGACCCGGCAGCGATTCGTAGACGCCCAAGTTCACCTGGTTCTCGAAGTTGCGCAGCAGCGTCTCGATGCGAGCCGAATTGTAGAGTATGTAAGCGGCTCCCTTGGAGCTGCCGCAGCCATTGCGCACCACCTTGGCGGCGGAGGCGTGGCGCACCTCGAAGAGGTCGACGATCAGAGCGGCCTCGCCCAGGCGATGCATCAGAGTGTTTAGGCTGCAACTGCCCTGGGGACGCAGGCCGCTGCGGTGCAAGGCCATCAATTGCATGTGGGTGGAGCGCAGCCTGCACGGAAACAAAAGAGAGGGATGTATCGATGTATCGAGGATCGTGGGCATAATGAGAGCCGCTACTCACTCCAAGTAGTCCTGCATGGTCAGCATGGTGGCCATTTTGGTGTCGGGCTCGAGGACGGGCCCGCAGACCACGCACACGTGTCCCGGGTCGTCGGTGCCATGACAGCGCTGCATCTCCACGCACAGCACCGGGGTCTGGGCGGTGGCCTTCGAGACCGGGACGAGGTCGCAGCCGGAGAAGACCACCAGGCGTATCATGATGTCGTAGAGGCGCTGCAAGCGGTGGTGGCGCAGATCGGTGGCGCCGCAGGCCTGGTAGTTGGCCGGCATGTTGAGTGTCAGGCAGAGCTCCAACTTTCCGGAGGACTTGCCCAGCGGGCGCCCGTAGTTGTCGCCCAGCGTGAGGATCGAGGTGAGCACATGGCGGATGATGGGCGTCCGGATGAGACGGATGGCAAAGCGCTGGTTGCCCAGCGGGAAGATCTCCTGCATGGGCAGGAGCTGCTTGCGCGACAGCTTGATCAGCTGGCGGCGCTCGGCGCGGTCCTGCAGCACCGGTCCCTCCGAGCACTTCAAGCGACAGCCCATGCGGCTGCAGAAGCTCTCCCAGAAGAGAGCGCTGCCGGACACGCTCAGGTCGCCGTTCAGCGAGTAATTGTCGCTGTGGAAGCGAATAATTTCACCGCAGCGGCGCATGCGCAGCACCCGCTCCTTCGGCTGCTCCTTGCCCGAACCCGAATCGGCACCGGAAACGATGGCGCTAACGGTAACGGAAGAGGCGCCAGAGCCCAGACCGGAAGCGCGAACTGGTTCGGCGACAAAGTTGAAGATCAGCGTGCTCACCTGAGCCAGCAGGTTGGAGTCCATCAATTCTAGCGGCTCCATTGCTCACACGCACACGAGAACGAAAGACGAAACCGGCGCACGCACGGAATTCCAAAAAAAAAAAATAAATAAAATAAACTCAAAAGTTTCACGCCGATAAACTATGTTAACAGAGCTACACAGCTGTGCTCGCCGATTGACGTTCCCGATGAGAATGAGGAAAGGCTGTCAAAAACAATCAAATTCAAATCCAAAGTAAAGTCACAGCTATACTGATGGAAGGAAATGTAAGAGACAAAAACTAGTAAAGCTATGGCCAGGGCGTTTAAACTAACTTAGTAAGCCATTTAGCCCTAAGATAGTTAATACATTTTCGCCCTATTAAGTTAATGACTAAATATATATGCTAATATAATAAACATGGTATGATAATATCAAATAGAATTTAAATCCTTAACTTCTTAGCCTTCAAATATATATTTCTAATTTAAGTCGTAAGCACAAGTAACTTAATATATATAAATAAAAAAAATGAATAAATGCAAAGTTAAGTATTGAATTTAATAAAGTGAAAATAGAATGATAATTTTATTAGAATTTAAGTAGTAAGCTTCTTAGCCTTAAAAATAT
>JAJJHQ010007837.1:192252-373532 GCA_021223825.1 Drosophila ironensis | reverse complement strand
AAATTGTCCCGCACCTGCCCAAGCCTGCAACGCCCTCTACGGCTCGCCCCGAACGGAACCCAATGGCCGGGATCCTGGAGCCGCGGGTGCTGCACATGGGCAGCGCCTGCCTGGTCTGCCTGGCGGAGGATCCCCCCGATAGTTGCTCGATTTACGAGCGCGACCAGGAGCCGCCGCATCTGCGCATCGTGGACAAAATCAAGAGCTGCACGGACCTGCAGCCGAGCGAGAATGGGTCGGCCTGGCCGGGCCGCATCTGCAGCCAGTGCCACATGGAGCTGACGGTGACGTATCGCTTCCGGGAGAAGTGCGCCGCCGTGGAGAAGGTGCTGCGCCAGGAGGAGCAGCAGGAGCGCCTCAAGCTCGACCTCGAGCAGCACCAGGTCCGCCTGCCCGCCAGCCTCAAGATCAAGCGCCTGGACCTCGACCCTGGGCCCAGTAGCAGCTGCTTTTCTGCCTGCGACCTGGTCGAGGGACCCGACGACTTCTACCAGGACGAGGAGCTGACTCTGCTGCCGGACGCCTCGGACGGCCTGGTGATGACCCTCAGCGGGTGCCCGCACCCGGAGCCACCCAAATCCGAGGTGGAGGAGGAGCCGATGCTCGCGCTGGATCCCTGGGGCGATGACCAGACTCCCGAGCATTTCTACGAGATCGAGACGCCGCTGGACTCGATGGTGGACAGTCCAACGCTGCCCCCGCCGCCCCTGATGCCGCCGATGCCGCGCAAGCGCAGCTACCGGCGCGTGGCTCCCCTGATCCAGGACGATACGGATACCTACACGGCCCCCGGAGGGTCGGCCAAGAAGAAGGGCAAGCGCCAGCCCGCGGAGCGCTTGCCGAAGATCTGCGATGTGTGCGGCAATACGTACAAGTACCAGCACACCCTCAATGCCCACATGCGGCGCCACAACAACGACCGTCCCTTCGGCTGCGAGGTGTGCCAGAAGGCATTCATCTCGAACGTAGAACTGCGCCGGCACATGCGCGTCCATACCGGCCAGAAGCCGTACACCTGCCAGCACTGCGATCGCCGCTTCTCGGACTTTGGCAGCAGCCGGAAGCACGAGCGCATCCACACCGGGGAGCGGCCGTACGTGTGCGAGGTGTGCAACAAGGGATTCGCCTATGCCCACGTCCTGTCCATCCACCGACACACGCACACCGGCAAGAAGCAGTTCCAGTGCACGCAGTGCGAGAAGGGCTTCACCAAGAAGAGCTATCTCACCACGCACATGGCCCAGCACGGCCAGTCCGCTCCGGTTGCCGCAACTAGCACCAGTACGAGCACCAGCACCAGTGCCACGGCCACAGCCAGTGCCGCAGCGGGTTCGCGTTTGCTCATATCGTCCGGGACCGCAGCGGGAGTCGGTCAGCTGCATCTGCAGAACCACCCGCAGGTGTTCCCCATTGACGCCGTGGTGCTGGGGGAGCAGAACAAGGTGCTGGAGGAGTGCATCGTGGCCAATGATTTCATGTTTCACGACGAGGTCGACGAGGTAGAGGAGGACAAGCCGGAGGTAGTGGCGGATGCCGACTTCGAGGACGTGGAAGGCTACCAGAGCGTGCGCTCGGTCAAGGAGCTGGTCGGGGATCTGCTGGACGGCGAGGAGTTCGTTGACGACACTAAGTATCTGATAGATTAGTGGTTCTGGACGTAGCGTCGGGCAGAGTATTAGGGCGCCACGCAATCTCCACCCACCCGTAGTTTTAAGAAGTATATCACTAACACAAAGCCAGGAGCTGTAAATAAGGCGACCAAGGCCGCGACTACACTAACACAACCCATAGACTTCAAAGCGCATGTTTCATTGTTGGATGTTCATGCTGCGTGAATTTTTTTTGTTTTTTTTTTCTTCTTTTTTTTGTTTGCGTATTCTGTTAACTATTGGATTACTTCTTGACCTAGATAACCAAAAGAAGAGTATATATGAATACATTTATTATTAGTCTAAGCAAAAGAGAGTTTTTTAATAGCATCAGAGATGCAGGCGAATGGGATCAGTCGGCGGTCATCGAGATTGCCAAAAGGGGAGAGTACGAGGACCTTTCGTGGTGGTGTCACAATTGCAAGGGATTGGGAGCAATCTCATTTCTATGAGATTACCAAAAGGGGAGAGTATGGGGACCTTTTTCGATGGCTTCAAAGATGCAAGGGTATTGCCAAAAGGGGAGACTACGAGGACGTTTTTTTATGAGTTACAGATACAGGGGAATAGGATCAATCACAGATACAAGGGAATGGGATCAGTCACGTTTCTACCAGATTGGGAGCCATCTAATTTCAATAAGATTACCAAAAGGGGAGAGCATGGGAACCTTTTTCGAAGGCTTCACAAATGCGAGGGAATGGGATCAGTCTTGTTTCTACGAGATTGCCAAAAGGGAAGAATAGACCTCTGAGGACCTCTTTGATGGTATCAACGTGATCAATCTCGTTTCTTCAACGTTACCAATAGGCGAGATTATTAGGACCTTCTTCGACGGCATCACAGGATCAGAAGTGTCTCTACGAGATTAACAAAAAGTCAGAAAGCGAAAGCCTTTTTGATGGTGTCAGAGATACAGGCGAATGAGATCAATCGCGTTTCTATGAAATCATCGTAATCACGAAGACCTCTTAGGTCAGAGAAACACTGGATTAGATCAATCTGCTTCCATGAAACAATCAAATCGAGAGATTATAAAGATCCCTATTGATTGCATCAAAGATGCGAGGGAACGCTATCAGGTAAACTTCTTATTATTCAAATTTCAGCCGGCCCAGAACTATACTATCACTTGTTGCCCCAGACTGGTATCAGACAATCGTATTGCTCGTGTGGCAGCTTAACGGGGAGCACATGTGAACCAATCGGGATTAAAAACTCATCAATATGCCTGCAAGCGAGCCATTTGGGGTATTAGATAACCCGATCGAGTATCCAAGCAAAACAATAGCCCGGCCGGCCAGACAATCTGTTCAAACAGCGATCGTGGAAGATGGTGATGCCCCCGAGCTGTTGCGGCGGTTCTTCTTTCCCCAGCTATTTATGCCACGAAATCCACATTTCTGGCAGCCGCAGAACAACTGTGCAAACTGGGGGCACAGTGGAGACCCGGTAAAACAGCTGCATAAATTCTAACTAGTTTATTAAAGGCTCGGGTTAGAGTCGAACTATCAAGTTTTCGCGCATGACTAACGAATGCGTTGTTGTGTGTGGAGCGGGGCAATTGTTCTAGTAGGTGTTTGTTTCCATGGGCGGGCGATCACTGTAGCGGCCGCCACGTTCGCGAACCGGTTTCGTTGGCCGGGGATCGATCTGGGGAGCTCCACGGCGGGGTCAACGCTTCTTCTCGTCGTCTCGGGGTTGGGGGGCACAAAAAAAAAAGTTAGGTTCATATCAAAAGTCAAATGTGGTGGGATGGAGCTGGCCCACTCTCTAATCCTCGAAGGTGATGCGGCCGGGGCCATGGTTCTTCATGTAGCGCCGGTAGGCCTTGTAGCGCGGATTCTCGGCCAGCTTCTTCTTCAGCTCCTCGTCCTGCTCGGCCTTCCACGCCTCGAAGTTATCGCGCTTCCACAGCTCCAGATGCAGATACTCCTCCAGCTGTTTGTCCTCCTGCGCCTCGAACTGATGCTGTCCCATGCCCAGGTTGCGGCGTATCAGGTACAGCTTCTGCTCCCGCCCGTACGGCTGCTTCATCACGTTGTAGCGCCAGAACCACTGCGCATGCCACGCAATGAACGACAGCAGCGTGTACGGGCAGATGAGCAGCTGCACCCACAGCACGTCCCACAGCGTTGGCTTCGCATAGCCGCCCTTGACGTCCATCTTCTCGGCGATCACCCGCCGCACGATCCTCTCGATCTCCTCGCGCTGGTCCGTCTTGGACATGCGGTTCTTGCCCTTCTTCTGTGTGCGCTCCTGGATCTCGTCGCGCGCTATGTCCAGCGCCTGATTGCGATACTTTGGCACCGTGGCAAAGTACTTGATGGCCGAGTCGTAGCGCTGCCAGCCGGAGTAGTACTGGATGACGGAGACGATGGTCAGCACGACGACGATCACCACGCGGACGTCCACCTTGGGGGCCACCCGGCGCCGGTAGTAGCGGTAGTAGTGGGCGTAGTAGGCATCCGGGTTGTCCAGCATGTAGTCGTAGTCCGTGCGGGACTCCTCGTCGCGCAGTATCTCGTAGGCGGTGGCCACCAGCTTGAACTGCACCTCGGCGGTGGCCTTGGCCTCGGCCCCGCGATGCAGATCGGGGTGATATCGCCTGGCCAGTTGGCGGTAGGCCTTTCCGATCTCCGACTTCGAGGACTCCCGCGTGACGCCGAGCACGTCGTAGCAGTTCTCCTTGCCGCAGTAGAGGCCCTCGAGCAGGCCCAGGGCCGTGCCGGGCAGGAGGACGAGCCCCAGTATGAGTACAATGTGCCGCATGGCTTTCTTGGAGGGATTTGCGACCGAAGTCGAGTGTGGGTGTCTTTGGCGGTGGGGGAGGCGAAAGGGGGAGAAGGAGGATGCGGGGGCCCGGTTGAACCCTGAACCCTGGAACCCTGAGCAACTGGTGGCGGTCGCGTTGGCGCTGCTCTCGTCCGTCTGGCTGTCTGTCCCGCTTTGCGGAGTTGGCCGCTCGCTAACCAGCTTGGCTACGCTGTATTAGGGATGCCACCGCCGGCGCGCCGATAGTTATCGATACTGCCCCCACGCCATACAGTTTGAATTCAGGTTAGATCGTAGTTTAAAATCGCACTGTTTGCGTAAAAAATATATAATTTTACAGTTTCTACATGAAACTATCGTATTTTGTATGTTCGTATTCCATGTGTATGAATAGAATATAATTTCGAAGTCGTCTCGATTCTGAGTTCGGAATATTTTTACATCCCAAAAGACCGTAGTTTCCCAAAATATTATTATAAATTGTATTATAAGCCAAAAAAATTCATGGTTTGCAAGCCTCTACATAAAACCATAGAATTTTAGATATTCGTATTGCGAGTGTATGTAAAGACAATATAATAAATTGGGTAAGCCAAATTTTTCAAACTGAATTGATCGCTATTTTAATTGGCTTCACATCAAGTGTCAAACCCTGGGTGCTTTTGAAAATCGTACAAGATTTTGTATAAAACTACAATATTTTTAACGCACTACTTATTAACGAAATTCAAAATTTAAATAATATTATACTTTAATTATATATAAGCATTTGACTCTGTTTAAGTCCTCTTTTGAACTATAGTTCACATTTTAGATCAATTTACACCCTTAAAGCTTATAATAATGTATTTTGGAAATGAAAAATTTAAAAATTATCAACTGGAGTTGCAAATACAATAGATTCAGGACCATGAATCGATATATGCTTACATGTAACCCTGAAAAAATCGTACCACCACAAGCTTATGCTTCCCATCGCTCTTTTGGACTGAAGTCTCCTGGAGTTCAGTCATTTTCTTGGATAGTATAATTTTAATTGTTTCAACCAAAAGAAAATTTTACCTTTTTGGTTTGGCAAACGAAACTGAACAAAAAAAAAAAGGAAAATGGATTATAACCACATGATGATGGAGGCGTGCGCCGGATTAGCTGATACATCCAGGTTTTTGCAAGAATTTCTTAATGGTAAGTTCTGGATAAGAAAAGAAAATGGCCGACATTCAGTGAAGTAAAATATTTTTAATAAAACGCAGCCATGCCCGAAGACTACGAAAACATGGGTCCTGGCAAGGAAGTAATGAACTACTGCCTTAGCGAGGTACAGACTCAAGCAGCACACCTGGAGCTCCTACAGAATAAACATAATAACCTGTTCTGGCAGGCCCAGGCTCGCGTTGGAAACCAGGATTTGTTGCACAAGTATCACGAACACTGTGTGACCGTTGTTCCCATTGCTGATATGTTTAAGATCTACCAGCGCCGGTCCACCGTCGTCCAAGTAACTAATGGTGTCGACGTGCCCGACATAGAAATATTTCCGGTGAAGGATCCGTGGAGCAAGGCGTATTTTCGAGACCCGGTGCGCAACAAGAAGTGCGGCCATATCTACGACCACGAGTCGTTTATGCTCGAGCTGGAGACTAACGATGTCGTTGTATGCCCATACGAGGGCTGCACCAACGATTCTATCCTCACTATGGCTGACATAGTTGACGATTCGGAGATGCGCCAGAATGTGATGGACAAGATCGACGCCGATATGTCCGGTTAAGTGGCCCTTGGTGACATCGACATCAGATTTCAGACAACGGAACGTTTGGCGGCGAAAACAAATCATAGCCCTTTGTATATTTTTTCACATTATATATTTTACTAAACGAGTATTAACAACAGAGTACCTGAAGGTTCAAAACAAAGAATAAACAAGAAGAAACGCCTTAACTACGTGCTTTTTTATTCAATTTTCAAGATGCGGGGGAGGGAAAGTCGAATAACAGTCCAATGGAAAATCATCGTTATGGACTAAGAAATGATCATTTTTCATTAAAACAACTTAGCCCAAACAATGTTTAACCTAGCTTTACCTCGACCACGTGCTTTTATATTCAAATTTCGGTGTCTCTTCGATAACTCGATAGGCATATCGCGGTGCCACCACTAGAAGCTGCAGCAAAACAAAAGATCCAATTGCAGACAAACCCTAACAAGACGGAGAGATTGCCAGCGTTCGAGCCAATAGTAAGATTAGACAGCAGTGGGAGCAGCAGCCAGTGTCCATGCCCGTGCCCAGATTAACCGAGAAGACGTCCGTTGGCCAGCCCCCTGCCCGGCGCCTGCTATTGTGATGGAGCGCCTCTTCTAGCCCCATCTCCAGGTGGTGTCCAGCATGTGGCCCGCCGCCCTCACCCGCCTGCTCAGACGTCGGATTGTGTGCCTCGCCGTGGCCCTGCTCCTGCTCCTCTACGCCTTCGGCAGCCTCTTCGATCGGGTGGGTATCGGTGGCTCCCTAAAAAAGGTTTCGCCTGACTTACCCGTCTTGTTTGCCTCGCCAGGACACCTTTGGCGGCCTGCACCAGGACGAGTATGTGGTGCAGCGCACGCGGCCGCTGCTGTGGACGCAACAGCTCCTGCCGCCGGAGGAGCAGGCCAACAGGACGCGCGCAGATTCCGAGGCAAGGTGTCGCAACTCCGTCCAGGGCAGCCGCCTGCTGGTGGACGAGCGGGGCTTTGTGTGCCGGCGGAGGGAGCTCCTGCCTAACGGCTGCTGTGACCCGGAGCTGCCCGGGATCGGGTACTACAGCTGCCGGAGCTGCAACACCAGCACGCACTGCTGTGACGTCTACGAGTACTGCGTCTCCTGCTGCCTGCACCCGGAAAAGCAGCCGCTGCTGGAGCAGGTGCTGCGCTCCCTCAGCGCTCCCAAGTACATCTACGCCAAGGTGGCGGACCACTTCGAGCTGTGCCTGGTCAAGTGCCGGACGAACTCGCATTCGGTGCAGCACGAGAACCAGTACCGGGATCCCCGGGCCAAGCATTGCTATGGCCTGACGGAGGCGCACGAGTCGCAGCAGAATGTGGCCCCCAAAACGGGCGGCAGCAGCTGATCGGGCCCCTCCCCCCCTGAGATTTTCGCCCCATGACCAATTCGATTTTAGGAGTAACCTTAGGTCAAACATCGCTTGCAGTCTGCCAAACATACGAGTACATAGCTGCCAAGAGCTTCTTGAGTTCACCAGCCCTTTTCTGCTTGGGCAGGCCAAGAGGAATAGCGAACAAAGCCCCCGCTCTCTTCTAACACGCTTAGGAATTTTTTTTTTGTATAAATGCATAGCCTAATTTATTGTAAATATGCCAAGCCATACGATTTAGACCAATATTTATTCTCGCTTAACTGGGTTGCAATGTAAATAAATCGGAGATTACGATAGCGTTCATGGCAAAATGTTTAATTGTGATATGGCAAACATTTGGCCCCAACTGGAAGGCTTCCAGGTGAGATTTGTGGCACTCTAATTGGTTCATTCACTCAATCCCCATTGCAATTACAGTTTGAACGGCTCCTGGTGCACTACCTGGCCCTCGATGCCGAAGAAGATGGTGTCGTCCCGCACGTAGCCCCAGGCCATGCGCCGCGAACTGAAGCTGATGCCGACGTCGCCACCGGGAGCCACCACAATGGCGCCCCCGGTGCCGCCCAAGCGACGCGTCATCTCGCGGCACTCCTGCTCGGCAGCCGTCTGGGCGGTGAGGCCCTTGCAGTCCATGGCAGCGAGGATGCGCTGGGCCAGGTTGTAGCGCATGATCGTCTCGCCGTGACCGGTGGTGGAGACGCCGCCGCGCAGGTTGTCCGCATAAGTGCCGCTGCCCAGGATCGGGGTGTCGCCTATTCGGCCCGGCCACTTGCCGGTTATGCCGCCCGTGGAGGTGCCGGCCACAATCAGGCCCTCCCCATCGATGGCCACGGCGCCGACGGTCTCGCCGCTGGGATCGGTCCGGGCGCTCGGTTTCTCCTCGGCCAGCTCGGTGCGGGCGAAGAACGGATCCTTGCCCTGGGCCACCTGCTGCTGGAACTCCTGCAGTGTGAAACGGGCTCCCTCGGTGATCAGCGCATTGGGCGGCAGCTTCTCGCTTCCGGTGGACAGAGCCAGCTCCTGTGCAGCATCGCCGCCGAGGAAGGTGTGGCGCTTCTTCTCCATCAGGCGGCGGGCCACGCTGATCGGATGCATTACGTCCCGCAGTAGGGTTATGCAGCCGGCCCGCAGATCCTTGCCCTCCATCAGGCTGGCCTCCATCTCCACCTGGCCGTCGGTGTTCAGGCAGGAGCCGTAGCCGGCGTTGAAGTTCTCGTCCAGCTCCATGCTGCGCACGGCCGCCTCCACAGCGGACAAGGCACAGCCGGGGGATCCATTGCCCGGCTCCAGGAGGCCCCAGGCGCAGCGCAGGGCCTGCTTGATGCCCTGGAACTTTCCGGCGATGCGCGAGTCGGGAATGTCGCCGGCACCGCCGTGAATCAGCAGCATGGGACGTGGCATGGTTGCAGAATGGGTAGCAAAGGATTTCTAGCCAAGATTTGAATCCAATTTCAATGGCAAAGCGAACAAAGTTGTGGAACAGCTGACGGTTGGAGTACTTGTGCTGAGCGCCAGACGAGTGCTTTGTTTTTATAAAACATTGTTCTTTGTTGGAGAGCAATACGGGTATGTATGCCCTTCAAAAGGGTAACTACACTTTTTCGGGCATCTTGTGCATAAATGGTAATCTTATATATCAAGTTTTATAATGTCTGCTTCTGAATTAAAAGTCCTTGGAAAGATAACTAGTGCGACAGTAAAATAGTAACAAAGAATCGAAATCGAAATAAAAAAACATTGAGTAACAGCAACAAAGTTTAGTTAAGGCAATTAAAATGAATTAAAATTGTTACAAAGATAATTTAGGAAAAATACTGGTTATAGTACCACTTTAATACCAGAAAAAAATCCTAAAAGTACCCCAAATCCGACTTCTATTTATATAAAATCGTGCCAAAACCAGTTGGGAATTATAAAAAAAATACTAAATTCTGCTAAGATGCCCAATTATGAATTCAACTGTCATGGTGCTTATAAATTAAGGGAAATCACAGGGAAAGGGTATACAGAGTTCGATGAGAGAAATGTGGAGGGTCAGAGCCTGCCCTGCAGTTTGCATTTCAGTTGTTGTTTCGTGTGGTTTTCTCGTTTGGCCGAAGTCGATAAGGAGAGTAATCAGCTCGGGTATGCGGTCGTTTATGGTCGTGTGAACGAGGAGATATCGCCTTGGATGTGGATCACATAACTTGCTCTGGGTATACAAACCAATGCAGAACGATTTGATCTTCTCTCTCGGGAACAGGCTTAACCCGTTGATGGAAGTGTACCGGTGAGGTATTCCTTTTACTCAAACAAGACAAACAAACCTCTAGGCCAAAGATCTCAAGAAAACCTTAGCATCACTGCCTATTTAACTTTTAAAAGGCATTGGTACTTATTTTCCCAATCAATATACATATCTGGGTTCTTCTTTAAAGCCTATTTTAAAAACAAGTAGAACGCTGTGGTCGAGATTCTCGACTACGCGATATCATGTACCTATGTTCTCTATATATAACAAAACAAACATTTAAATAAAATCAAACACACTGCGGGTTACTCGTCACAGCGCGGCACTGCTTGTCAATGAAGGGTACTGCTTGTCAAAGCAGTACATCGTTCATTAGTACTGAAAAGGGGTGGCTAAATCTTTAACTAACGGAATCATCTATATTTATTTCCCGATCTAAATGTTTTCTTTATAAATATATGTACGGTGTTCAGCGGATTTTTACCTATAAAAATTATCACTCTATCTTTTACCATCTCAGATATACAGCTTTTTTACAAATTTCGAAGGCGAAAGAAGGGCGTGGAAAATGTGAGAGCAGCATTACCTGCGTTTATGTTAAACGGACCCAATGCAAAAAGAATTATGTCTTTAGCTCTTATTTTGTTAAGATTAAGACTATACATGGTCTCCTTCTATGTCCTTTTTCCTGTTACATACATTTGGACAAAGTTAATATACCATTTGTACCTTAAGGTACATGCCAAAATAAATCTAATAAGTTGTTTAATGACCATAGGTCATTGACTCACTTACAGACCCCATATCAGAGAGTTCTTCCTTTTATTTACGAACTCAATAATCGGCCAAAATTATCTCGACATAATTTAAACAAAATTTGTAAATAGCAGAAAACCATTTGAAGGAATTTCCTGCAATATAAATCATTCAATAGAGTGAATATTAAGACTGCCAGATGGGTCTTCTACAATCTAAATAATTTGCAGGTAGCCTATATAACTACCTTACTACTTACATATTAGGTTTAAGATAATTTGCAGGTACAAAGCTAATCTTCAAGCCATCATCTTTTATGAACATTAGAAACGGAACAGCTTATCAGTGGCCCCATGGTCATATTGTCATAATTGCAGTCATATACATAGTCATAGTCATTGTCATCAACGTCTATTTTGTGGGCAAAGCCAAAGTTCAATGGTCGCTGCGGGTTCGTGCCAGTTTGCCAGTCACTCTTGCTCTCTTGCCCCCCAGTGGGGCAGGTCCTTCTCCCCGGTATGTACTCTATATAAGTTCCTATGATGTTGGAGCAATTAAAGCGAAACGTTTAATCAAAACGCTCGGCCAGCCCTGGCAATTGCGGATTGATTGAGTGCTTTTGCAGTGAACAATGACATTCAGTTTCCAGGATACGTGAGCCCCAAGTTTTTGCCCCAATCAGTAACTGATATGCAAGTACAAATTCAAGCACGGGGCTGAATAGTTTGCTTTATTTCGCAAATGCTTACTACATATGCTCCTGCAAGAAGGCACAGACAAAATATAGGGATTTAGGAGCATTTTAGTTCCCAGGTGTGTTGTAATTAAGGAGAAATGTATGAAATATACACCAAAAAATAATTTTATAGCAGACTTTTTGTTGTTGAGTCATAACTATGTAAATAAGAGATAGATTGTTCACAAGCCAAATGCTTTCGAAACGCAAACTCAAAGAATTACCTCAAATTTGTTACCAATTTAGTGGCGTCGGCAATTCTGCATTGATCGCCGCACAATTTCGGGCTTAAGGCATCGATTGGCTCAGGTTGGGGATTCCCCCAAACTCAAGTGTATAATAACATTTTATGGCATCGAACCTTGTCTGAACCCTGTTCTGACTTTCTCTTCCTTTCGCATTTTCCTCGTCCTTTGTTATACTCCAAGTCCCTGGAGTCTCAAAGAGCAATTTTGGCTGTCTTCCCTTTCCCGTTGCCTCTTACTTTCCCTCGATTTCCCCCAATTTCCCTCGAATTTTTCTCCCGTATAATTCTCCGCCTGCCTCCCGCTTGGGATCAAACGTAAATTTCACTTTGTGCAAAATGAGAGCGAAGGATATGGCACACAAAAGGCCGGGACCAGCAGCCTGCACTGCAAAAAATCACACAGACTACATTTTTTCGGAATTTTGCATTATTTTTACATATATTTTGATTCTAATTGAGTTGAAATCAAATGCCAAACTAAATTTATGGCTAAAGAATAATATACGTATTTCAGGTAAAATAATGGTAACTCTCTCATAATTTTAAACACTTGAAACTTGAAAATACATTAAATTAAAGAAATAAGTGAAATGTTTAACCCCTTTGTGAATATTCCTCAATATTTTATGAGTTTATAATATTTTAGGAATATTTTTTTCCAGCGCCTATTGACGAGGGCGAAGCAACAGAAATGAGACGTTTTTGGGGGCGGAGGGCGTTGGAGAATTTATAAATCAAAACGTCAGAAATTGTTAACCGTTGCAGCGACTGACTTGACTTTCGCCAGGCGTGGCCTGGCGGGCCCGTCCTGGGCGACCCTTCACCCTCACATGACCCCATCGTCATAATCATCGCCATTATTGCCCCGGTCATCATTATCGCGTTGAACTCTCAATTTCGAGAAGGGTTTGGGATCAAGTGGCGTGCGATGGCATCACGGCTCCTGGGTGAATGGTTCACGTACCACCCGTGGCCCTATCAATCTAATTGGGTGTGAAATGCACATAATAAACGGGTTGCAGCCAAACGGGCAAGTGTATTAATAGCACCCGGCCCAAAACCGCAGGTGCGAAGGATTCCTCCCCGCCATTTAAAGCTCCCACGCAGCATATCCTTTAATTTGCCCAGTTATTTGGATGCACGTTCCGGAACAACATCACCTGGGGCCCACCTGTCGATTGTTATGGGTAATTGCAACTCACTGACCAGCTGCGATGGAAATGAAGCTGAAACTGATACTGATTCCGACACTGATGCTGACAATGACAATGACAATGACAATGACAGTGACAATGATGCCAAAGACACTGCTGCAGCCGCTGCTTTTGTTACGGCTTACGGATGCCACTCAAATGGGCGCCATTACCGCACTTCCTTCCCCACTACCCACTCCCGTTTCATTTTTCCGGCTCAGTTTACACGTCAGCAAAAGACCGGATAATTTGCTGTCCCTCCCAGAAAATGGAAAGGGCTGTTGGCAGGCAGCCACTTCCCCAGAGACTCGGCTCAAAACACCTCACAGCTCACAGCACACCGCCTGCCCTCGGTTCAAATCGGCTTCCAATTAAACTTAGTCCCTACACGAAGGAAAAAGGCATGCCTTTTTCCCGAGATGCTCCCAAATGTGCCTCTAAAATTGCACCGGGATTCGAAGGTCAGTAAATGATGGCTTCAAATTGAAAACACTTTGAATGGAACTGGCTTCAAATTAATGCAAATCCCAAGAAACCCCAACCTCTTCTTCGTTCCGTGTTCGAAGCGAAGTCGCTTTCCAATTAAGCTCTTAATTTGTAGACCCACTTTTGGCATGTTTGCCGGCCTATTGAGGGCGATTTGATACCCCTTTAAGGGCAAACTGGCAACTGGGATTGGAAAATTGCGCGTTGAGCCAAATCCGCATATCTGTGGCCTGCCAGGTCATTGTCCTGCGTTCTTAACGCGTTTGACTTGGGACGCCTGGGCCGCAAATTGAATTGTCAGCTTCTTGGCGGCTCTGCTCTCTATTTTCGTTTGGTTTTATTTACGCTTTTGTTTCCTGTGAGTTTTTCCCGGGGGCTTTCCCCCGCCCCGGCCTCAAATCATCCAACTTGACTTTGATTTTCGCCGTCGGTTTTTGTCTTTCGGTCGAGGCGAGACCGTTGCGGCGGCCACTTGAAAATTAATTTAGAATAAACCGCAGGCAATCGCCACAAAATAAAAATGAGAAGAAAAACCACCACAGAGTATATACATTCTATACTATATATGTATATCTGCTTATCCCAGCAGCAGATAATTGAATTTATCGACGTCTCATCCGCTGTGGCCGCCACTTCCCGGGCCCGTTTGCTTAAGCCAAATTGCGTGTTATAATTTCATTTCCCAGCCAAAGGCAAGCCGGCTGCAATATTCGCACGAATGGCAAATAGTTTTGTCCTGGGCCAACTTTAATCAATAGTTCGGGATTGGGCCGGGCGAGTCATTTTTGGGCCACCACGGAGGAGCAGAGTGCAATTATGTCCGGGCGGGCAGCTGGGTAACCCGAACAGGGGGATGGACCTGGAAGCACAATTAAAATGTTTACTTAACAAAACTTTGGATACTATACACGAGCTAAAGTTTCGGCTAATTGATTATGGTAAAATATATTATAAACAAAGCAACAGCGCAGGATGAAGAGCAGATGAAAATGGTTTTACAAGTCCGTATGGTGAGGAAAGGTTGGTTTAATTTAAATTTAATTGCAATTTAAAAAAAAAACATCGTTTTAATTGGGACACATACATATTATTTATCAAATTATTTACGAAATATAAGAACATCCAACACGGCGTATGAGTAATTTTTAAATGCAGTTTTAAGTTTGCATTTGGATTCGTATTACCTTATTTGCGCGTTTGAGTGATATAAGGCAAAACAAATATTAATATCGTGAATATTGTTGGCTATCCTTTGGGAGCATGCGATTAATATGAAACACTTGGCCAACAAGACCATCCCAATGGGCAATCAATAAAGTGTAATGAACTTTTGTCCTTGCCAGCGGCAACTTTCGGGCCTCGACAACAGATGGAATCTACGAGCAGGCTGTGACTTGTCCTTATCCCATATCCATATGGTTAACTCACTTCCTGCTTTTGGCCACTAATTCAATTTTAATGTACTTATCGCCGGCCTAATGGGGTTTTGGGGGCCGCAGACTTTCCTGAACTGCTTCTCGTGCGTCTTAATCTTTTACTTGGTGACAATGCCTTTAAGATTACGTATTCTTGTTCTGCTTAAGCTTGGGAATATCCAATAAGTTCCAGATAAATACAAAGGTTTCTTTTCAAAAAGCCTTTTCGGAGTCCCTGAAAGTCACAGAGTTCCCTTAGAACTGCTCCATCAATCTGCATTCAAACATTTGCGATTTGTAGGGTCCCATTAAATCACCGAATTCCCTTCACACAAATACCACATCTTGATCAAAAACAAACCGAATTATGCATAATCTACTTAACCATACCACACGTTGCCCGGTGTCTTAAATCATTTTTGTACCTCTTGGTGGTGCTGTTCGGTTGCTTTATTAAATAAATTATTACCTTAATGACTTGCCAGGCAGCAAACACATTTATGCATCTCCTTAAAGCCCAATTTACCTTGCTTTTGTGGGCAAATTGAGTTTGTTTTCACTTCGACACTCCGTGAATTCCCAGGCCAGGAGGTGAGGAATAACTTTTGCCATTGCTATTAATTTACGTGTTGCCCGCCTCGTTGCTGTGCGTTTTGCTTTTGTTTATTGCAGCTCCCCCGTTTGGCAATGAAGAAATATGAAGCACCAAATGACAAGCAACAGACTCCGGCCACCCCCAACGCCCAGAGGCGCCCAAAAAAAGGGGCCAAGCTTGGAAAATACAGAAAAAAAACGAGACAAAAGTTGCTGCCACAACACTTGCATGTGGAAATGGAAAACAGGGAGCAAAGGGGTTCCCCGGGCGGTGGGTGGTCTAAGGCTCTTAGGGGGTGGCACAGAGTTTTGCGCAGCATAGTGGCTTGACTCCGGGCTCCTGGCATATAGTACGTGTCCAGTGGCTCCAGTGTCCTTAAAGGTTCATGCCCACAAAGCTGCGGGCAATTCGCAAACTTCAGATGTGTGGTTTGCAATCTAGCAATGCGTTTGCAAAACGTTTACACATTTTTGCTATTATTATATCGTTTTATTACCACAAAAACTATCTGTATCTATTCATTTGAATGTTCCAATGAAGTTCTTAACAAACTCTATTGGAAATTAGTAATATATTTTGGTTGATCCTAGTTTGCATACAAATAGTTCCGGGATCATGAAATTGCACCCCATAAACTTGGAATATTGTGGCCGGCTTGTTACTCGGTTTTTGGGGAAACTTTCGGACAGGACTCGTTATTTTTGGCTCTCCACCTTGGACTAACAACAACAACGGGACCAACAGTGGACAAAGGACATCAAACACTTGGCTTTTTATGTGTTTTGTGCCTTGGTGGAAATTTGATTGCTCTCGTCCTCGCTCCACTCGCCCCCACTTTCTTGCCAGTGTCCCTCAATTGTCCTGTCTGTTTTGACCACACACACAAAAGTATTTATTGGAGGGCCAATACTTTGTTTGGCTGTCACACAGCCGCCCCCGCCCTCGCTCCCGTTTCCCGCCCCAATTCGGGCCACATTTCACATGATTGTCAGTTCCAGTTTTGGGCTTTTGAGTTGAGAGTTTGTGTTTCATTATCGCGGTTGTGTCTCCACACAATTCATTTCATCTCTTAGAGGACAAGGGTATATTAGATCCGTGGGAATGTACTCGTATATTGCAGAAGCAAGGACGTCTTGGATACTGTCATGGGGAGAAGTACTGAAAAATGTTACCCATCCTAAGATTTCTAGCCAGGCAGTTGCCGAATTTCCTTCCAAAATCCTAAGATATGCAGGCATTCGAGTGCAAGTAACATAATGTCAATGAGTAGACCCACACTGATCGGAGCAGGAACTCTCGGAAGTGTTCCAGAATACTCTTATACCATGCAAACTATTATATATTGGGCTGAGACTGACCAGGGGTTTTTAGTTTCCGAGTCAGACCATGAGGATCTGGTTGAGGTTGCTGAAGATCAAGCTAAGGATTTGTGAGCAGTGTCCCTGTTGCCCTTTTTTAGTCAGACCTTGAGAATCTCTCCCATTATTGTGCCTATAAACTTGTGGCCATTATAAGCTTAACCCCATAAAAGGCCCTGTGTTTGTTCTACTATTAAGGTGTGAAAATGTAATTACAAAACTATAGTTTTTTAGGAAATGCACTCACCAAGGAAATCTCTGTTGAAGGTGAGCACTATTTGCAGTACGTGCTTGTAATAACTTAAATGCTTAATGGAAATGGAGCATGACAGCACATCAAAATGCTTCATCGCGCTGAGTGATGAGGATTAGGCATTCGACTCTAGTTTTTCATAGTCCATATACGAGCGCGGGCAAACCCACTGGGAAAAACCTCTATAACCGTTCGAAAATCTTGAAAAGTTAATAACAGAGAAAGCACACACATTGTGGGCTCACACATATTGATATGTTTTTAATGGACTATGAAGTATTCAAAACATTTTACCAATTTTTTTGTTGTGTACCACCCCCTTGGACACAAAAGCTGCGGTTGTTGCAAGCAACACTTTCGCCCTTGAACTTGCATCCCACCTCCCCCAATCCCTGCACCATTTTCCACCTATCCCCTCCCAAAAAAAAATGGGGAAGAGAAAAGCCCGAAGGAAAAAGTTTTGCCGCTTCCATTCCCGCTTATAGCGCTTTTTTATTTACCCTCCCCGCGCGCTTTGTTTCGATTTGTTTCGTTTGTGCGCGCCTTTTTTATGTGCGTGCACTGCGTTCCGATTGGATTTCGGAATTAATTTGTTTCCCGGCCCGCTCCCGCATCGCTGCCAACTTAATCCCTGCCGCGCATCACGGCTCCAAGGTTTTTTTTTCCCCACCAGAAAGGAGAGCGTGCTCCTGCATTGTGCAGAATTCACTGAAAATCCCTGTTTGTTTAACCATTAAAGCGCCAGCAATTGCTACAGTTTGACCACCTCTATTCGGACAGTTTCAAACAAATGCATTTTTAATTACATCGCCGTATCAATATTAACTCAAAGGCTGACAGCAATGGAATAATGTCAATTAATTTCTATCTATATTAACGTGACTTGGCCAAAGGGCAATACAAATATCGCACAATTAAACATTAAGTTATCATGTTGACTCTTTATTTGACTTTTTATACCATGTACCTTAGGGTTAGATTGGTATATTAGGTTTGTGCAAAGGTATGTAACAGGGAGAATCAAGCGTTATCGGCCCTATAAAGTATATACAAGTTTACGCTTGATCAGCAGCAACAGACGGGTCGATCCAGCAATGTCCGTCCGTATGTATGAATACGCCGATCTCCAAGATGGTAGGAGTTAGAGACCTAATTCTTGTTGCCTTAGGTCCGTTTTAAGTGTACGCAGATAGACTTTATTTCAATTTTATGCCACACTCCTTAACGTCTTGGCAGTGTGTATTAAATTTTAATATCCTCCACATATGTGACAATATGTCCAAGGTGGTAGAAGCTAGAGATTTAGGTGCATTTAGCATATATTGAATTTATACTGCAGATTGGTCTCTAGATTGGTTCGAAATGGTTAGACCAAGAGATACAAATCTTTTTGCTTACAGTTAAAAATTGTAATATCTAGCCATGTGCCAAGTTTTATAACGATCGGACAATAAACAATGAAGATACGACAAAAAAAATGCTCACCGTCCCTTCTCCTTGACTTAAACCATTGTAACTTTGGGTAGAAATATTTAAACGGAAAACCAAATGATAATGAAAATAGGTACATGGTATCTCGTTGTCGGGAAATCTTGACCACAGCGTTTTAACTTGTTTCGCTTACATGTGCAGTGCACTGTGCATTGCTGTTTGTTTTTCCCTCTTTTGGTCAATTAACAAATATTCTTTGAGCCAGTTCATTTGATTTTCATGCAAACAATCAAATGCGCAATCACTCGGCAATGCGGCGATTGGAAAAATATATAGAAGCAGGTGATAAAAGCAACTGCGGCTGGGGAAAATCGGAAAATGTGGAATGAGTGGCAATGGGTGGCGGCAGTGTCCATAATAAATGTTAAGCCACCTTTTGTGGCCACGCACGCATTACAGTACTTTTGATGGCCAAGAGCAGCTGGACAGGTACGTGCCAGGTTTCGGGTTCGGTTCCAGGACCCATTCAATGGCATTGTCATTGAGGGACCACCAATTGCGACTTGAATTTCTGCGCCTACTTCCGTTTCTCTTTGGCATTTTTCCGTTTCCCGTTTTCCGTTTCCCTATACATGCTTTGTGTGTTTACCTTCCATAACTTGACACTGAAAAAAGTAAAAGCCAAGTGGTAAAAATAAGTGGTAATATCTGAATTGATCCAGAAATTATTTCTTGATATATTTGTATTTTATATTTATCTAAATTTCTTCCTGACAAGCCTTGTGAGTTGGTTCTTTGCTGCAACTAGTTTTCCAAGTTAAATATTTCAGCATTGCTTAGCTATTTTTTTTTCCAGGTAATATGAAATTTGGGGCACCGCTTGTGGCTTAATTTTTCATGCTAATGAAGGGGGCATGTTAATTGTTTTTTCCCAGCTTTGCTTTTACCTGGCAGACTATCAGACTGGCAGGCCGGCAGGCCGGTAGGCAGGCAGACTTACAGACTGGCAGGTGGCCAAACAAACCGGGAAAATGCCCCCAAAACAATGGGACAGGATAATTGCCAGGCCATCAGATGACCACCATTTGCACGGGCCCCAAAACAAATCATTGGCATTAATTTCGAAGCAGGAAATTAAGAAGCGTTTTGCCTTTCGCCTTTTGACTACGCACTTACGCACATTTACTCCCCAGTGCGAGGGGGATGAGAGGTCATGGATCTGGCATTGACCTTAATGCCTTCGCCTTTGCCGTTTGCCCTTGGCTTTTGGCCAACAAAGTCCAGAACTTTAAGTGATTTTTGCCAAGGAAAAACAATAAAATCATTGCAAACTTGTATGGATATTGTGCACACACCAGTAGATGCCTGAACATCTGCGTATCCTAGAGATTGAAGAGGGTTCACAAGTCGAAAAAAACATGCTGTTGGCCTGTGAAAATATATTTTAATAATTTGGGCGACTGATTAAGATTTTTCTTCCACCTTCCTGCTTGGTAAACATGTAAATTCATCGAGTATCCACTTGTAATATACGAATTTACATACATTCGCACTCTTGTACATATTTCGCAGTCATAATAAACGCTCTTATTTGCGTTGGGGAAGCTGCAGGCGAAATATTTTAAGTTTCTGCTTGAAATGTAAATATTGAAGTATGTCCACATAAGTATCTTTGATATTATTGGAAAAAACGTAACGCCAAGGGCTGAAAAACAAGAAGAGACGCTGTAGTCGAGATTTCTCGACAACGAGGTACCATGCAACTATTTTCTTTATTTTTTCTCTTTTTTTCAAATAATTAAACAAATTATTTGTAAACAATTAATGTGACGTCATCGGGAATTTGCAGCGGTATGACGGTGGGTAAAGTTTTAATTGGCCATATCTTCTATGTCCGATCAAGGCGCAATTTTGTATGCATATGTTAAACGCGGACTCAAAATTATATCTGTATTTAAACCATGGCAAATAGAAAGCATATTTTAAAAATAGTGAAAGCGGATAGAAACGTGAAAAACGTATAAGATAACATCATTAGTTAAACGAACCTAATGCAAAAGAAATTATAACATATATGTAGCTCCTCTTATGTTCAAGTTATGGTCAATTATGTAAAGGCATATGCAGTTTTATGAAAACAGAGAAGGCGGAAAGGGGCATGGAAAAAATTTGAAATAAACTTGATATGCGTATGCAGTATATATAGCGTCCTAAAGGCAAACAGAATTTTGTCTCTAGCTCTTACCATCTTGGAGAACGATGTGTTCGTGCATACAGACATACTCTGTTAATGCTGATAAAAATAATATATACATTTTGTATAGTCACAGATATCTCCTTCACCCTGTTGCACATGTTTGCACAAACTTAATATACCATTTCTACCTAAAGGTATGTAGACGGTATAAAAATATTGAATTTAAGAGGCAGTGTAACTTATCATCCGGAATTCATACGTTTTATTTTACCAAAAAAACCGTACTTGCAGGGATCCTCCAATCGATGCTTTAAAATCAGCAAATTGAAAGTAACATTTATCTCATTCGATAAGCACACGATATTTATGGCCCTGCAAGGCCAGAACACAAGGACTCTCCCTCCGCGGAGGGAGAATGTTTCGGCAATCTGTTGAATATGCCCTTTAATGCCTTTGTCTATTGATTTAATGTCGTCCCGAGAGTGGAGCATGGAGCATGGAGCATGGGGCATCGAGCATCGAGCAACAAAATGCGGTCACATTTCGTGAGGCCTAGGGTGAGAATTGGGAATATATCGCATATTTGCATACACGGCGACGGGGCATGTGTGTGCGTTGCCCCAAAATGGAATTTAACTCATTTTGATCAAAACGATAGCTGCCACGCCTACCGCCCAACGCCCACCACCCACCACCGCCCCAACGCCCTCGAAGCGAAATGCCCAAACAATTTTTGGAGGCGTCACCGTGGAGGAGGCGTGGCCCATAATTACAGTTTGGGCGGGTGGGAATTTTGTAAATTTATTGCATACTTTTCGGCGAGCGCTGCAATCCAGACATTGCGTATACGCCGCGTGGGCCCCCGCCACGGCATTTGAGTGGCAAGAAAGTTGAATTTTTATTGAGCAAATTCACGCATCCCTTAAATATTTTAGCCGCCCCTAAGCCGGTGCATAAACGAGCCAAGAAACGGGCGCCCAAAGCCATCGTAAGCGAGATGTTTGTCAAAGGGAAGCCATCGCCAGCGGCTGGATGCCTGCATCCTCGTTTTTTATGACGCCCCACCGATGCTGTCGTAAAAAATCCGACATGCACTCCCGCAAGCACCAAAAAAAAAGAAAAAAAATGGGAGAATAACGCAACCATCACCTTGCTTCCACAAAAATAAAAACGAAAACACTTCTCCCGCCAATCCCCTGCCTTTTGATAATCTTTCGTCGATTTTTGGAACTGCATTAACCGAAAGTTATGTGCAAAGGACATAAAGGCTCACTGTAAAAGGCAAGCGTTTGGCGCAAAGAAGCAGCTCTTTGTGGCTTAAAAGGTTGGCCAATTTTTGCGAATTTTCCCAACGCCGGCAAATAAGAGTTGGGCGGGATTTAATTAACGTATGAATGGTAAACTTTTAAGGCTTTTAAGAGGATTTTGAATGTACAGCAGAGTGATATAATTGGTTGAAGTAAGTATACCAAATATTACAACTCCATTGGGCTTAAAGCAGGGAAGAACCATGACTTATCGATGGAGTTCCTTGTTTTTAATTACAAGTAGCTGGTTTCCATTTCGAGAAACACTAAATTTGGTTGCTGAGACCGTTCATTTATCTCTGCTAAAATAAAGAGCAGCTCCCTGGCAGTTTATTTGTAACTTGAAACCATTTAGGTGGCGCGCCTCAGCGCATCAGATGCTCCTGCCCTGCACCTGCACTGCACTGCAGTGGAGTGGAGTGGAGTGGAGTGCAGTGGAGTGGAGTGGCGCAAGTGCGTCGTAAATAAATAAGCTGCATGATGCCAATTGACGGGGAGTGGTTTTGGCGGTGCTGCAGGCCAGCGGTGCCGTGTGCCCCGATGGCTCAGCGAGCGGGCCAAGGACATACGCTTCCGCTTCGTAATTAGAATACATTTTGTTTACCACCAGTGCCAGCTGGGACTGCAGAAGTCAGCGCCACAAAATATGCATGTCCAGTGGCTGCTGTCTACGAGTAGTGGGTGTGGAGTCCAGTGTTCAGTGTTCAGTGTCCCGGTCAGTTGATGGCGGTCAGAGTGGGCGGGGACGGACCCCTGGGGGTCGGGCCGACGGGTAAACACAATTATCATCGCACGAGCAGTCAGAGTCAACAGGTTGGCCAATATAACAGCTTAATTTAGTAGATTCAAAGTTTCATGGCGCAACCACATAAATTTTAATGAGATTTTTGTTTTTCCCATCAAGAAGTCACTTAATAAAAATCCTGGCAAACAGCAGAAGTGCATTAGTTGCTTTTTAGCAAAAGCAATCTAAAGTTTCCGCAGGAGAGTGGTTTTCCGATGGCCGTGGTAATTAGTAGGTTTCCCATTAAGCCCCTCATTTTAAAGCGATTGCCCTTCAGTTACCGGGAAAATCGAGTCCCTTTCACGACTGTCAAAAGGCGCCTTTTCATTAACATGAAAGGGACAGGGGTGTCTTTTGGTGCAGGCCTCTAATTTCAAGACGCATTTGCAAGGGCATTGAGATTGTGTTTCCTGTTTGTCACTGCAAGCACTGGGGAAAATTGGTTTCAGCTACACAAATTTAAATTCACAAAACACCCAACTTAATAATAATTTACAAGGTTGTTTACTAATAAAAGATTGTTTCTGCTTAACAGACAATCCTTTGAGAAACTCCGTTTCGAAGCTCTTTAAAAAGAAGCAATCGAAAGAAAATTGAATGATATTTTATGCAGCATTAATATCTCTATCTCCTCAATGAGCATTACTCTTATAAATAGCAAGCAACAACTGCAATTTAATAAGATTTTTTCGTCGTTTTCCACTGCATTAGGTCATGAGAAACATCCTGAGATATCGAACGCCGCCCTAGAAGGCCAGGCAGCGCCTAATTTTACACCTTCCCCTGCTTGGGCCGCAGCTTCTGTTGCCAGAGTCCTGTCACTGCCAGAGTCACTGCCAGAGTCTCGAATTCGCGCAATTATCCGCTTCGCTGGCGCCCCTGCATTCGTCCTTTTGGTCACTTTCTAGGCCCGTTAACAAGCAGCAATTAGTCAACGCCGTGGACTGCACTCGTCTCGAATATTATCCTGCGGATGCGATGCAACACGTGGCCCTCACTCCCTTCCCGTCCCCGTCCCCGTTCCCGCCCACTGCACCCCCATTTGCACGCCCACTGCACACCCACTCCACGGGCTCCCTTGCCACAAACGGAGGCAGGTGAAAACGGATGCCAGAAACCTGTTGATGGCACGTGGAGAGCTCCGGCGAGATGGCAGAGATTGCGTATCTGTAATTAAGTCCGTTGCATTTGTCATTTGTCAGATGGGTTTTTGCTAGCAAGCACAGGCCAGCTGGGCCACAGGACCCAAGGACATGCCTCAAGTGTCCTGGGTGTCCTTTTTGCGGCATGTATTTCAGCAGGCCGCCCTTTGTATTCCGGTTTATTTATGCTGCACACCCAACATGTGTACGTTGCACGCGCCTGTCTAGTGGTCCAGCAGGATAAGCCACAAATTAAGCTTAAAGTGCAACCGCTGCTTGTTCTCGTCAGGCAAATGCGAGTATACATGTCAACACCAGGAATATGCTATTTTAGTTGCCCATATAGCAGAACTCTTCGTTGCCAACTTTTCCTATTTCTACCATACTAATTCTGATTTAATAGACCAAAAGCCAAGTCATTTTCCAGACGCTTATTGTTGTTTCAAAAGAAACGGGCTACCGCTCGATTTGACCCGATTTACTGTCTTGGCCACCTATTTTCCAACCATTTGCCCCTGCAGTCGCACTGCAACAATTTCTTTTAATTTACTCCGCAATGAGTTTGTTCCAGTGGTCAGGAAAGGATGCGGAGGAGGAGGGAAAAAACCCACAAAAGCACGAACAGGATCGGCACGGATGACCGCAATTGTTGACTGCTTCTAATTGACAGAATGGCAAAGTTTCCAGAAATTATGGCCAACAATATGTTTGGCCTACCACTCGCCCTGGCAGCGAAGGCGGCGCTGGGAAGTACTTAATTCGACAGGCCGGGAGATTTACAAGATACAGTGCGAATCAAGGCAAACTCTGATGGATGGACATCGAAGGATCAAACAACAAAGTCCACAGAGTCCCTTAAGCGAGTGGCAACGGGCGTCGCAACTAGGAACACCCTGTACTGAGTTTGAATTCAGTGAAAATTTCGCAAACTTATCACGAAATCTATTCAAATGTCGAATAAATTCCTGACACGTCTCTGTTTTTATAAACCATTTATAAATTTCAATATTTTTTAAACAAATTTCAGCAATCTTCTACCCATTTTGGCGCTTGATTCAATTTGCATTTGTTGAGTTTTTTGCCATTATTTGTGGTGCAAGGATCCGGGGAACAGGCAGCTAATTGGCAGTTGATTAGCACTGCCAGCCCTTTCAGATTCCAAATTGGATCATAACCATAATCCCAATCAACGTCCGGGGTTGCGAGGTCACGAGTCCCGCTAATGAGTTTCGGGTTTTTGTTCCGCAGGAAGCCGACGGCCAAACGGAAATCGAGTTACGGATGTTTCAAAACTAATTGGATATCGGGTTGCCGCTAACGCATTTCCAATTGAAAGCCAAGCGTCTTTGTGAAATGATTAGTCGCGTTAAAACTAGATTTTAAAGTTTATAAAATATTAAAGTTTCAAGTTTCCAGTCCCATTTGATTTATTAAATGTGCTTAGCCAAAAATCTGCTAAAATCTGCTCAAAAAATCATGCACGCTTCTTTGGGGATCTACATTTTAAAACAAAAAGTATTGAACAATTTTTTGGGGATTTCCACAAGCACAAACGAACATTTCTGTTCGAGGTGAGTTGTCTCAAACATGGCTGTTGGACAGCACGCACTGAGGAAAAATAGTCGCATAAAATAGTTAAAAAAATATTCAAATTTATAAATGGTTTATAAACACAGAGACTTGTCAGAAATTTATTTATATATTCGGTATCATTTATATAATTTGTATACCTACCTTTGCTGTTACCATGATTGTGTGAAATGCCTTATTTTTTGTATGCTTATTGCATTTATTTTAATAGAAATTCTTACAATTTTAGTAGCTTTAGGAACTATTTTCATATTAATTATCGTAGTAATCGCGATGTTGCCATGAACATGAAACATTTTTTGCCTTAATTTAATGGTAATTGTTAGAATTACTACGAGTTTAACGACTACTTCCATATAAATTAACTTAGTAATCAGGAGTTTTTGAGCAATTAATTATTGTAACAGAGTTCTATTCGTTGCTGTTTGTTGTTCGACAAAACCATTTATATGAACTCCCCTCTTTAATCTGAATCTACAAACGCACAGCCTTATTTTTCTGTGTGTGCGGCTGAGTGCGAACTTGTTGTGTTTTGTTCGCCGTGGCATGCAACTCAAGCCTGTTGAGTTGTGTTCGGGTCGAGCGCCCCGAGTGCGGTTTGGATCTGGCAACCGAAATCGAACAATTTCACTCGGCGTGTTCGGACGTGTTGCGGATAAAAAGAGATGGTTGCGAGCGGAATGCGCCAAATGAAGATGTAAATTCGAAAGATACAAATCCGAAAGATACAAAACCGAGAGACCAGGCCACCAGCAACATCAATTGGATCGCTTGGAAAACTGTGAAGACCCCCCAATGAATGGAGACCGAAGAGAGGCTGCGAGCTAACAACAACAACTAAACAGTCAACTAAACAAGCAGCAACAAAAACTAGAAACCGAATAAATTAATGAAAACAAAAAACAACAATTAAAAACAAAATACAAACCGAACGTGCGATAAGAACGTTTAGTTGTACGTGTGTGTGTGTGTGTGTGGTTTTAAATCTTTAATTAATTTCTTGATTTTGTTTGTGTTATTGCTACCACAACAAATAAAAGAACAACAATTGCGGACCATTAAACAAATAAAAAAAAAGAAAAAAAAACGTGGCTCAAGCCTAGATTCTGTCCAAGTTTCGGTTTTTGTTTTCACTTTTTTTGAGTGTGTGGTGTGTGCATTAGTTTGTTTGCCTTTTAATTAGTTGGCCGCTTGTTTTGATTTGTTTTTGGGTTTTCGATCTGTTTTGTTTTTCGTCTCGGAAAATCAAGGAAATCCACAACAACAATATCAGCAGCAGCAGCAGCAGCAACAGCAAGAACAGACGCAGCAACATCAGCATCAGCAAGTGAGTGCATCAAGTATTTACTTTACTGTTAGAACTGAGTCAAGTTCATGCCTCAAGTTCGTGCCGCATTCTACAAGTGCGCTCTCAGATACAAAGATACTCTGAAAAATGTGAAAAACTGCAAGCGATCTGCTTCTGTATCTTCCTCTGTGTTTGCTGCTGCCTCTTCTTCTTTCTCTCGATTGTTGACGATCTTCTCGAGCCGCCGGCAAAAGGGAACAAAAGAGAAGCAAGCGGCAGCGGCAGCGGCGGAGACGGAGGCGAAGGCAGAGACAGAGCCCGAGGAGGAGGAGGAGGAGGAGGAGGAGGAAGAGGGAGCGCAAGAGAGCCCGCGAGCCAGTCTTCTGGAGAGACCGGAGAGACTCTTCTCCGAACTCTCGCTCTGCCTCTCAGTCTCTGACCCTTCATCGCCCTATTACCTCATCCCACTCCCTTCCATCCCATTCCAGACCAGGTCATTCCAGGCTACCTTGTAGAGTGTATCTTTTTGCCCTCAAAAACTATCTGTATTGCAGTTTTGAAAGAATACGGTTCTTAAAATATATAGCATAATAAAGCAATAGATATAGAAAATGTAAAGTTAGGATGGATCAAATCAGATCCCACAAAGGGATCCATCCAAGCTACCATTTCAGTGTATATCTTCGCCTCAAAAAAAAAACGATCTATATCGTATAGATCTATACCGATCTATATCAAAATAATAAAGTCGAAGATTAATCATCCTATTCCATCCCAGACCAGGCAACTTTCTAGAGTGTATCTTTTTGCCTTTAAATACTTATCTTGATCGCATTATTGGATGAATACGAAATTGATATAAAGAATTCTTAAGCAATAGATATAAAAAATGTAAAAATGTAAAGAAAACGTAAAGGATTGATCAAATCTAATCCCATTAAGGGATCCTTGCCAAGTCCTTCCAAGCTGCCTAGTTGAGTGTATCTTTTTGCCTTTAAAAATTTCATGAAAATAACAGATCATTCCTGCCAAGTTAGATCTTTCTTCTTCCAAAACGATTTCTCTGGCACCTGTTAAACAAAGGAATTGTTGCAAAATATAGACATTGTGAGCTCAAACTTCAGCAACAACAATTTATGTTAGTACAGAGTTTAAATAAAAACCTCGAAGACAAAATTAAAGTTAGGATTGGGCATCTAGTCTAATCTCATTTCAGACCACGTCATTTCAAGCAACTCATAGCTTGTACAATCTATCTTTTTGCCTTAAAAGGGATGTATTTGAGAGATGTTGAAATATCTAAATTATTTAAATTTGTTAGCTCACAAGATTCGCATCCCCGTAACTCAGCATTAAACATATTTTTAGCCCTACGAAATAAGGACAAATATCCCTATTTCAATATTGAGATCAATATTGAGATTTCAATATTGAGACAAATATTGAGATCCTTTTGGGCTAGCTTAACAAAAAACTATCTGTCCCGCTGTTGAAATTATTCATGTTATTTATGTTAAAACTGTTGACTCAAAGTATCTATTACTTACTTAATTGGAATTTTAAATCAAACTTAGTGCGGACCCTTGATTTGCCCACAGTGCGTAGTGATTAGTGTACCTGATTTATATTTAAATTGTGATTAATGAATGTCGACCATTCGAGGTGGGTGAAATCATTTTTTGGCCAGCCACGCACCTCCGCCCATAAACCAGCGCGCAGTTTAAGCCAAGGCCAAGGGAGTTTTCCGTTTTCCTGGTATATTTTTTCACGTTTTCCTCCCATTTTTGAGGAGAAGTGGGATTTCAAGTGGTGCTCCTTCATCGATATCGAAATTGTTTGCGCCAGCTGCTCTTGGCCTTCAATGGGTTAACGGCAGCTTCCAGGATGCAACAAACAAAATACAAAATACAAAAAAAAAAAGGGAGGAAGAAAATAAAAGAGGGCTGGGGCTAAGGTTGGCAACTTTTTGGGGTACTAGGTTATGGCCAAATTGCTTGTTTGTCTGCGGTGATAACGGGCTCCTCCTGCTGCATCCTTGCGAAATTGCATTCGCCAGCGAACGTACTCGTATCTGTGAAATAAACGCACTTGCCAGCGCATTCCCCAAGAGCAGAGTGCAGTTAAGCGCAATCTTGTCTAGAATTTCAATACCAAACAGAACGCTTGACGCTTTGACAGCCCATGAATCGGTTGGCTGGTCGGTCGGTTGGGGGGATACTCGCACTCGTACTCGTACATATGCGGGTCTGCTGTTCCTAGAAGCAATCTAGACAAGTGGAATTGTTGAGAATGATGCAATTGCAGCAAAGACAACAGACTGGCAACACAGTAGCAGTAGCAGTCACTAAAGCAACTGAAGCTCTGAAAGTAATACATATGGCATGCCATCTCATAAGAAGGTAGAGCATGTGGTATGTCTTAAACATAAAACAAAAGAGCCATTCAACAATTTGGCATCCAGATCGTTAGACCCTCTGGTTGCAGATACGTAAAGCAAAATTCTGGCAATCATCCAAATGAAACAAGTGTTTTTGAGAGACACAACACAGATATCCAATCGTGGCGATTATTGCAAAGCAAACAGCGAACGATATCGATAACGATGACGAGTGGATTTAAAATCATATCAATCTCCTTGCGCTTTGGGCTTATCAATTCGCGGTAAGAAGGATCACCATGGAGCGTATTGTGTTTGCTCTGGTATCATTGTTATATCATAAATGTCAATACGTTTTATGATTTATAGAAACGCGTATAAATAAAACACACCGATTGATAAACGATTTGGTATTACTGCTGCGATAGCATGGCTCAGCAACGGCGGGGGATTCCCACGCAGGTGACCCAGTAACCTGCCTCTTTTTGCGTGCCACGCCCCGCCCCTAGGGCATCCCCCTTCGGGTCCCAGATGACTTGCACTTCATTCAAATGCATTTGCTGGCAATTTGCCTCTTTGGCTTTCTTGTGCTTATGTTTACTGCAAAATTGCCATGCCACATGCCACGTGCCCCAGCCTGGCTGCCTGGCTGCCCTGCTGCCCGGCTGCAGTTTCGTTTTTCACTTTATTACCGCAGGACATTTGCTGGCCACAAGAACAAAGAAAAAACAAAAAAAAAACACATACTATACCCCACTCACACAACAAATGCTAAACCAAGCAACCCAACCCACTTTTGAGGTTTTCCCCCGGGCAGTACTTCTTGCGGGCAGCTGCTGCCGGGTTTTTCCGGCTTTTCTTCGGTTAAGCGGCCAGAGAGGGACTCTGGCATTCAACCTGCTGCAGAAGCAGTTGCTATTTGTTTTCCAAGTATTTTGGCCCGCAACAATGACCTTTATTTATGGAAAATTAAAATTAAAACTGATTAATTAAGCAGCAGCAGCAGCAGCAGCAGCTACAACAAAAGCCGCTCTCCAGTCGAATCGAATAAATAAAATAATACTACTCGTACACACAACGCTTTTTGTGTTGCGCTGGCTTTTGCTGGACTTTTGTGTGAATTTTTAAATTACTCGTATAAAATTTATGTTTTTCTTTTCAACGCTCGCTCAGCGCACACGCTCGGGCATGGGCGGTGGAAAAAAGGGGGTTAAGGGGCCTGCGTTTTGGGGTGGGGGGCAGCCAGACCAGTTTCAGTTTTCTGACGTTTGTCGTTGAAAATCTCGCCAACAAATTTCCGAAGCGTGAAGACCAGACACAAGTACAACAACCAACATACAAGCCTCATATAACAAAATTAGATATATACAAAATAATGATACTCGTACTCGTACTACGAATAGTAAAGCCGTAAAGCCATAGTCAAGCCGCAGAAGATGTGTCTGCTAAAGTGTTTCTTTGGCGTTTTTTTAGACGTTTCCCAGTGCCTTTGGCTGGTCAAATGTTTGGTTAAAAACAAATCAAAATTAAAACCCAAACAGCTGTTGAACTTGATGCAAAGTCAACTTTTTGTGTCTATATACTTTGTTTATTATATACTCTGTATACACATGTGTGTACATATGCGATCACCGGATCTCTCGATCAGAGTTTAACCGAATTAGATGTCGCTTAGCGGCTCGATTGAGATTTTCGGCTTTGATTTTTTCTGCAGCCCATGCCCTCACTTCGGCTGAGTCCATACATTAGGGCATCTTGAATAGTTCTACCAAAATCTCTCCCAAAACCTTGTAATAATATTGAAAAGTGTTGAGCTACAAATTTATAGTTGGTGGGTGAGCTATGCCAACATAAACAAGAAATCAAATATAGTTTACATGAGTAAGAACAAGTGGTTTCAGTCCGAGAGCGAGGGTGTGAAGGAAAACAAACATTCCAGATGGTTTTGCAAATACACAAATCAGCGGGGAATGAAAATTAGAGTGTTTCCAAGTCAGCGGAGATTGCTGGCCAAATGTGTCGCACTCTGATTTGTTCTCAAACTCGCACTCGGACTCTGTCTATCCGAATCTGAATCCAAATCTGTGGCTGCGGCTGCGGCTGCGGCTGCGACTGTCGCTGTATCTGAAGCTGTAAACGTATCTGTAGCTGTGACGTTAGAGCTGAATCCGAATGTGAGGCTGACTCAAGGTGACGTAATGCCAACGCCTAAAGTGGCTTTTATACGCTCCGCCGGATCAAGTATCAATTACAAATAAGCAAAAGTGGGCACTTTGTGGGTCACCAGGAGAAGTTCCAGCCCCATCCCCATCCCCATCCCCATCCCCAAAAAGATAATATAAAAATCCAGAAAATCCACAAAAATCCAAATGAATATGCATACCCCTCGGGCGCATTTTGCGGATCGCTTGGGAATATAGAATATATAGCCAAGCGATGCTAACGGGCTGAGCAAACAACGTAAGCAGAGCGAGTGGCACTTGCGCGGAGTTCGCCGGAAGATACAAAAATATTGTATATTGTATCTGATTTGTGACTTTTGATTTGTGAGCGAGTGCGAACTTTTCTCGCCCGCTTCGAAGTTTGTTTGGGTATAAATTATAAATCACTAAAAATAGTCGCATGCCCAAGGAGCTGAGATCTCATTTCTCTCCTGTTGTGCGCTGGTTTTTTGTGTGTCTTTTTATTTTTTAAAGTCCGTGTGAACAATTACACTGGCTAGCCCGAAAATTGGGGAAGCAACATGTTCTTAGTGGCAGGAAAAATTATTTAACAGAATTAGGTTTAATACTTGCCACTCCCAAAGCCAGTTCCAAGATGGTTAATTTGCTATTGTAACCACTATCGTAAGTATCTGTAACACTCATAATTAAATTGCAAGTAATAATGGATGTTGCATTTTAATAATAAGTGTTACAGATATTTACCGAAACTTCAAAATGATTTCATATTAAATTCTACGATTGAAACATTAATTTAGTGACAATTTATAAGGGGTATGCTTTCAAGTTGTTTGTTGGTTAGTGTATCCAAAGTTGAAGCATCTCTGAGCTTCTGGCAACAGCAGCCATGGTATATCAGCTTACATTTAATGCTGCCCCAATCTCTGTTGCCCCTTGTGGAAGCCCTTAGCTTAACCTATATACACTNTTGCTATTGTAACCACTATCGTAAGTATCTGTAACACTCATAATTAAATTGCAAGTAATAATGGATGTTGCATTTTAATAATAAGTGTTACAGATATTTACCGAAACTTCAAAATGATTTCATATTAAATTCTACGATTGAAACATTAATTTAGTGACAATTTATAAGGGGTATGCTTCCAAGTTGTTTGTTGGTTAGTGTATCCAAAGTTGAAGCATCTCTGAGCTTCTGGCAACAGCAGCCATGGTATATCAGCTTACATTTAATGCTGCCCCAATCTCTGTTGCCCCTTGTGGAAGCCCTTAGCTTAACCTATATACACTCCGTGCCCATGTCGATGCCCATGCCCATGCCCATGCCCGTACCCATTTCCATTCGCATCCATCTCCTGTTGATGGGGCTGCCACTGCAACTGACGTTCAAACATCATCGAAGCTGTCGGCTTCCGTCGCCTTTCGCCATTCACTTGCCACATTCTGTTGCAGACACTCTTGACCAGCTGTCGCTCCCGCACATCCCCAAAATCTCGGCTCCCTCGCTGCAGCCTTCAACTTGAACGGCAGCTCGCACTCAATGTTAATCGCACAAACAAAAAGTCTCACGAAAAAAACTCACAAAAATAAAACCGAGTAACGACCACTGGGCGCTGTTCGCTGGGACAGTGAAAAAGCGGTAGCACTAACAATTCGCATACCAAATGTAAATAAACAATATGAATTGAGAGGCCGCTAGCAAAGCAGCAGCAACAATAACGGCTTCAGCATTAATTGGCAGGCTGGCAGAAAATTAAACACCCGAAAACCCGGGCCCCTTCGGTTCCAGAAATTAACTCACCCAGTTTTTTTTATCGCCTCGTCAATGGCGCCCTCGCAAGGTTTCACATGATTGCGTTTTTCTTTGGCGCCGAAAGTCTGCATCCTCTATCATCCGATATGTATTTCGATAGTGCAAGAATGCAAAGTTCTGTGGGTTCCAGTGGGCAACGTCTATCTTAAATAAACACAATGGTTGGTGTGAACATAATAGTAACCGCGGGAATGCAATGATCTTGACAAAAAAAAAAAACAAAATAATATTGGAAAATGCTGATATCCTATATCTTCTGGATTGAGATAAGGAATCAGCCAGCTCTAGAATTTCGTCACTGTTGTAAAAAAAAATATTTTACAATTAGACCAGATTAATGATATTGAATGATCGCTGGAATCCTGACAAAAATGAAATAGAGTAGCCGAAATAATGAATTGAGAGTCAAATGAAACCATGATTTAAAAAATAATAATAATATCAGTCCAATCATTATAAAAGCGTGAACAAAGCATAAAAAATATATTAATAACAAAAGTATTTCTAGTGTGTTCGTACTGCCTCGATATTTCCTATAAGCAACCATTGAAGTTGGTATTTTGGTCCCGATTCATCTGGTCACATCGGTTACAGTCTTTTTTTCTCCGTCTGCTGCGCAACTTACATCTTTTTTCCTTGAATTTTGTAAAATTGTCGAGCACGCTGTTTGCCTTTGTCACGTAAAATTGACTTCCCCCCCCAGGAAAAAAACCAACATGCCCACCACTATCAAGCTGCAATCCTCGGACGAGGAGATCTTCTTCGTTGACATCCAGGTCGCCAAGTGCTCTGGAACCATCAAGACCATGCTGGAGGATTGCGGCATGGAGGAGGACGAGAATGCCATTGTGCCTCTGGCCAACGTCAACTCGGCCATTTTACGCAAGGTGCTGGTCTGGGCCCAATACCACAAGGACGACCCGCAGCCCACCGAGGACGACGATACCGAGGAGAGGCGCAGCGATGACATTAACGCCTGGGACACCGAATACCTTAAGATCGATCAGTGCGACCTCTTCGATCTGATAGTTGCCGCCAACTATCTGGACATCAAGGGCCTACTGGAGCTCACCTGCAAGTCTGTGGCCAACATGATCAAGGGCAAGACCCCGGAGGGGATCCGCAAAACCTTCAACATCAAGAAGGACTTTACGCCCGACGAGGAGGAGCAGGTGCGCAAGGAGAATGGGTGGTCTGAGGAGAAGTAGACGCCGATCCAGTTCGCCAGCTCGCCAGCCCCCTGGCCAATTTCCTTTCCAGCTATTCGACCCGGAAGGATTGGCGGTTAGCCCGTGCTGGCTAACTTAATAACTGTTGTAGTTTAATCATTAATTAAACATCATTAAACAACTTTATCAACTTTTTTTATTTCCTTCGACTCTTGCGCCCGAAAAATCTATAAATGTTGATACGATGATCAGAGAATGTGTAGCGGAGTAGCTGAACGAACTTGTGAACTCTGTAGCGTATCCAATAAGAGACCATATTACTTCACCATTGGAACTCCAATAAGAGACCATTTTACTTCCCATTGGAACTCCTAAACAGAAGGTTTCATGTGATTACATTTTTCTTTGGCGTCGAAAGTCTGCATCCTATATCATCCGATATGTTTTTGATAATTCAAGAGTGCGAAATTCTTTGGGTTCCAGTTGGCAGCGTCTATCTTAAATAAACATAATGGATGGTGTAAACATAATGGTATCCGTGGGAATGCAATGTTGACAATAAAATTTTATTGGAAAGAGCCGATACTCGATATCTTCTGGATTGCGATAAGGGATCGGCAAGCTCTAGGATTTCTACTGTTTGGAATTCTTAAACTAAAATGTTTATTAATTCCTTGTGCTCCAATAATTCATAATATTTAGTTAATAATTCGCCGCCCTGCCACTTTGCAGATTAAATTAAATTTTGTGGGTTGAAAGGCACTTTGGGAAACCCTTTAAAGCCGCGCCGTTGGCCTGAGAACAGCATTAGCTGTGGCTTTGAAAAGTTTTGTAAATTAGCGTATTTAAAAGTTGGTCCGCCGACGATTTGGCTGCGTTGTGTTTGGTTTATTTTGTTGCCCTGCCCCGACCCGCCCCGCTCCGACCCGCCGCACTCCTCTATCTGCTGGGTCTTTTGTTTGTGTTTATTTTGTTGTGTGTTGATCTGTGTCTTTTTATTGTTACTCTTTCAGTTGTGCCGCATTTTTTGCCTATTTGCACTTGCCGTCGTTTATTTGTCTTTCAACTTTTCGACTTTGTGCTTAGAGTTCATGAGCGACCCCTCCTTGGGGCCGCCCCGTTGCGGCGACTCGTGTAAACAAATGTTTAAAAATGAATTTTTCAATTCCCCATTTAATGTGGCAACAACATGAACAGTAACAATAACAAGCTGGCCCGAACCGTGCTGCCTCCCGCCTCCCGGCCCCCTAGACACTTACATTTGGCCATTCCCCCTCCCGGCGAGGTCAAGGACGTGTCGAGGTCAATTGTAATGCAGAGGGACCGTCATGTAGCTGGGGGGATTCCCCGAGAACTGGTCATAGACCCGCTGGGAAGCACACAAGTTTATGGGACACTTGGTCCTCATTTGGAGTCCCATTTTCGTGGTTACTCTGATGATTTATTTATCACGTTTCCCACTGACCCACTTGTTTCGTTTCCCTTTTATTTTGTGTCTTTTAAATGTATGTTTCTGTTTTATTTTATAACTTTTTTTTGTGGCTGCTTCGTTTGTGAATCACTTTGCATTTCACTCGACTTCGATTTACGATTGCCCTGCGAAAACGTTGCGAAAAATCACTTGCAAAGCCCCAAATTTGGGGACCTTAATAAGAGCTCCTTGTTTGTGGTTTGTGACAGGAATATATTAAATAGAAATACTCTTTTATTAAATAAATTAAGATCACCACAGGGTAATTTTTCTCCATTTTAATTACTGCTTCAAATGCCATGTTGTTATCCCTTTGTGGATCAGTTTAATATTATCGATGAATCACATTTAACAAGTTGCAACGACAACCAAGTTACCATGAGAAGGGACAGTGAACATTTGGATGTATCTTCATTGTTTATTGCCCGATCATTGTAAAACTTAGTACATGGCTAGATGTTACAATTTTTAGAGGTAAGCAACAAGATTTTTATGTCTTGGTCTAACCGTTTCGAAGATATAGACCAATCTGTTGTAGAAAAGACAGTTTTTGAATATTTCAAAGGCGGATGCCCAAACGACTTTAGCCTAAACAGACCTAAAAAAAAATACATATCTAGCTTTTACCATATCGGAGAACGGGAGAACATGGTAGAACATGGTATAAAAACTATTTGATTATTATTAGAATCTTAGTAAGCCGCCGTTTTTATCACATTTTTTTCACATAAATATTGCTTTTTATTTGCTTATGCCCAATAAATTTGTACTTGCTTATAATTTTCCATAATCTACACCTTTTCCTAATGTTTTGTGCCGCGAAAATTGTCTGGAAATTACCCCACTCCCCGGGGCGTTTCCTCTTATTTGAAAATTGATTTTTGACGCGCCACAAAATAAATCCGAGAACTCAGCATGTGTCGGCGGATGATTAGCACTAATCAAGTCTTATCATCACGGGCTGACGGCTTTTTATTTCAATTTCAATTTATTATTATTGTTATTTTTTTGGATGGAGCTCTGATGGATCCATCAAAGAATTTTCCGCTGTGAATGAGGCAATCGACAGGCGGCAATCAGGGCAGGGCTGGGCGATCCATAAACACATCGCTACGGTGGCCCAATAAAATGTTTCCACTCGCATCGTTCACCGGCAATTATCGCGCGGCATGATCATCCGGATCACTGCATCCGATCGCCGGGGGTCACTGGTCACTGCCAGTGATCTTCGCCGGCAGGTACTCCCTTCCAGTACAGGCAGGCAGTACCCACAATACCCACAATAAGTACGATTATATTGTATAAACGGGTGTGCACGGAGACAGCCTCCGGTGTGATTAGCGCGCAGTTGAATCCGAATATCTCACGTTTGCTTAACTAACGAATTACAAATTCCAATACCAATTCCATTTGTTTGCTCAGTTTTCTTCCATAATTATTTTGTCTTGCCATTTTTTTGTTGCGTTTGCGTTTTTTTTTTTGTACTTTGTGTTGATAATTATAGAGAGCTATTGACCGGGTAAGCAAACTTTAACGCTTTACAATTTGGGGTTTACTTTACAATTTGCATTGTTCTGGGCCTGCCATTAAGCCCCTTCGCCACCTTCGGCGCCCCTGGCCTCAATTAAAAATAAGAGAACAATTTACTCGTAGTAAATATATTTATATGGAGACGGGGCGGCAGCTGCATTGACTTTTGTTCTTAGTTGTCTGGCTAAGTCTTGGCTTAGCGAGTGATTACCACATGAATGCAGTTTGCTATAAATACGTTCGTAAATGCACAAACAGTGTATAAAAATGTATATACTTAAATGGGCACACATATCGGAAAATGCTCTCAAGACAAAGAAGTGTACGTAATTTATTTTAAATATTTATTAAGCGTCTCTCCGTCTGCGCTCGCACCGCAATTGTTCTCGGGAATTGAAATCAGCATCTGAATCCAAATCAGAATCTGAAACAAAAACAGATTCAGAGTAGGAATCGGAATCAGTTCACTGGCAAAGTCGACAACTCATTGTTTCAATTCATTGTACACTGTGAGGAGAGCTGGAGGAAAGCCCTCATTTGACACAAAGTTAAAAAATTACGATTGCATTGATACAAAAGTTGACGCGATTATCAATACCCGGCTCTTGGGTACAACCCTAAGAACAAATAAATATTCATGATCCTACAACTGAAACAATTTTATAGGATTTGGATTTTCAAAAGATATCTTCATCTCTTTACGTGGTTCTTAGTTTCCACCTGATTTATAGAACATGCATAAACATTGCGGATGAGAAATGCGCGGCATGTTTCTAAGGAGCTTGTGGGTGCAGCACATTTTTGCCATTTGCGCTATCGCAAGTATATGTAATCGGCTCATTTTCGCAACACTAATTCATAGTGGCCATACCAATGTAATATCTGAATTCTATACGTCTAGAGTTAAAATTGTGGAGGCCACAGAGTTTTGCGGTTTGCGGGAGTGCGTGAAGAGGCAGGCAATTTTTGAAACAAATTTGTGCTGAACTGATATCACACAACTTTGAATATGCAATTATTTTTTCTTCATCTACTATAATATCCAAAATCTAGGCGTTCATGCGGACAGCCGGACATGGCTATGGGGTCGTAAAATCTTCTTCTCCCTGTTACATACATTCGTATGAATTCAATATACACCTGTTCTTTTTAAGAATAAACTATAATAAGCTAAGCATTCTCGGAGTGTAGAATATACGATGACAATGACGATGATGTTTCGTCAAACTAATGCCCCCTGCACTGCTTCATTCAGACACAAACGCGCATAGTATATCATATCATATCAAATGTTAATGAGCAATTTGTGCATAATCATGGCGCGCAAGCCACAAAAGCCCAAAAAGCCGCACATTGCGAAATCACAATGCGGCCTGCGTTTTGCAAACAGCAGCAGCCACAGCAAAACAGCAAAAACATCAGTAAAAACCATGACAATAGCTACGTTTAATAAAACAATAAACCAACAACCTTAACTATAGATGCAGCTGCAACAAATGCCACCAACAAGTGGGCCAATCAGTAAAAGAATTGTCTCAATTTTTTTGGAGCAGCTGGAATTTAATTTTGATTGATTTTCTGAATACACAAAAGAATTATCTACCATTGTAATATAATTGCAACTTTATTACATATCGAGGCCAAAATGCAGAGGACCTTGCAATAATACAAATTAAATTGCAGAAAGGTTGCATTGAATTTTTAATTTATTTCGTGAGAATTTTGAAAGTTGCGTTGCAGACAAAATTGCACTAAACTTCACTAAAGGATGCGACATTTGCAATATATTTGACTGAATAATTAGTTTATAAACAGGTACGTGTGACTTCTTGACACCTGTTACACAATTTACTTACAATGAAACTTTTGTTATTCAGCGTGTTCTTGATTCCAAGTATTTTCTTTCTTCACAAAAAACTGGAAGGAGTAATGAATGAAAAACTCCGAAAAGTAATCTTCACAACTTGTTTTTCCAGCAACAGATGGTAAAGGATTATTTTCTGAAAGTGGAGTTCTGAATAGCAAAAATTGCCCCTAATATTTATGTTTTGACTTCTTGAATGAATTCCCGTGCTTATCGCAATACAGACCGTACGAGTAGTATCAAAGTCTTGTCATCGCATTTATCGCCTCTAATCGATATGCACACAGCAAATTGTGATTGCAGTCCCCGGTCTTTGAGGGAATTTACAAATATCTTTATATATAGTGCATTATATATTACAATAAATACTCGTATTCGCTTCCTGCTGTTGCACTTGTCACTTGGCTTTGAAGCGCTACAGTTCTGTTCATTCAAATGCCCGATATCGGAGCTGTAAATGAGCAAACAATTGCGCTTTGTCAAATGACATAATCCCCCCGGGGCCATAAATATTGTATAAACAATATGTGAATTGAGTTCTATATATATTTGCTGCCAGTGCCCCGCCGTTGGTTACTTAATTTGCTTTTTGTTTCCATTTCTTTTCTTCACTTTTCTCGGCGATGCGTCATAAGAAGTCCGCTTAAAATGTAAGTCACTGTGGAGAGCGAACAAAAGAATTTACTGACTATAAATAGCAATATACCCGTACTTGTAATAATGCTAGCCCCGCGGGGGCAAGTACGGTACGGGAAGCATGAAACCGTAGGCGTGACAAGTGCAACAATGCCGCTGCAACTGTTGCAGCAATCAGCGATCAGAGGCTGATACAAATTAATTACGACGCAGACACCGCGCAGACGGCGGCACAGTGACTCAAAAAAGCGCACCACCGGCGCTAAATTCAATTAGTGATGCTTAGTTCACTTCGATTGGCAGATGCGGGAGATTTTTCAACTTGTGTGAGCTTATGAAAAGTAGAGAAACTTACAAAAACTTGTACAAACAACTTAGAGAAGTTTAATTTCAAAATTTTTAGGATATTAAGATATTATCCATAGAGATCCATAGAGAAATTCACATGAAAAATGATTTCACAAGTTGTGATTATTGCAATAGGTCTTGCGAAATACTTTTATCTTATATCTTGTACATACATATCTTATACTTACAAATATATCTTTGCAAATCAGTGACCTAATCAAAATGAACACTTTTTAAAAGAGCAGCATAGAATATTGTTAATGAAATGAAATAAGAATTGAATGAAAATTGAAAACTATTACAAATTGACAGCAAAAAGCAGCTGATTTTTTATCTGCATTTTAATAGATATGAAACACTGTGCTCCACATAATATGAATATATGCAATATGTACGTAAAGTAAAGCATGGTAAGGTAAAGTAGGGGCATAAATCGCGTGGGGAGATCTCCTGGCCTGACATTGGTTGCAAGCATATGTATAGGGGGAAGCCCGCCAAGTGGCCGGGCAACCGGCAGAGCAAGTGCCGCCGCCTCGTAATCCGAGACGATCGCACCAACCCAGCATCCCCGAGCATCCCAGAATCCCAGCATCGAAGCGTCGCAGCATCTCCGATCGCAGCTGCTCCAGACAACGACAAATTAATGAATATACGAATGTGCAAGCAGGAAGTAATCGCTCTCCTTTGCATGCGAACGATTTGCAATAAATAATTATGATAATGTTGCTCGGCTGTCAATGTCAGCGACGAATCTGGGATGACTTGACTGGATCGATCCACTGGAGAACAGGAAGGAAGTGCCTGCACTCCACAGCCAAGATCTGCGATCACCGATCTCGTTTCCGAAACACAGTTCGGGGAGGTCTTGAGGGCGTGACAAAAAAGCAATATTTATCATGCCAGCAAGCAGATATTGGCTCAACAGATTGCTCTTTAAAGCAGCTTAAATGCTTAATTTAACAAGTTTGCTACAAAGATTCATACGAATTCAATATAAATTGTAAGAACCAGATCACATAATGACATCAAATGAGCATGTAGGTTGGTCACAGCAAGTTATAGTTTGATTATACTTGTATTTTCTATTCTGTTGCAACTTTAAATCAAAAGCCTCTTCAATTAAGAGTTATATAAAACACACTTAATTTCTATGCATTTAAATCACATCCAACATTAAGCCAGCTGAATACAAAAGAAGTGCATTAACTTTGTGACATTTTATTCATCGTTCCCTGACATTCGGGGGGGGATTTTCACAAACTTTGCTCTCAAGACCTTTTACGATTTTGTGGCTGATTTTCTTTTGAATTTTCCCCGCCCCGATTCTCATTTTATTTGTCTTTGTGGCACTCTTGTTTCGGCTAAAGTTTCGATGTTCGCCCCGGCTTAAATTTCGGCGCACTTGGCGTAAAATGTCCGAGGGTAACTGATCGGGGGGGTATTGTATATTCGCATATAGGAGAATATATGTATGACAAGGCAGTGCATTTGTGACATTCGAATTTCAAACTGGTCAGAGTGCAAACAGTTCCTGGAATGGCTGGCATTCCATAAATATTATTAATTTCATCGCTGCACCGGCTTCGAAGAATGTATGTATACTTTTTTTATACGCTTGCTGTTTTTGCGGAATCTTTATGCTTAAATTGGCACCTGGCCTGAACAATTTCGTGCGTCTTTTTATGTTTTTGTTAGCCAAACTAAACAAAGCGTACAAATTCAGGCGAAATTTTTGGTAAAAGATCAAATGCCCAGTTCCTGGAAATGTTTTGCAGATACAGTTTTAATATATTTAATTTTTATTTGAAACTACTGTCCAGCATTGGTTCAATGCAATTTACGAGCGGAGAGGAATTAGTCGGCAGTGTCATTAAATGATTATCGCCCTCCTGTGGTGGTGACCTTCTGTTCCTGCCCCCTGAAAATTTCCTCGCCCGCATTTTATCGGTGTTTTTCCCGATGTTTTCTTTTTTATTATTTTCGAACGGAAGTCATTATTATTGGGGCCATTATTGTGCATTATGTGTGTGCCCCCGCCCCCCTTGATTATTATCTCCGTTTGTCGGCTAAGAGCTTCCCAGTGCACTGAAACAGAAAATGGAATTTCCCCGGAACCCCCCAAAAGCTAACCCAGGATTAGGTTTGCGTAAGTTTTGGTTACGAATCCCGCCTGCACGGACAAAAGGCTTTGCCGAATTTTGTGGGATTACTGGCAATTATCGATTGGAGCACTTGTGTTATGAATAGTTCAATATTCAATTAATAAATTAGATAACCAAACAGCAAGGCCAGGCTGCAAAATAAAGCTTGAACAGCGAGTGTTAAAACACTTATTAAATAGACAAATTAACTTGATTTTATCCCAAGTCTGTTGCCGGCAATCTGATCAACTTTAATGGCTCCTAAACTAACAACTCCGGGACATAATGTTCCAACTGTATAACTATTTTTCTGCCCCGACACCCCGGCCAAAGTTTCGCAGAGCCAAAAGTTTGTGAAGTGGCTCGGAAAATAAGTTTTCTTGATGATAAAAACTGACAAACAACTTGATGCATTGGATAAGCGATAAGTGTTGAGTGTTTCACCAGGGAGGAGGGGTCGTATGGACAGGAATTGAGTGAGAAAAGCTGCTGCTAATTAAATGCAGCGACAAACTCAATCAAGTCGAGTCTGGCTTTGGATTTATTTATTTCACCTTTTCGCAGCGCCGTGCCTTAGATCTCCGCTCGGCAGCGTCGCTTGTGTTTTTCCCCCGAAAGCCAGACAAGCAGCCGCCAGACGATTATCGATAAACTCGAAACGAAACTTGAAATTTATCACCGAAAGATTCTTGAACTCGTCACTAAGGTCGACAACTGTGCCTCTGTCCCTGCCCCTGCCCCAGTCCCTGCCCCAGCGCCTGTCATACCCCCGGCGATCGTTATATTCGATCGGAACAGGTATCTGACTGATTGTTTGACTGATTGATCGCTCGATTATTGATTGATTAACTCCCGCTCTCGCGCTCTCTTACACGTGGCAAAATTATTACCAAATTTATGGGATAATTTACAAGTTTAACATTTAAGAGTCTTTATACCACGTACCCTAAGGTACAAATAGTATATTGAGTTTGGGAAAAAGTATGTAACAGGGAGAAGGTAGATATATTCTTGATCATCACCGTCTGTATGTACATATGAACAAGGCGTTCCCCGAGGTGGTAAAAATGTAATTCTTTTTGCTTTAGGTCAGTTTTATGTGTACGCAAATCGAGTTAATTTAAGATTTTTGCCGCACCCTTTTCCGACTTCGCAATTTTCATAAAACTTTAGCTTAACATATACGCAGCATATTCCAAAACTGTTTTTTCCTATGAATATTTGTCTATATCTCCGGATTGGTTAGATAAAGAGATATAAATCTTTTAGCTTAGGCCTAATAATTATAATGTATACCCATGTGTCAAGTTTTATAAGTATCGGATAATAACTATTGAAGATACGGTAAACAAATATGTTCACCGTATTTTCAAAATGTCAATGCCGGATGACGACTGCTTTGAGTTCATTTGGGGTTAAATATTTAAACAGTTAAACTAAAATATTATGGAAATAGGTACATGGTATCTCATTAACGAAAAATCTCGACTACTTGTTATAATATCTTCCTATTTTAATCAGAACCGACTGATTTATTCCTCGAATATTTATTGACCAATTCTCGCTCTCGCTTTCATGAAATTAAGATCTTCTTAATATTCAAGATAACTCAAAATATTGTTAAATTAAGGCTGCATTTCTCATTGAACTAAAAGCATTAAAATATTGAAAATTTGCATTAAATTTATGTTTTGAAGGGAAATGGATTTAAAGGATTTAAGTATTTATCTAATTGGTTCGTTAACTTTAATAATGTCTAAAAATGTCTTTTATTATGTCTTTTGATGTCTAAAAGCAGAATATAATAAGCATTTTGCCCAGATTTGAAATCAGACTTGAAATGTATGCATCTACTATTAATTGGCATGGAAATATTAATTATTTATGATTGCTTCGCTTGCAGATATGAGGCAGCCATGAGGTGGCAGCGTTTCGATCGCTGTCATCTGTTAGAATGCCCGGCCACTTGTTGCAGACATTCATGATGCAACAGCAGCAGCAAACGCAGCAGCAACCGCAACAAAATTTGCAAGCACAGCAGCAACAGAAACAGCAACAGCGAACTCGATTCAAGTCTCTTGGGGCAGGTACAAGGAAATCACTCATACGCCATGCGGGCGCTCGGCGGCGATCGGCGGATGTTGCAACAGCAGCCAACAACGGTACATGGGCCACATGGCCAAGGCTAAAAGGCATCAAGGCCATTGAGGCATTGGCCAACTGAGCGCCACGCACACACGCACCTGCCCAATCCACATTTAGCAACATTTACCAAATATACCAAATAACAAAAGCCAACAATAGAACCACAACAACTATAACTACGACAGCACACGTGCGACTAGTACCAGCAACAACAACTTGTTAGCACCGAACCGGCAATAGCGATTCCAATTCAACAACAACAACAACAACAACAGCAGCAACAAACAAAAAACATCAACAAAAGTTCCACAATTCCGTTGAACTCGAAGGAAACAAAGCAACGTAAAATGTCCGAGGTGAGTGAGTGACACAGAGAGAAAATACCAACTGAATCTATCACAAAAACTCCTTAAATCCAGATGCAACACTTTGCCCTTTAAAATAATAAAGAATATGCAGGTCATATTTACAAGATCAACCAATTATGCTCAGGCACTCAATCTGAACAGTTTTAGGCACTATTTTCAAAATATTATAAGACCCACTAAAATTCCTAAGCCAACTAATTTCGAGTGCAGCCATAAGAATGATTATAAATAGAGGTTCCTTGACACTGCCTTTGAGTTTTCAATGCTGCCCGAACGGGGGGGACGGCATTTCCATTTTTATTGAATTAAAATCGATTTTCAGTTTATTTTATCAAAAGACTTAAGAGCATCAAACACATTAAAAGCAAAAAACCGCACACACTCTAACCGAGGAAAGATAAAAAAAGAAGATGCTAGTGGGGGCGGTTGTGGGTTGTATATACAATAGTGTAGTGTACGAGTATATAGAATATCATTTGGGGGATGGAAAAAACTTTGAGACGCTCAAGCATTGGCCAGGAAAAGTCAAGAACAGCAGCAGCTTGAACCCAAGCCTGAAAAGTCGAGTGTATTTCCAAGGACTGCAAAATATGAAGAATATTTATATAAATATTAATATTTACTTCACTTTATTTAACAAACTGGGAAAGCCTTCTGTCTGCTCAAGCATTTTTCTACTAACTAAAATTATATAGCCTTCAATATCCCTAGTAATCCTAGTTGAATATACACATCTCGTTTGAATATACCTTTGGTTTGAAGGCTTAATTATATTATGTATCTTAAGGTGCCTTAAGGTGACCAAGACATATGTATAAATCTTTTTTCTTACAGCTAAAAATTTTAATATCTAGCCACTTGCAAAGTTTTACAATAATCGGACAATAAACAATGAAGATACGGGCAACCAAAAATGTCATCGACCCTTCTCAGCCGGTTGACGTCATATAACATTTTTCAGGGGTTAAAACATTTAAATGGAAAACTGATAATGAAATTGAGTAAATGGTATCTCTTTGTCGATAAATCTAGACTAGAGCGTTTCTATTGTTTTTATATAATCTTCAGGGTATCCGTGGAGTGAGTAAAGTTCCTTTGGTTGCCTTTTCTTAGCCGATCCCCTTCCGCGAATCCACTCCCACTTCCTGTCGGCCCGCATGGGCATTTGAATTTTGGGTCAGTGACGTCGTCGTCGTCGTTGTCGTTGTCGTCGTCGCCGGCGCCTCATGTTTATGTATGCATGTCTATACGGCATGTTTTATATACGAAGCATGTATCACGAGTATATGCTTTTAAACGGAGGCGAGAATGGCGAGCAACAGGCAACTGGCAGCTTTAACGACTCCGGCGAGCAGCTGTCGCCATAAACAAACACGGAGCGCACAGACATAAATATTGACCCAATTTGCACCTGTTTACAAATTCATTCGAGCCACTGCTAAGCCTGGGCGGCCGGGGTACGCCCGGTGGGCGCTTTCAAACTGAAACCCGGACCGAAACCCTGGCTGAAGGCACAAACACCTAGCATCCTGCTGGCAGGACTCTCGTTTTGTGCCTTTGGCGCATGATTTATGCAGCGAACAGAGCGCGACAACCTCGACGGCGTCTCCTTGCCGAGAGCTTCAAAGTGGGTCGACCATGTCCACAGCCATAGCCACGTCCTAGTCAAAGTCTCACGAAAGCCAAGCCCAAGCCAAGTCAAACTCAATCCGGCGAACCGGCTAAGCATAGTTTGAACACTGGAAAAAACGCAGCCCTGGTGGTTTTCTTTATATTTCCAGAGCCACAGATTTTTGCGCTTGAACTTAGTAAACCAATTTTAGCTAGTAAACCAATTTTAGCACTGCTCCAAATGTTACGAAAAGATCTCAAAATGGTTGTAAAAGTTATTTTGACTTTTCCTCTGAGAGAATACTATTATTTTCTTTCGGTGCACTGACTTCTCGGTCAGATGGCGGGTTGGCATGTTATTAGGAAAACGAATTTGCATTTCTACCCCATATGCCCGAAGTTTAAAAGTTGCGAGGGGAGCTACAAATTTGCAAAATGCAAAAATTCCGTGCTAGTCGTCGTTGGCTTACGCCGCGTATGCTTGATCTCCGCAAGATGACATTGCCAAACAGCCCAGAAAAGGAATAACTAATCCCCAATTTAAGGCATGCGGGGTATTAAAAATGTAACAATTTAATCCTACGATATTTCTTTTATTTAAATATGCCGAACAGGGAATTAAGTTAATCAGAATGGCTACTTGCCAACATAATTCCCACTTGATTCTGTTGACAATCAAAAAGGTAAAAGAAGGTGAATTTAGTCGGCGAAGAGAATGAAATTGAGATACTCTGGGCCCCTCAACTTTAATTGCCAGCCGGAGCACCAGTTGCGGATTAGGAGCACTCGAAATGCGATTCAATCGAGGACCTAATGGGCGCCTTGGTCATTTGCCTTCGCTGGCTAATGAACGATAATGATCCCGATGATACAGATACAGATATAGATACAGATTGGGATTCCAATGATGATGACGGAGGCGAGGGAGGAGTTTGATGTCTGGCAATTAGGCCGATTTGCCATCAACTTGTCCTCGAATCAGTATCAGTACAAGCCGTGGCTGCAGCCCCACAGCCACCGCCACATCCGCATCCACATCCACATCCACATCCACATCCTCATTACCATTACGTTGGCGATTACCATTACCGTTTCCATACCCATTTTCATTTCCAGTCTGGTTATTTTCATGGCTGCCTGTCTTTGACAGCTCGAATCTGCTGCCGCCGTTGTCCGGGCATTGATTTCGCTTTGATTGATGCGTTTTTAATGAAGGCGGAGTCCAAAGACGGCGTCCAAAGACGCCGGCCGGAGGCGAAGGCAGGTGGCCCGAATCATTAGTCCGCTCGAAAGACAAACACCTTGATCTGCAATAAACTAAATGAAAAATAAATAGTCAATAATACGAGTGCAGGGGATGGATGGCTGGTGGTGGTGGGTAGTCAGCGGAATGGAAGAAAGTGTCGCAGCGTCGTGGCCAGAAATTGACACAGCACTAAAGTTACGGCGGGTAAACAAAAGTGGCTTCGGGGCTTCGGGGCCGGGCCTCCCCTTGGCAGGACACGAAGGAGCAGAGGACAACAGGCAAACAAATGACGCTCCACGTGAGTTGTGTACCCAGACACGTGGACATGGATACACTGTCATATATACTCTATATACGATGTGGAATGGGAATAGAAATGGGGTGGGTAGGGGACTGGGAGCAGTCGGGTGGCAGGTGCGCCGGCAAGTATGCCATGAAAAATATTGTAATCAGTTTGCGATGCAAAAAAGTAACACACGGGCAACATGTTATGCACAAAACTGACACGGTTCTCTTTTGGGTTCTAATTTCTTGTCTACACTGGGAGAAACGTTTGCCTGCTAAAGGTCATAGGCTAAGTATTCACTCTACCTGGCTGGCAACAGCAGAGTCACACAAATTACGAGTCCAAAGCCTGTTGAAAACTCTTCTTTCATCTTTGTATTTGAGTTATTCGAATTAGTAGTTATAATATTAAAGCCCTGGCTCTTCCTATAACTTCCTATAACAGCCGATAATGGCAGGTGAGTTAGCCAATCCCCTCGACAAGGCCCAAATAAATGAGCTAATCTCCCATCGGGCCCGGGACTATTTAACACACTTTGGCCACGCTTGGCAGACAATTTTGCAATCGAATCAGTGTCCTTTCCGGGCCGGGGTTCTGGTGTCTGCCCTCGTTGTGGATTCATGACTTTGACGCTCGCTCAGGGGCCGCCAACGGGGGTCAAGGGTGGCAAGGTCATAATGAACGGAGGCGCACCGCAATCGACATCGCCCGCTGCCCGCCGCCCCCCCGAACACTGTGACCTCTAATCGGCAATCGCCAAACCTTCGGTTGGGTATCAACTTTTGTGAGGACATTATCAGGACACTGGCCTGCTCAAATTACTTTTCGGATTAGCAGTCAAAGTTTGTTTTGCTGCGGCCACGCTTTTCAAATCATGCTTGTCTTTCGATTTGAAATGCCTCTTGTCCAGGAAATGACAAACGATTAAATTTCCATTGAAATTGTGTTCCCAGGCATGGATAATTTTGATACACATTAAAGATATTAAAGCTTATTAAATTCATCGGAATTTGAGTAATTTTTAAACAAAATATTGCCAACGAAGCACCGTTTGCGGCCACTTGAGGTTGCAACACCCTTGCTGCCAGTGAAAAGTAACTCAAAACCGGCAGCTGTCGCTTTTGCGCTGCCGGAATCTTCGACGGGGACATCATTATGACAGGACATCTTCGTGCACAGCTGGCGAAATTAACATAAAACATTTATGGGAATGTCGCTGAGTCGCGGCCAGGACTAAGCTGTTTGTATCCTTGTCGCCTTCCAGCTCTGATTTGCATGCATTTGCATATGGGAGGGCACTGACAGGATACGGATGCGGATGCGGATGCGGATGTGGATGTGGGCTTGGGGTGCGGTTGAAGGGGAATGGGTTTTCAAGTGCCCTGGTCGCTTGAGTTGTCGCGTTGAGGCGCGCGTTTATCTGTGCGTATGCAGAAACTTTTCCAATTAAAAGTTTCCGCCCAGGTCCAAGTCTGTCGCCGCCATCCCCCATCCGTGTCCTGGCTCCTTGCATCCTGCTCCCTGGGCTGGTGCCTGCTCTGGTCGCTGGCGACAATTAAGCCGCATAATGAGCTATAAACTTTCGGCGACAAGTGGAAAATGCGACAAGCGCCAAGCCCCATTTAAATGCTCACATATGGCAAATAAATACGCATACGCCAGGTGGGCCAGGCAGCTTGAAGGCACCCGAAAGCACCTGAAAGCGAAAGGCATACAAAGCGGGGCCGTGGGGGCAGCTCAGCTATTTCCTAGGCAAAGTTGTGAAAGTAAAGTAAGCTTAATAGCCATAGGCTTTAAGCGTTCGCGGCTCATTGCTTAGGTATTTGATAAAACAGCTTATTGAGTGGCAAAAACAGTAATTTACATCAACAATTGGAAAACGTAAATCATGGGCTTGGTTTTTCTGCCACCAGAACTCTCTTTTTTGTTGAAAATGAAAATATTTCGTTTGTTACAGCCAACCGCAGGACCTCTTTTCAGCTCAAAGGCCACATTTAAAACCGCACGATTCTGTTACATTATTATATACAATATTTCGCAGATTTATCCGGAAAAATGCACTGACCCGGGTCCTGCAGTTGACATTACCGGCGGCCTCAGAAGCTCCCCGGCTAGAAGCCACTTTTGTGCGGCAAACGAAGCGTGACAGGTGCCGGGAATTGTAAGGCAAACAGCAATTGTCGGGGAATTATTGCTGCCTCATTTGGTTTGGTGGCCCAATTTGGCTTTGACACCTTTGACAGATTGCCAGGCATTGTATGCCAGAGTCCTTTGTCTGCCTGCCTGCCTTGCTTGCTGTACTCTTTGCTTCAAATTCAGTTTCAGTTTACCTCTGGCATTTTGACCAAAAAATAATAACAAATAAAAAGAGCCAGTGATTGCGTAAGGAATTTCATAATAAGCTGTGTGATAAAAATAAAACCTGCCACCGGCTGCAGGGACTCCGAAGGGATGTTGTGGGGCTGTGCATTGCGTCAAACATGTCACTCGTCTGACGCACTCATCAAGTGTGGGTCGGGCTGTGTGGGTTAGGTTAGGTTCCTGGAAAATGGCCTGCAGATGCCACTGGCGGGGATTTGTCGAATGTCATTTGCAATATGCGCCCAGCGAACGGAATGCTTCGCATCAGCAGTGACAGAAGCAGAGGCGGAGGCGGAGGCGGAGGCAAAGCCAACCTTCGTCCTTCGTCCTATTCATGGCAGAATTAATTTTGATCAGTTGAAAATCCTTTGACAAACTGGGGCTAAATTTCAATCAGAGATATCAATAAAGAAACCCCCACAAGACCATGCAAGTCTTGGGGAAAAAGTTTCAGAATTTTCCGCACGAATTCTTGCTTTAATTTGCATCAATATTGTATGTTTCCAACAGGTTTATTTCTATGTGAATTCCCCTTACACTCTGTTTTTACTGCTCCTGGCAAAATCATTAAAACACCTATTTCTTTTTGGTAGTTTCCCCCCCAAACAAGGCTCTCGAAAAAAAACAAAAATTCAATTTAGAATGTGTTGAATTTGGCCTTTTCCTGCGGGGACATAAACCTCAATCTGGATATCCCATTTGAGGGCTTTCAGCGATTTGCCGGCAGATAAAACTCTGTAGTAGGGAGCTGGGAGCTGGGAGCTGGGAGCTTGGAGATGGGAGCTGTCATCCCGTTGGCCCGGCCTTATCATAAATTTCAAGCACGCAGCAGATAAATCCAATTAAATTAGCAACAATCTCAAGTGGCCGACGGATGATGGCTCCTTGTGCCACTGCCACAGCTTCTGTTCCCGTGCTCCATTTACTTGTGCGGAATCCTTGGGTTGTGCCTCCTATTACGAGGCCCACAGCCACATTATTTTCAATTTGCCTTTTGCGGTTGCTCTGCCAGAATCCGAATCCGAGTCCGCATCCGAGTCCGAATCCGAATCCTCATCCTACATCTCCACCGCCACCGCCACCGCCACCACCATCTACTCCATCCTGCTGCTGATTGACCATTGGGCATCGCTTTTTATGGGGCTTCATTCTGTTTAATCTGCTGCTCCCCGTTCGCAGTACAGTCTGCTATCGCTAAGCGGAATCTGTCTGAAATAAAATGGAAATTTAATAGGCAGAAACTAGAGCAATGCAAAAGGTTCTGTGAATTTAAAGGTTTCTGCGGTTTTAACAAAACCTTGATGCATTTTGTTTATAAATTTAGTTTGCAAACACTCTCAAATACTTACAATAAATATAATTTAAAGAATCAACATAGAACCACATCTTTTTTCGCCACCTAAAATCGTTCAGATTTGGTTATATTTTCAGGAAACATTTATCCACTTCTAAATTGTATTTTTATTGACAACTGACACGATCTTCTTTAAGATTTTCTTAACAAAAGCTGTGCATTTTAGTTACGCAAAATTGTACATCTCCTTGAGAGTTTCCTCCCGCGGTGCTTCACTGTACCCACTCATGTTCCTGTTGGCTTTGCTAAGTCGATTTGTATTGCTCCTTTGCCCCGTCACAGACTTCTTTATGCCGCCTCAGGCTCTGCTTGTTGTTTGTTATTCAATAGAAAATTAGTTTGTTTGTTCGTGGCTACGGCCCCTCAGGTTTATCGGACATCCAAGTGCCACACACACAGTATGAGTGTACTCTGCCGTACTGTGTATTATCAGGAGCCACATCCGATGCCGATGCACTTGGTTAATATGATTACCTCACGCCGTTCGGGCTCGCACAATCCGCACTCCACTTGCCTGCCGTGAGATTTTATGGCCGAAAAAGCGAAAATCGAAACCCGAAAGCGCCGCCGTGGCCGGGAATCCAATTGAAATTAGCAGCATCTGGCAATCGGGCTTAATATCTCTTTGCGGCATCGAAATCTGCAATCGAATGACCAATGCGCCGCAAAAAAGGTTTACATTTGCCAGCTGCCAGCTGCCGAGTGGAAATTATTAGGGTCCAAGTTGGCAAACTATGGGGAAATCGAGGCAAATAAATCCCCAGAAATGGGAGCTATATTTGCCAACATTTTGCACCAAAAGAGGCAGCAACGGATGCTATAAATTGTGCATAAAACTGTTGTATTGACTGGCAAGTGAAAATTAGGGCTATCGTGGTTGCGTAAATAATGTAAGAAACGCTGTAGTCGAGATTTCTTGACAACGAGATACCATGTACCTATTTTCAATGTCAATTAGTTAAATATTTTCGCCCCAAATTACAATGATTTAAGTCAAATTCAAAATGTTAAAGGCATGAGAAGGGACGGTGAGAATTTGGCCGTATCTGCTGTAGCAAATACGGTTTTTTGAATATTCCAAATGGGGAAAGGGACTTCAAGAACGACATATTCTGCGTTTATACTAAATAAAAAAGAATTATGTTTCTAACTTCTACCATCAGGGAGATATTTTCAAATCTGAGGATGAAAATACAGGGATGCTTGTTGGCGAGGAACTTTTAGGCACATTGTGGAGGTGGTAAGGGGCGTGGCAAAAAAATTGAAATAAACTCCATCTGCGCACACATATAACGGACATAATGCAAAAAGAATTATGTTTCTAGATCTTATCATCTCAGAGAATGCCGTGTTTATACATACAGACGAGCAAGGCTAGACCTACTCGGTTGTTGATGCTGATCAAGTAAACTTTATGGGGTCGAAGATGTCTCCTTCTGCTCTAATATACCATTTGTACCTTTAGGCTTATTTTTAACGCCAAATTATGGTTAAATATTTCCCTAATCATAAGTGACTGAAAGATATACCATATTTCTGAACTCAAAGCAGAGATTTCTAGCCTAAAACCCTCTGGAAAGTTTAAGAAAACCTTGGATTAGGAAGGATATTTAAAGACCTCTTCAACTTCCCAAGCTCGGTTTTCTCCTGAAACTATTTGGCCACCTTTGCGACTGGAGATCCGCATTCCAGAGCGCCAAGTTATTCGGCCCAGTTTCACTTCATTTCCCAGAGTGCCAGACGGACACTCGGACATCCGGCTGGCCGGATGTCTGGGATGCCTGTCGGCGACGACCTTAGGACAATCAATTAAGTTCTGCGGCACGCAATCAGCCCCAAGTGTTGGGCCTCCTCTCCATCTCCATCGCCATCTCCCACCGCCATCACCACCCAAATCCCTCTCCCAATCCCAATCCCAATCCCAATGAGCTGCCTCATTAGAAAAGTGGAGCAGTGGCGCGTGGAGCGGGGACAACTTGTGCATTCCTGGCGATGAAAATGAGAGCAAATGCTATGGAATGGGCACGTTGCGGCTACGTGACGAAAACAAGAGTTGCCTGAATTTTGAAGCCGGCGATTTAATAGAATTTAAGCAGCATTTAGCCGACAAGATGACAAAATTCCGCCGGCAGCCAGACCGGCGCGACGAGGCGGGTGCGGGTGCGGGTGCGGGTGTGGGTGCGGGAACCTTTTTGCCACATAAATCTGTCAGCTCGAGAGCAATCCTCGTAAAATAATAATGGGGCGGGTGCTGTAGAAGTAAAAAAAAAGCGAGGGCAGGTAAATGCTGCAGCGATAAAAACGCGATAAAGTCATTCAAAGTGTTTAACTCACAAAAAAGGGGTTCTTGGGGTGCCTGGGGGGGGTGGTGAGAGGCGGATCATCTCGAGAGGCGGCAAACAAAGTCAAAATTTTCCACATTCGCTGGCCCGAAACGAGGCTTTGTTTTGTTTTGTTTCGTTTCATATCGTTTTGTTTGCTCGCTTGTTTGCCCGACAGTGTCATAAATTTGTTGATGTTTGCCCAACACGACAGGCCACGACAAAACGCGGGCCAGGGGCCGGGGGCCGGGGGGCAAGGTCACCGTCACCAATTTATTGCGCCTTGCCTGCCTGCCAAACGGAGTTGAAAATTGAAAAATCAGCAATTACAATCGCCGGTATTACAACAAAGGAGTGCTGTGTGCACTAAACATTCACGGTGGATTATTAAATATCGATCAGCGGGATGTTTATCCAAGGAATTTGTTTATCTTTAAGAACAAAGGCCCTCGAAAAAGGGTAAATAAATATTTCAAAACACTGAAATTGATTAGAGGAGTGTACGGGTAAACAGCGATAAATAGCATCGCCTTGTTGAATATTTTAGACGCTGAAGCTTAGTGAAATAGTCCAGGAACGAACGTTTCCTATTTGTTTCCGCCACTTGATGGCTGCATCACGAACCGAGTGCACTGCCATTCAAATAAAAGATGCACAAGTGCGTGGAGGGCTTTGGGGGGCACTTGAGTGACGTGAACACCGAGTGAGTGCGAAATGAACCGGGAGCTGTGACAGGTGCGATTGCATTATCACATTAGCCCATCCGTGGGACAGGTAATTTCGGGTAATTCAGCCGCACATTATCCGTGTACCAGTATGTCCTCCAGGGGCCAAGGACGATGCGTATGTGTCTGATTTGAGTGGACGAGTGCACGAGTGATGTAAATGTTGCCAACAAGCTGCAACAGCTTCGATTGAGAGCCTTTTCTAGTCAACAAACAGGGTAGGATACTACGTATTTCCAGTTTAAATTTGCATCGGAAGACTCCTGAGGCTTAAACTTATGCTTAGGAGCTTTCCAGGTTCATAAAAATTACAAGGAGGTATTTAATTTAAACGAATAAAGCCGAGTCAATCCAGCCATGTTCTTCTGTTCCTCCGTCCAAGATCTACAAACGCTTAGATCTTGGAGGCTAAATTAGATAGAATAAAAATAATTTCATACTTGGAATTGTGTGATACCAGTTCAGCACAAGTTTGTGTCAAGAATTGGCTACCACCCCCAACACCCCCGCAAACCGCGAAATTCTGTGGCGTCCACAATTTTAACACTAGAGATACTAAACTCGGATATTACATTGCTAGAGCCAATATGTATCTGTGTTGCGAAAATCAGCCGGTTTCGCTTACTTCCACCCGCGCAAATGGCAAAAATGTGTTGCCCCCTCAAGAGACATCTTATCCGCAATGTTTACCCTATACTAAAATCTATACTCGTGCTCACTTGGTGTTCATATTGAGTACCGAGGTATGCACAATCGAGAGGCTCTAGACGAGACAATTGCTTTTGTTGTCTATTTTTATAATTTTCCTGTTGTGGCCCAGCAGCAATTGCTGCAATCCGCGGCAACTCAAATATTTGCCAAGCTTTGACGGGCGCGGCAATTTCATTATCAGCCATCTCGTAGCTCTGTGAGTATCTTGGGAGTATCTTGGGGTGCGAGCATCTGAATCTGTCACAGCAGCCGACTCCAAGCGGTGATCTTATCGCTTATCTCGCCGCAGTCAACAATACTCCGTCTCGGTACTCCGTCAATGTGTTGCTCTCCTTGCGCTTAAGTTTTATACATTATTACTCGTGTTTTTGGGGGGCTTTGATAAGCTTGCCACAGCTGTCGCCACTTTGGTCAGACGCCTGGCAGAGACGTCATTTGGGGGAAATAAAAAAAATATAAATAACAATTCGGAGTGGTGTGAGGCTTCACAAAAACATCAAAATCTTAATCCAGATCAGAGCAGAACAATCTGGATAGCACATGATTTTGTTCTTGGCTTCGGTTTTGGGTTCAAACAATTGACGCACAACGTGGCGTATACTTGATTTTTGTCCCCTGGCTGCTGCAGAAAAGGGTTGACAAAATCTTAAAATTGAAGATAAATTATTCAATAGGAGAAGGATTACTTTACAATATTTTCCAGGTTTTATGAACCATTTTCATATTCAAATCGTGCAAGCTTAAACCAAACGACCAAATGTCGTTCCAGTTTTGGGGAAAATTTGCTTGTTGCCGCTTTAGTTTTTCTTTGGGCAACCACCATAAAGTAGCTTTTAATCTAAGCCATGCCAAAAGTTTTATAACAAATTCTACTAGCATTTGTTTGCCATGGCAAATGCATTCACATAATCCGCCGTTGGCAGCACTATTCCTTGGTTTTAATGTCTCCCTTGGATTGCCTGTCAGCTGGTAAGGCATTCGCATGAATGCATTTGCGTGTTACTGTCGAAGGGTTTTCCACTCGCCATTTCCATTTGCATGGCCCCCACTACTCACCCCCCACATTTTCCTGCAAGAGCTCGTTATCTTCCGTGGAAATCCCTCACCACACCACACCACACCTCCGCCCCGGCCCGCCCCTCTCGTGAACTGTGTCGCTTAAAGCAAATGTCGTGCAATGTTCTATTTTAATCAAAGGAAATTCGAGAGCATCGCAGCCAAACAGGCCAACAGGCAACCCAGGAACACGCACACCGCACGCCCATATGCATCTCGAATTTGTTCATACAGATGTGCATTGAAGGTCCTGGCAGGGGTCCTGTGGGAAATGTATTTAGTTTTTTCGCCGGCACGAGAGCGGCTAATTGAAAGTTGCGTTTCCAGCGCTGCCATTTCGCACTTAAAATAATGGCCGCTGTTCTTTCGATAACACAAAATGTTTGTAAAATGCAGCTATTGGTAAATTCAAAAGGGAAAAAATATACCGCCGAAAAGTATATACCTTTGGGATAGGAAATAACATGTACCACACAATATATCCGACAGGACAACTGGTTTTAGACACGCAATTGCAATTATCAAGGCAATTAAAAACCTAGAAAATGATGTGAGGGAAATTAAACAAACATGTGACATCGATCCCAATACATAACATAATAATATGCCTTTTAGCTGAACAGTTAAAAGGGTATTCAACGTGTTTTTATAGCGAAAATCAGCGAAAAATCATCGAGCAAATTGCGGGTAAAGTGCAGTCTTGTCAACTCAAATTTGTCGCCCGGCGCGCGACGCGAAGGTTCGAATATTGCGAGTCTATTGAATCAAGAATCGAAAGTGATGTCTAGAAAGGGGAAAAAATCAAGGGCGCGGAAAACGGGGAAAATTATGGAGGACGGGACAGCGAGGAGTGCAGCGGAAAAGAGCCACGGTTTCGAGTGCAGCGAAGCGTTCAGCGCCGGAAGTGCTCTTGACTTTAGACGGAAATGCCATAATCTCATGCTCTTTATATACAGGAGCATGTGTACAATGTACATATGTATGCATCCCTCTATAGGAATTTGTGCGGGCAAATTGACATCTTCAATATAAACGCTTCATTGGCATCAATTACGATTTGAAGAGCTTTTGCGTTCGTACTTTGCGAGCACGGGAAAAAAGGTTGCATTCATTTTTAATTGGTGTTAGAAATTACAGATTGTATTGAAAAATTCAGTGATTTTTAAGGATTTTCAAATTAAATATATAATTAATTTACACATATATAACCTAAACATGTTAATATTATTTAAATACATCAAGATATATGCTTAAATGGCTTACAGAGTGATAAAGAAACCCCTTATGTGTTTGCGCAAGGACATCCAGTATTCCAATAGGGATTTCAGTACAAGTTTGTTTGATTTGTAATTGTAATTCCTTTCGCTTCCTTCTGTCGGTTTTTTGCTGTTTTGTTTTTTAAGGAGTGATGGCAATTTGGGAAAATGATGATTGCGATGGCGCAGGCACCACCAGCTCATTATCCTTGGCAATGGCTTTTTTAAATTGATTTTTCGCTTTCGGCTTATTGCACAGCCAAGCACAGTCAGTGCCATAAATAAGCGCACAGCCAAGTAATTGTCGGTGCCTGTATCTCTGCCTCGATGTGTGTGATACATATAATTTGCTGTTTTATATTTTCATTCTCGTTTTCATTTGCATTTCTCCGCCCTAACTCTGGGTGTTGCCGCTAAGTTATTTTCCTCCATATCCATCGAATAATTGCGTCTTTTATTTTAATTTTTAAGCTCCAGCCAGGGCAAAGAATTGAAAATTTAATGCACACGCATTGTAATTATTCCCTTTGCTTAGACTTTGTGCTATTGGAATATATGATGTCCATATTTTAGTGGCTTCTGCTTTTTTTTCCTGGGAGGGTATACGAGTATCTGACGGGGCATCCAAACGCTTCTCAATTGTTGGCCGGAGATTTTCGGCTTACTTGCTGCCAGAGCCTCTTCGTTTTTTGTGCCTTTTTGCGTGCATGTATATGGCTTGATTATATTTCATTTTATGCATTATACATATGCCATCCTCATTCCCATTCCCATTTCCACTCGTATGTCCTTTTCGCTCATCTGCCGTTTGTTGTCCTTGCGTAGGCTGCTTTGTTATAATCGCATTTTCATTTATTGTCATGCACACCGACCCCCGGCCGCCCCGTTTCCCCACAGAAGGATATCGGTCTTTGTGCATTTCGAATGCGGGCAAACGGAAAATCCTGCGAGGTCCTTCAGGCTCGCAGCTCCAAAGCACGCTCATGCATATTTCAGCCGCCCGCCCCATCACTTGCAGAAATATTAACAATATGAAAAGCTGTTTACTCTCCAGGCTATTCCTGGCAAATATTAAAAGTGTCACTCGGAGGCTTGTGTTTCGAAAACATTGAAATTTTATTCAAATTTTAAAGTGCCACAGGATCTAGCTGTGAAACCTCGGAAGAGGTTTCCTTTCATAGCTTTAGAATTTGATGAAATGGAAAATCCTTTTGAGTCATAGTTGCTGGGACCACTTTAATGCATTTGGTTTGATTGCATTTCGGCGTCGCCAAAAGCAGCACTGCCTTCCTCGGTGGGCCACCATTGTTGATCCTGTAGATCCTGGCGCTTCATGTGTATTCATTAAAAATTTAAGTGCTTATTTACACTTTGGCGTCATTGTGATGCACTCAGCTTGACCAAGAGGTGGTTGCCACACTCAAATCAAGCCGGACAGCCTCCTCCGGAGTCACACCCATGCACGGGTGTGGGTGTGGCCTGTGCGGCAGGGACATCGAGTGCAGTAGTCTCTTCAGCCATATGGACAACCGCACCGCAACCGAGAGACTCCACTTGCAGCTCGGAAATGGGAATTTTTGGTCTGGAGTGCCCCCCCTGGCCAGTACTGTTTTGACAGTTAATCATATTTTGGGTGGGCGAGCATTGGACATGACATTGCCCCATTGCCCACAGGGCTTGGTCAATTGCATTACTTTGTTGGCCCAAGCACTTTCAGTTTTGACTCCCATTTCTCGGCTCCTCCTTTCAGTTATTGCCTTTGTACCTTAAGGTAGAAATGGTATACCAAGTTTGTGCAATGCATAAACATCATGTTCTTCGAGATTGTAAGAGCTAGGGACGTAATTCTTTTTGCTTTGGATGCGTCTATAATTTACCCAGAAAATGTTATTTTTGAGTTCAGGTCACGCCTCTTTCCGCCTTGGAAATCACAATAAATATCTCCGAAATGGTTAGAGCAAACTATAAAAGTTCTTTTGTTGATGGTTAAAAATTTAAATGTCTAGCCATGTGGCAAGTTTTATAAAGATCGGGCAATAAATGTTGAAGATTTGCCACTGCAATGAGGGATACCGACATATGTATCATAACGAATATTTTTATATGGTATCCCGTTGTCGAGAAATCTCANTGTGGCAAGTTTTATAAAGATCGGGCAATAAATGTTGAAGATTTGCCACTGCAATGAGAGATACCGACATATCATAACGTATATTTTTACATGGTATCCCGTTGTCGAGAAATCTCAACTACAGCGTTTCCACTTGTTAGTTTTGCTAGTTTTTTGTGGCACTAGCCAAAGCGCTTGGGGTAGTTTGGCAAAGGAACGCTTCCGAATATTAACCGCAATCCAATCAGGGTTGTAAGTGGAGTGTAAGGGCAACCTTTGTAGGTTTAGTAACAAATTATCAATCTATAAATTCTTGCATTGAAATCCATGGATTTCATCAATTTATCGTTGGCTTTTTACGTGCGGATCCGCAATACTCTCACGTCTACCTGGGAATTTATCAGCACGCTGATAGCTGGCTGCCTTTGCGGCTAATTAATATTCAAAAAGTTCTTAACAATTTGCCGCTGTGGCTGGTGTTGTGCTTTGAGAGTTTAATTAAAGAAATATTGTCAGGCAGTGGCCGGGAGGCCATTTCCAATTTCCTGTCCCCAAATATCGAATGCATTTTGTCGGACATGGCCAGGGATTAAATCAAATGTAAGCAGAAATGGAAATTGCAGGTGAAAGGGCCCAAAGTCAGGGGCTTAAGCAGGAAGGATTTCTTTGTCATGTTGAAGGATAAAAGTCAAGCACCAAGCCAGGCAACTAGCGAAGGCCACTAGCACAATTACCCAACAAAGGGTTTTTGGTATTTATGCCGCTTAGCTTTGACAAAGGTAAAACTATACGTATATTTTTTTTCCAGTTTTTAATTTTCTCCAAATTAGTGCATAGAAATTGCATACGAAGTCGTAGCCATATTTTTAGCAATGAAAGTATCTATTTTAACACCAATTTACTGAGTAATAAACTGGAATTGAGTTGTTTAATTTAGATGATTTTTAGACATTCGCACGCCATAAGCGTGGTGTTAATTTTTCAGGGGGTTTTTATACCAGTTTTCGTAAGAGAACAAGGTTATATTGACTTCGTACGAATGTACATATGTAACAGGAAGAAGGAAGCTTTTCCGACCCATAAGGTACATATATTTTTTATCAGCATCTAGCTTTGTCCGTCTGTCCGCTCGTCCGTCTGTCTGTATAAACGCCTAGATTTTGGAGATTATAATAGATAGAAAAAAAGTTATTGCATATTCAGAATTGTGTGATACCAGTTCAGCACAAGTTTGTTTTAAAAATCGGCTACCACCCCCCGCTCCCCCGCAAACCGCCAAACTCTGTGGTGTCCACAATTTTAATTTTAGAGGTACGAAATACGGATATTACATTGGTATAGCCAATATCTATCTGTGTTGCAAAAACTAGTCGATTACGCCCACTCCCGACCGCACAAATGACAAAAATATGTTATACCTACAAGCTTCTCTATAGAAACATGCCGCGCATTTCTCATCCGCCGTGTGGTACCTGTAGAAGCGACAATTGCAAAGATATTTTGCATTTATGCTCAATATTACCCCTCATTTTGAGCAGGCATTGGGTTAATCTCTAAAGATGATTTTCCCATGACTCACTGGGATGGTCAAATAGAAGATTACTCTGATAATGGCGATAAGAAAATCATAATGATCTGTGTCATGCACAAGTGCAGTATATACCAAGTTTTTTTTTCCTGTTTTCCCTCCCCGGAAGAGTGAACGAACCACTCGTGCGAATGAGTGTAATGAGTGTACCCGCGAATAAGTATAAGTTCAAGGCGATTCCCTGTCAGTTCAAAGCGGCGTCCGCCCGTGTCTCAGGGCAGTGTTTATCTTATCGCCCAAACTGCCGGAATAACCGAGCGCTATTTATATTAAATGTTGCCTTCCTTTTTTCCAGAGTGAGTGTACTTGTATCTTCTGAGTATCGTGTGGAAATGTGACCTCATCGAGTGCCAGCGATCCTTGGGAATGGGCCACTCGAGGCCCTGATCTCAAGTTGATCGCCGATCTGCTTCATCCATATTATCAGTTTTCACTCGTTTTTTGCTCGCATTTTGTTGGCTGTAGGCTTTTCGCTCACCTGGCCTTATCAGGGCGAGCGATAAGCTGGCCGGGCTTCGCTTTTTGTTTTTTTTTTTTGCATTCGCTCTCTCGCCCGGCCTGTCAGCTGTTTGCGATCGAGACAATCGACACACAAGCCCCTCCCCAAGCGCCCCAAGCGCCCCCCAACCCGCCGGGAAGGTTGCCTCCGAGAACGCTGAAAACTGAAAAATGAAAACCGAAATTCAAATCAGTTCCCAGCGCCGCGTCAACGGAATTCGTTGAACCGCCTCGCCTGCGAGACTCCGGCTCCGGCTTTTTGTTACATTTTTTGTATGTTTCATCGTCCCATAAATCGAATCGAATCGAATCGCATCAAATCAAATCAAATTGAATGCGAATCAAATCGAGTACCCAAAGCGTGCAGACATAAAAAATACATCAAATCGTGAAACGGTGAATCGGTGAAACGGTGTAAAGGTGTCTGCCAACTTCTGCAAAGTGCAAATAGCCAATTGGTTGGACTTGAGTGAATTTCGTTGTTCTCGGCGAGCTTGTTAAATGTTCTTCCCGTGTAACAAAAATCGCCGCAATGTTTGAGCCACGTTCCGGGAACTTTTCTGGATTAATTTTCGGTGGGTAGAGTTCTGAGTAATTATTAACGAAAGCAGAGCAGAGTCCAAGGGTCACCCGGCCATTTGGCAAATTAAATGCCTGGCCCGCTCAAAGCCGAACACAAAAATATGAAAAGGCAAAGGAATCCCAACTTAACCACAGATTTGGTTTACTTTAGCCAACAAAAAAATAGGGAAAAGGATGCTAAAAGAAAGTTGGGCCTAAACCAAAAAAAAAAGGAGGCAACCAGAAAAGTTTATCAACTCTTTGGCATATCTGCTCATTAGTTAGCATAATTCTGGAAATTTCTTGTGACCTCGCAAGATTTGAGCGGCAAATTGTTGAAGAAATTCAACTTTGACTTTTCCTTTTTAATTCAAGGTACCCGAAAAGGTTGAGAACCTTTCTGTATTGCAAATGTTGCTAAATTTAAGCAATTGAATGATGTTCTTTAGGGAACTTTCTGCACAGATTTACTCTGATTTAATAACTATCTGTAACACATTCACTTAAATGAAAGGTGAAGCTCTGACTGTAGTCTTCTCAAATGTATAACCTTGTCAATATTTCGTTTTCTTTTGCAAATATCTTAATTACATATACTTTGTTGCTGTGAAATTTTAACTACCGACAGCAGTCGCTCAGTTTTTTAAATAATATTTATGGCTTTGAGCTGTCCGGAGGCTTGTGCATTTATATTTAAGAGTTTTACGGTAGCCTCTTTAGAGACAAATAAATCATAGTTTTTAAAATTGTTTCCAGAAGAAGATTTATATTGCCTTCTTCTTTTTGGTTTTTGTTTTCAATTTTTTTCGGTCCAGAGGGCTGCTATTTTTAGAGCGACTTTTTAGCGGCTTCTTAATGAACGGACCAATCGGTTGTGTGCCGGGGAATGGAATGCTTTTATGATTAACTTAGCAACTTTGTGTCCGCGTGTCCGTTTCGCTCGAGCGCCGCCCACGGGTCGTATGCGCGATTTTATTGCCACTGGGTCTCAATTTGATTTTGCCAAAGCAAAAAACCCGACAATTGTGTGCGTTTTTCGCATCTCCAATGCACTCTGACTGCCACATTCCTTTGGCCTTTGCCTGTTTCGAGTTCTTGTTGCTTTTCGGCTCGGGTCGGCAGGGCTTTTGCTTTTATTTTTTGCTGGCCAAGATAAGATTGGGCCGCAATCGAAGGCCGTGGCAGCCAAACACCCAGAAATCGCAAATCAGCTGGCAAATATCACAAAATCAAAGCCGGTGTCGCGTGACTTGTCCGGGCCAATATTTTATTGTTTTTGTTTTTTTGGTGATAATCAAAAATATCACAGGCCAAGGAGATTAAAAATCAGCTTTCAGGAAAGCGTGGGCGGCGTCACTCCGAACAGGTTATGCAATTATTTGCCGAAACCCCTAACAATAAAATTCAACAAATTCGGGGATCTACACAATAGGGTGTTCGAGCACTTGTAAAATTAAACAAGTACAAACGATTACAGACGAGTGTATCGACTATAAATACCCGGTTCTAAGTGTAAAACTGATTTTTGGAACATGGACGCAGTACATTTATGGCATTTGTGCGATCAGAAGTATACGTAATCGGCCGATAATTGCAACACAGATAGTTATTGGATCCACCAATATAATATCCGCATTTAGTAACTCTGTGGTTTTGTAGAACTTTCTATTTTAGCAATTAAATGACACTTTACTGTAATACAACTACAAATTTTAAATAAATAAACAACACAAATTGCATGGTTTAAAACTTGTGGAATATCGTATAAGTTATACTATTTTCTATAAATATTTTAAACCCTTTAATGTCCCTTGTTTGTGTGCAACTTAATTGTGAAAATGAAAAGACTGAGAAGCAAATCCCTATCCCAGAGCTGCTTTCGTTCCCATCTCTGAACTATGACACCCAAGACCTTCTAATCCCGGCGACAGTGAATGAGACTAATTCTCGAAATATTTTGTTGGTTTTTTTGTGCATTTTCCAGTCACGACGACAATCGGTGAGCTTGACGGCGATGCCGCCGGGCGTGTTGGCCAACGATAGCCGGGCCAACTCCACCGATGACATCCAGATCGCCCTGGCGCCCCACATCCAGACCTATCTGAGCCAAACCGGGCGGCGCCACTCCTGCTGCAGCGTCATGCTGCCGGTGGCCTTCGAGCGGGCGGCGGCCAAGTCCTGGCTGGACCCCAAGTTCGACTCCCCCGTCCTGGAGGAGCAGTACCAGACGAGCGTCTTTCCGCACGTGCGCATGCGGTACAGGTGGGTCACCCGCGACATACAATACCATGTATATGTAGTCATCTAGTAGCTACAAGAGTTTGCCTTAAAACTTTAGAATATATCCTTATACCTCTTGAATTATTTAAGAAGCTTCCGATGGGTCAACCCAGGAATTTGATTATATCTTAGACAACATAGTAATCCAATAATCCCTTAAATATCAGTGTATATTTAGCGAAGATGCAGGCATTTTATTTTCCTCTAAACATCCAGTAGCTACTAAAGTTTTTCATAAAATATCTGTATATTTAAGGACCCATATATTTCCTAAGCTATTTAGACAAGCAATAAACTGTTAAATTTTATTGAGCAATATACCAAATCTGTAAATAGGTATGCCATCATTCATTTGCCATACTGGAAACAATTTTGGCTTTTAAATGGCTTTACCTGTAACCTTAATGCATTGCCAATTACTCAATAATAGCTCTTGAAAGGTTAAACTTCAGTCAAAAGTGTTCGATTTAATTGCAATCAATAAGATAAGTCCAAGGACTATAATTGCTAATTGAACTGCCAAATGAAGACACAACTAAGTCAGGAAGGAAGTGGCCGTAATTGAAGAGGGGATTACGGGTTGAGGCTCTTAAATTAGTGCAAGTGCAAGCCCAATTGAAGAGGTGAACCGAAGGGGATTGCGGCTTTTCCGCTCAACCATGCAAATCGAGCTGTCAGTGCAATCGGAAAATTTAATGAGCTGGCGCCATCTGGCGGGCAGGGGCCCAACCCCTTTTAGGTGCTAGTGGATTTTCATGAACTGCCAAAATAAAAATGACAAATTTTTCTCCCTAATGATGGGTAAGTTACCAAATTTTCAATGTTATTAAGAGCAAGAAAAAACGTCGACAAATTTAGCTTAGAAATGCATCATTTTAAGCTCAATGTGGGCTTGTAAGTTGATTTAATTTTGAATAAACTCTTATGCGTCTAAGGACCCATAAAGACTTATTAAAATTATATATAATCCATATTTTCGCTTACGTTTTTGGCGGCAAGCTCGAGAAAATTCCAAGAAGATTTCAATGAATAGCCCCCCCGGTTCGGTGACCCCAAAGATACCTTTTTCTATGGCTTTGCGCCTGGAATATCCTTCCTCCCATCCCGCGGAGGTTCTTTTTTTCGGCTTCTTTACGAGTCCATGGCATACATGTTTGTTTTGTTTCGTTTTTCCTTTTTTTTTTTTGGGGGCAACGGGCAAAAGGCGGGTCACATAGAAGTCCAACTTTTGCACGTGCATGCAATCAACGCGATGCCCGGCCCGAGACCAGGCAGTGATGCGAGGGGGGTCAAAAGGAGGCGGCGGAGACGGGGGACCGGGGGCCGCTGCTTAGCTTGTTGGCCATTTGGGGACACCGGGGTAAACGAGGGCAAATTAGTTGGGGGGAACTGCGCAGGATGGCGAAATTGCCGCCATAAATGCTCGCTTGGCGTGTGCCCCCCAACAGGTCAAAGGGTAGCAGGGGGGGTAAGGGGATGCGAAGTGAGGGGGAAGCGAGGAGGGTCGGCGTTGCAGGTCAATGCCATTTGGGGCCATTTGGCGGCCAATTGCAGCAGTTTCGCGTGCGGCAACTGAAAAAGTCAGCAAACGCCGGGAATCGATTGAGAGGACAGAACAGCCGTTTCGACCATTTTGCAGCCAATCAAGACTATGTTTTCGATTCTAAAATACATATAATCAAATCTTAATGATTTACAGATAAATAAACTATAAAATATAAGCGCAAATACACATATAAACTTGTTCTATTGTCTAAAGAATTCTGGCTAAGAATAAGCCTTATACCTGAGAAAACATGAGAAAACATTCTAGAACATTTTATTGAGTTCTGGTAAATACTCGTAGATACGACTCAAGAAATTTCCAAAACAGGGTATAATTATTGTTGAGCTTGCACTGTGGACTTAACTTTTCAAGATCCTTGCCAAAAAGACACAAATTGAGCTGATAAAATATAATTGTTTGAATGAAAGTTTGCAAAGAAGTTTCTATGATATTTCTATGATATGAGATTAAAGTAATAATTACATTATCTGCCCAACTATAATTTGCATAAAAACTAGTACAAGAAACTCTAAGTAAAACTTTAGAAATTTGTGACTTTCAAATGAAAATAATGCATGTATTTGGTGTTGACTGGTTTCATTAGAGCTCTCGAAAGTTTTGGCCAAATGAAATTTTCTTGATTTCGGGGACTGCGGCTGGCGGTGACACCTTTTCCCTGTTCTTTTGGGTTCGAGGCAAAACCTTTGTCAGTTGGCGACTTTGGTGGCAACTTGGGTGAAAAGTTCTTAGCCCCCAACCCGAACAATGGCAGGTCCTTTGGGCACTGCTCCTGCTCTTGGCAGCTCATCAACAATCGCCGGAGATTAGTGGGCCCTTCAGCTGTGCGCGGCTCAGGTTTAGTTTAGTTCCAAAGTCTCGAATCTGCCTCCTCGAGCGGAACTAAATGCGTAATGAATGCAGTTGCACTTGCACTGCCGCTTCCTGCATTTCCATGGTGACAGTCGTGGAAAAGTGTCACTTTCTCGCCCGCTTCTCCGCTCTAATTCCCATTATTCTTTTCTTTTATTTTACCTTTCTTTTTTTTCCTTTTTTTTCGCTGCAGTTTGCGTTAATTAGGATGAATGGGAGCGAGTGCCGGGAAAAGTTGAACATGGAAGAGGAGTCGGAACAGGGATAGGGATCGGTATCTGGCGGAAGGGTCCTGGGCCACGCACAATGTACAAGGATAATGGGCTAATGGGCTATGTGGAGTGGTTGCCATAAAGCCACCAGGGAACGGGCATAACCATTTAGCCGGGTCAAGGCCGAAGCAGCAGTCCTTGTGCGTCCTTGGGCCCTTAAGTAGGCTTGAATAGTTGACAGTCCTGGTGGATGGTAGGCCCAGCATTTTATGCAATTTCTTTCAAGTTAAAAATATAATTTGACATCATGAGTTTCTATGTAAGTAGTCGCATTTGTTCAATGATAAGTGCAACAAGTTTAACAAATAGCTTTATTTGCTAATTGGAAAGGATAACAAGTATAAGCGATTATAGTCAAGGGTCTCGACTATAAATACCCGGTTCCCTGATTTATAAAACATGGATAATCATTGCGGTTGAGAAGAGTGCGGTATGTTTCTATGAAGAACACATTTTTGCCATTTGCGCAGTCGGCAGTGGGCGTAACCATCTGATTTTCACAACACAAATAGATATTGACTCTACTTAACTAATATCCGAATGTAGTATCTTTAGAGTTAAAATTGTGGACGCCACAGAAAGTCGCGGTTTACGGGGGTGCGGAGGGTGGTAGGCGATTTTTAACACAAACTTGTGCTGACCTGGTATCACCCAATTCTGAATATGTACATAATTTTTCTCTATATATTATAATCTCCAAAATCTAGGCGCTTATACGGACAGACGGACGGACAGACGGACGAGCGGACTGACGGACATGGCTTAAAGAACCGGGTATAAAAATAAATGGGTCAACGCGAGTATATTTTAAAATCCAATTTAAATACCTGAAGACTATAATGGCTGACTGAACTTCCAAGTGACGGCCATTAAATCAAGAAATGGCCCTAATGGTAAAGGGGTTCAAGGACTAGGGTTCTAAAATTAGTGTAAATGCAAGTCCGATTGGAAAACCGAAGGTGATTGCGACTTTTCCGCTTAAACATGCAAATCGAACTGTCAGTGCAATCGGGAAAAATTATGCCGTTATGCCAGCCATGTATTTACTGTTAAGTTTTTCCAATTAAGTAGCCGCTTGCTGTGCTTAGATTCTGACTTTTATTGCGTTATATATTAATCCTAAAGGACAGCAGATCTCGATAAGTATCTTTGGTAGGCGCTTTCTGTGTAACCGTCGCGACGGTTGGCTAACANATTTGCCACCAATTTAATAGGATGGCGCCATCTGGCGGACAGGGGAACGGCTTAACAAATGGGTGGGAACAGCCGAGAAGCGGTTATTTTTATTTTAAATATTTTTATATTTATTTCAATTATTCGTACTTTATTGAATTCATGATAATCGTCTGTCATCTCACTTAAATGGCCGAAGGTGGTCAAAATTCTGTGTAAAAGATATTTTTATAGCAGCTGGATTTTATATCTACAGTTTATTGTTATTACAAGTTATTACAAAGCTCTATGAATTAATTATGTGTATTCCTTGTCTTTAACGAGGGAATTTTCATAATTTCTACACACCTACCCTTCATAGTCGTCTGATTAAAGATATGCAAAGTGGTTACCAATGAAAAGAGTAACACATAATGTCGATAAATATCGATACTTTTCCTTATATATGTTTTATTGATTGTTTATTTTGTTATTCCGATTGTATCTTCGCCAGGTTCACCCTCTCGTACATCCTGCTTTGCTCGCTGATGTGGTGTCTGTACTTTGTGGTGGACGGCGGCTCCGAGGACTTTTGGCGCCCCATCTCCAGCTCCTTTTCGATGCTCTCCCTGGTGACGATCATGGCCCTATGCTTCACCCATTGGGACCTCTACAGGGAGCACCGAACAGTCACTTCGGCGGTGACTGCGTTCCTACTTTGCGGCGCCTCCCTGGCCTTTCTCACCTACACGGGTCGGGCCTTCAGTCCTCTGGGTCACTTTGCCATCTGCCTGGAGATCGTGATCCTCATCTACACCGCCCTACCGATGCCCCTGTGGCTGGGTGCCAGCGTGGCCATTGCCTACTCGATAGCCTTCGAGATGGTTTCCAACATGGTCATCGGATGCAGTGCCATACACGGTGGCGCCTCGATTGCTGGTGGGGCAGCTGGTACCGGCCCCATTGCCACCACCGGCGATCCCAGCCACAAGATCCTAATCCTGCGCATCATGGCCCACATGAGTGTGCATTTGGTGGGCGTACATGTCCTGGTGATGAATCTCGTGCGGATGCGCGGCACCTTCATGAAGGTGGGACAGAATCTCCTCGTGCGCCGGCAATTGGAGATGGAGAAGCAACTGAAAGAGAAGATGATCCACTCGGTGATGCCACCCAAGGTGGCCGACATGCTGCTGAACGAGGGCGGGACCTCCGGACTGGATGGGTCCACTGGATTGCCGCCCGAGTCCCATTACATGCGCCCGCGAGCCTCCAACGATGTGAAGTCCCTGTTTCGGCCATTCCACATGCACAGCATGGAGAACGTTAGCATCCTGTTTGCGGACATTGTGGGCTTCACCCGTATGTCCTCCACGAAAACGGCCGAGCAGCTGGTGGAGATCCTCAACGATCTCTTTGAGCGCTTCGACGACCTTTGCACTCTTTCCGGCTGCGAAAAGATCTCCACCCTGGGCGACTGCTATTACTGCGTTTCGGGTTGTCCCGAGCCCCGGGCGGATCACGCCATCTGTTGCGTGGAGATGGGCCTGGGAATGATCGATGCCATGCGGGGATTCGATGCCCAGCGCCACGAGGGTGTCAAGATGCGCGTGGGCGTCCACACCGGCACCGTGCTCTGCGGCATCGTCGGCACCCGCCGGGTCAAGTTCGATGTCTGGAGCAACGACGTCAGCTTGGCCAACAAGTAAGTGACTCCGAAAAGAGTAAGCAATGTTTCAGATAAACCTTTAGGCATTTAAACTTTACCCAAATTAGTTATAGAATTTCTATTCTAAATCATTGTTGTCCACCTAAGGCTCAATGGGATCTTGAATGTTTGTGGTAATCAAGTGAGAAATACCATCTAGAATTTGGGAAAACATATCAATGCTTTCAACATCCAACGACAATATTCTTTACCAAACGTCTATGGGATCCAGAACTTCGATAATAATAAACTTTTCTTCCTATCATTCTCTAGAATGGAGTCCTCTGGAAAGCCCGAGCAAGTGCACATTTCCCAGGAGACCTCTAGCTTCCTGGGCGATGCCTACTACCTGGAAGAGGGCGAGGAGGTGTTTGGTGAGTACTCCCCCTAATAAAAAATCAACTTAAACTAATCACTAAATATCTCTCCAGGACATCGCACCTATTTTGTGGTTGGCAGACGACGCGACTTCTCCCGGACGAACAGCCTGAGTCCCAGCATGCCTGCCAATCCCGGTGGCAGTTCCCTGCTCCTGCCCGGCGCCCATGGCGCCTCTTTGTCCCAGAGCGCCACCAATGTGTCGGTGGTGCAGCCAAATGTCCCGCCTGCATCGCCCGTGGGCCAGCTCTCCAGTTCGCTGAACCCCTCGCCAGTGCTCTCCATGCGCCCCCGGCTCACCTCCCTGAGCATGAAGCTGCGCAAGAAGTCTCAGAGCCGGGAGCGGGAAAGGGATCGCGATGTGGAGCGCGGCATCATCCATCCAGCGGCAGCGGGTGTCCCTCCGGTGATTGTGGTGCGGGAGCGACCCAAGATCATCATCACCACCAAGTCCCTGCCGGGCAGTCTCGACTCCGACGAACAACCTCCGGGCAGTCCGCCCATCGAAAATGCTCCGCAGGCGCCCTCCGCCTCCGAATCCCGCTCCAAGATCCGCTTGAAGGTGTGGAAGGTGCCCAAGTTCCTGAAGCGCCGCAACAGCTCCTCCACAGGCTTGCCCACCGACAAGGATGGGGAAAAGGACAAGGAACGGGACAAGGACAAGGACAAGAAGGACCGCGAGGAAAGGGAGGAGCAGTCACTGAATCTGGAGGAGACCCTCTCGTTTATGGACAACCAAACACTGAATGGCAACGGCTGCGGCTACCAGCAGTTGCCCGTATTGGTGGAGACAACCTCGAATCGCACTCAGACCCTGGACATTCCACCGGCCAGACCGGTCCTCCATCATGCGGCTACCTCTACGGCCCTGGCCAGCAGTGTTCTCCGTTCGCCGGAGGCAGGAGCCGGCGGCGGGGGCTGCTGCTCCCCCGGTCAGTATTCCATGTACGACGACATCATCGATGTGCGCTCCTACATCAGTCAATCGCGCAGCGACATCTCGCCCTTCGGACGCTCCGGCAGCTATCGATCCCAGTGCGGCAGGCAGTCCACCGGCGGAGCCACCGGATCGGGCGTAGCGCCCCCGACTCCCGTTTGCATCGAGCAATCGCCGTTGCCACGGCCCAGGGCCTCCACATTGGCCACCGGAAGACCGGCACCGAATAACTCCAGCCTCGAACCCGGCACTTCTCAGCAACACCATCCGCAGCATCCCGGCAATCTGGGTTGCCTCCCGGCACCGGGAGGATCGGGGGGAGTGCCCAGCTTTGGGGGCATCTATCCGCCGAGCCACTCGCGCCAGAGCAGCATCTGCCCCTCGGCCACATCGCGCAAGGATTCGGGCATCAAGAGCAACTCCCGCCGATCGTCCATACAGCAGCAGATCTACGTTCTCAATCAGTCGGCCATCAGTCAGCATCGAGTGTCCGGCTACTTCACCAGCTCCACGTCCAGCATCTCCAACCTGGGCGATGTCCAGGGCTTGGGTCTGCCGCTGGGAGTGCCACCGCCCCCGCCACCGCCGATCCTGCCCGGCTGCTCCTCCCAGATGGCCGATCCCCTGGCCGCCTGTCTCCAGCAGCTGCGCAAGCAGTCGGACCTCCAGCTCATCCGCTGCGTGCGGGACAATGCCAGGTCGCAGAGGAGCTACCTGGTGAAGCCGCCACTGCATCGCTTCAGCTTGTACTTCAAGTCGCGGCAACTGGAGCGCGATTTCCGCTCCAAGGCCCATCGCTTTGGGGCTGAGAACGAGACGGAGGGACCGCCCACTTTGGCCACGCCGCGGTACAACACCTACATCGATATATTCGTGGGCATGGCCGTCTACCTGTGCATCTCCATCTCGCTGTTCCTGATGACCCAGAACACGGTCAGTCCCAGCTTCCGGCTCTGGGTCACTCTGTTCTCCTGCTTCACCGCCATCCAGGTGTTTGCCCTGTTCCTGTTCACCCGACAGATGTGTCGGCGCCAAGGTGGCGGAAGCAACCAACGCCAGGATGTGGAGGCCAGGCGGGTGAGTCGAGGACAACAACAGCAGCAGCAGCAGCAGCAGGAGCAGGAGCCGCAACAGCAATCTGCGCGACCGCATTTCGAATCCTGTGCCGATCGCATCTTCGAGGCCATCTCGAGCTGGTATCCCTGGCACATTTGCCTGGCCATCCTGATGGCCATGCCCGTGCTGCTGATCATCGCCAACTTCCTGCTGCTGGACCTGGAGCAACTGGAGGCCTTTGAGTACCACTACGGCTTCCTGATCTTCGTCTGCATCGTGCACTTCTGCAATTTCACGCAACTCAACTGCTGGGTGCGCAATGTCCTGGCCTTTCTGGCCGCCCTCTGTTTCATTGGCATCGCCATGTCTCAGTTGATGGTCTACGACAGTCGTGTGGACCAGGATCAGGAGCAGGCGCCGGACGCGGCGGATCGCAGCACGAATTTCATACAGGAGATCAAGTGGTTCCAGGACTATCACGTGGAGATCTACCTCGATCTGCTGTTGATCCTCGTGCTGGTGTGGTTCCTCAATCGCGAGTTCGAGATCGGCTATCGGCTGACCTTCTACGGCAATGCCGTGGCCAACCAGGACAAGGTGCGGGTCCAGAACATGAAGAACCAGGCGGACATGCTGCTGCACAACATCATACCCAAGCACGTGGCCGAGCACCTGAAGAACACGGCCAAGTATTCGGAGAACCATCACAACATCGCCATCATCTTTGCCTCGATCGTCAACTTCAATGAGATGTATGACGAGAGCTATCTGGGGGGCAAGGAGTTCCTGCGCGTCCTCAACGAGCTGATCGGGGACTTTGACGAGCTGCTGTCGCGTCCGGAGTTCCGGGCGGTGGAGAAGATCAAGACGATTGGATCCACCTTCATGGCGGCCAGTGGATTGGATCCCTCGCATCGGGGCACCGGGGACGAGCACATCCACACGCTGATGGAGTTCTCGATTGCCATGCAGGAGGTGGTGGATGCCTTCAACAAGGACCTTCTCGAGTTCAATCTGATCCTCAGGATTGGCATGAACATTGGCGATGTCACCGCGGGTGTGATCGGCACCAGCAAGCTCTACTACGACATTTGGGGCGATGCCGTCAATGTGGCCTCCCGAATGGACTCCACGGGACTACCGAATCGCATTCAAGTGGGCAAGGATTGCCTGCGCTTCCTGGAGGCTCGCTACGAGTTCGAGCCAAGGGGAAGTGTGTATGTCAAGGGCAAGGATCACATGGAGGTGTTCCTCTACACCCAAAGGCGGGAGGAGTGTTCCGATCAGGAGGAGCAAAAGAAACCGCAGGAGCAGCAGCAAGCGGAGGAGGAGGAGGAGGACGAGGACGAGGAGAATGAGGAGGACGAGGAGGAAGACGAGGAGGAGGAGGACGAGGAGGATGAGACGGAGGGAGATGGCGATGCCGATGCAGAGGCGGAAGACGACGAGGAGGACGACCTGCACTCCAGCGAGACCACCACGCTCTTCAAGTCGCAGGAGTCGCTGCAGGCCAACGGGGGCACCCACCTGACCCCAACAACAAATGGGATTCAAAGTGTAAATCCAAATCCAAATCCTATTCCGAATACCGATCCGAATCGGAGTCCGAGTCCAACCGATACCATGCCAGTGGAAACTTAAGGCCAGCCACCTGACAAATGGTTTCAAAATTGCATTTAACAACTCCGCAACAATCTGGAGGACACTATTTGCACCTGGGGCTTCAAACCAAAAGGATAAAACACGTAAAACAATTAGACAAAAACGATATAAGGACACCGGGGGGCTGGGGGGCTTGAGGTTGGGACACCAACCGTTTATTTGTGATATAATTGAATATGAATATAGAAACGATAGAAACGATAGAATCGATAGAAACGATAGAATCGATAGAAACGATAGAATCGGGTTAAAGTTGCTAGTGATCGATGGGTAGATTGATTGACATTGATTCAATGATTGTTGTTATGCCAGGCAGCGAGCGAGATATCTTTGAATATCGGGAAACTCAAATTAAATGTCTTTACCAGTTAGTGGATTGCTCTAAATGTACATGTTTTCCTGTTTTTTTTTTTTAGAATATAAATTAAATTAATACCATAATTAAACTAAAGAAAAAGTGTGGCTTTACGAGAGTGTTAGCGGAACGATGTTAGCGAAATATAAATATGAATATCTATATTATATGTGGATTGTGTGTAGATTCAATGTACCATAAGCATTACAACTAAATGATAACTAAAATCAAATATGTTAGTAATATATTAGTGGTAAACTATTTTTTTTTTTTTTTAACCAACGAATGGATATTACCTGAATGTATTTTTGCTGTTGTTCATGTTGATCGAGTGTATGTTATTGTAGCTAAAGTTCAAAGTTCGCAGATCCCCGAAAATCTGCTGCCATAGAAAATTATATGTACTCGTATATGTGTATCTTATGTATGTACGATTGGTATAAGATAAGCTTTATGATCCGCTGAAACTGTAGCAAATTCCAAAACTCTTATTTATGTTTTATATTTAGTCTCCTGTTTAAATCCAAATAAACAAAGAACTCGGCGACGAGCCGATGAAAAATCATGAAACATAGGGCGTGTTTTCTACACGGTTTTTACACAGATTTTATCCCGAAAAGTATGCACCACAATGCTTGCCAGGCTCACTGAGAAAAAATCATTTACACGGCACAGACCCACCACACACACACACACACAAACAGACAAACAGACAAACAGACACACAGACACTCTGCCTACACTGAGCGAAGCCTTTTGTATGACATTTTTTGTGTATACAACAGAACTTTGTGCAATCTATGAAAATCGTAAGAGAAACTCGAAAAATCAACTGCTAAGAATCCAAGTAAAATCATTTCAAATCAATATATGCTGTAACTGTACGATTTATGTGTAACGCAACCTATGGACCCTACTGTATTTTATATATATATTTAAAAAAAAACAAGTATTTTCTACTAATTTATGCAAGAAAAACCAAAACGACAAACGAAATCTAATAACGAATTGAAAGAATTTTTTTCCACTCTTTTTGAAACATCTAATTGTACATACCATGTATCTTGTATATTTATAACTGTATATTTTTTATAAAAAAAATAAGATACAAGCGAGCAGAATGGAGAGTTTAAGATCCAGTTTGACGTTTAAATGTTGTTACAGCGCCGGGCCATACAGAAAATACCTAAACAAAAACAATATTTATTGGAAACGGATCGTGTCCTAAATGTGTGTTTTTAGCGAAAAAAAAAAAAAAAAAAAAAAAGAATTTCAAAGAGTTTATCGAAATGTTATAGGAAAACCTACTAAAGATGTGTGTAGAAATTCTCAATAAACCTGTATGTACTTCAAAATCCCCCCCTCTGTTGTTTCAATGAAAACGCCCTTTGGTTATGGTTTTTTTTTTAAATTTAATTATTTATTTTGCGGCTATTTAGTAGCAAGGCCGCTGATGAAGGCGTGCGCCACAAACAGATGACCAGGAAGCCCTGCTTGTCTTCGTACTTCAAATTGCATATTACATATTTACAAATTGCTAACAGCTTTTGCACATAACATATACACACAGGTCGGGGGGACACTCTAATAATAATAATAATAATATTAATATTAATAATATATATTTAAAGAGCGAGAGATATTTGTTGCCGATTGCACGTTTACAATTTATGGTAAAAAAAAACACACGCACATGTTAAAATTACTCATAAACGAAGCCAAAAAAAATAATATTGTCCCGCGAGCCCTGGCGCTGTGGTCTACAACCATCAGGAATCGCTCAGGATGTCCTTCAATATCGAACTGGAGTTCCTCGTCGGCGCAAACTCGGCGCCTCCTTCCTCGGACCGATCCTGCGTCGCCAGTGGCACGGGAGCGGATGCCTGGTGCACCGGATGGCTGGGTGCCACCGCAGGATCCGTTGGGGCAGCTCCTCCCGTCAGGCTAAGCAGATTGGGCCGTGATTGCGCCTGCGACTGGGGCTGGGACTCCTGTTCCAGAAACTGGACAAAGGCCTGCAACAGGTTCTCGTTGTTGCCGCGGGAAGAGCCTGCAGTGGAAAGAAGGGTGATCAGTTTTGGGGACTCTATTTGATATGTTTTCTTTCAAGATTTTCGAGGTTATAGTTCAACCAGTATTATTGTAAATTCTTGTCAGAGTTTGGTAGTTTTGTGGCTGATATTTAAGGGATTAATGCTCCTGCCGCAGGTAGTCGTGTTTTCTGAACATTTCACATCTGTACCCACCTGATCCTGGGGCTGCTCCAGGGCCACCTCCACCTCCGCCAAGAATACTGCCCAGCCAACTGCTCTGCTGCTTGTTGAGTCCAACCTTGTCGGCCTCCTGGGCGGAGAAGTCCAGCACGGAGGAGATCATCCGCAGGACCTGCTGCTTGTCGCCGGCATGACCGCTAACCACGTACCCTATCAGCAGGCTCTTGATCAGGCTCTTGTCGATCTTGTCCGTCTGGCTGCTCTCGCTGCTGCTCAGACGCGCCTCCAGCTGCCCGTTGGCATCCTTCAGGACCTCCACTAAAAGCGACACAAAAAAGGATCAGAAAACTGGAAACAAGATTCGATTTTTTCCAGGCAAAGGCAAAGGCAAAGTTTCGTTTCAATGTTTCGTTTCCATAAACATGCCAAGAATAAAAATTAAGAAACACTGATTTCAAAATTCGTTTCGATCAAAATTGTTATGGATTTTATGAAAAAATAAACACATCAATTGATCCGAGCAAGTATTTCTTGAAATAAAGTTGTAAAACTTAGGCACTTTATTATCCTATTTCTATCCTATTTTCAGTTACATAGAACTATGTTTTGAATAATTTTGACAAAAAGCTATTACCCTAAAAGATTAGTTGATAGCTATCGTCTTTCATAACATAGTTCGTATTATTAAACAAGTTTGTTTTAAATTTCAACAATGGCTCTCGTTTTTAACGACTAGAATTGAGAATACACTTAGAATGAATCAAAAATGATATAATTGTTGGGGATTTAGTACAGCAAAAAGAAAACGCGCGCGTTTGGTTTAGGATTTGCTCAGGCATTTTAATTGTTTTAGTTATGCTTTTAGTTTTTTATTGGATTGGTTTTAGCAGTGGCTTGGCTTTGGTTTTTGTGACATGCAGTTAGTGCGATCGGTGCACGGCGTAGTATAACATAAGTACTGGTTGTTGGATTTAAGGTACACCAGTACCTGATGTAATACTCAACCGTACAGACGCTGTGTTCCAGGGATCTTGCTATTTAATTCGGGTTTTGGGTTCGGTTTTTTTTTTTTGGTTTTGTATAATATATATATACATATCCAATTTTTGGGGATCCAACGCGACGCGAAGGGTTAATTTTCGGGGCTTTCAGGCAAGTGGTGGGCTCAACTTCAGTGCTGGCTGCTGGCTGCGATTGGTCAGTCTTCTCTCTCAAAAAATGCAAATTCAAATTCAAATGCAAAATGCAAAATCAACAAGCAAACAAAAAACAAAAAAAAAACGTATACAGTACATACGATAAATTAAAGAAGCAAACTCAAAAGATATACGGAAAAAAAAAGATAAACGAGTATACGGCAACGGAAACAGATCATATTCCGGTCCAAAATGCGATTCAAAATCAGTATTCAACAACAGAGAGCAATAGGATACTAGGGGTATATAGCATAGTATGGTATCAGACATGCAGAGATAGAGGTAGACAGGCTCTATATAATATATATAGCATATATATATGGTATATTGTATATAAGGTGTGTACATAATAATGTGGCATATGCCGCAGTCTCGAGCAATCTCCAATTGCAAAGTGAGTGCGTCGAATGGCATAAACCGCTCACATTTACAAATTGAGATTATTCAATGCTGCAGATACAAAACGATTTTTGTTTATTTTTTGGTTTTTAGGGGTTGTTTTTTTTTTTGGTGGTTGTCTTGTTTTGGTTTTTTTACGATTTACGGGTTACGAATTACGGGCAACGGATGGTACGGTTTACGAACTGATTACGGTTTATACGGCTTTTACCTTGTGTCTCGGTGTCGAACGTTCATATTTATAGCTCTTACATACTCATTAACGAAACGAAACAGCAACATCAAATTAAGGGAAACAAAATCAATTCAAAAATAATACAGGCAATCGATTACAACACTCAATAAGTAAGCAACAGGCAACAACAGATACGGATCAGGGGCTTAGGGTTCTCGATTACTGTGCAGGTCGAGCTAAAATTTATGATTACGATATTCTAGGCACTAAAATTCATTCTATATTCTTACTACGTCTTTTTGCAACAACTACTTTTTGGAGCAAAACTAAAGCAATTTACTTCAAAAGAACAAAACACATAAGTTATCAAAAAACAAAAAAAAAAAAAAACAAGTCTGGAGAAATGATTGGCCGACTTTTGAGTTTTGCAACGCTCATAAATTTGATTCTCTGTGGCAAAAATGATTTATGTCCCAGCTTTGTTTTGAATATTGTCAATAAATTTAACCGCCTTAGCACAGCAACTCATTCTTAAGGTGTTGGCAACACAAATTAGTCTACAACATTGAAATTGTTTGTATTTTATGTTTCTTTGTGGTTTGTTTTTAGGGGGTTTTCATGTTTTTGTCTTCTGTGGTATTTCATTGTGGTTTCTGGTATTACTTTTGCCCTTGAGTGGCGGTGCAACATTGAGTGATTTAGTGTTAATAAACATGACTACGTTTGGTGGCATTGGGATGGGAATTTGGGCCTCGTTTACCTGTTCTAAGGTGAGCAACTTGCAGTTAACAGCCAATACAGATTTTTATGCCACGTGCCGTTGGTGCGAGTTTAACGAGTAGGTATATTTTTTGCATACGCATTTTTGTTCCAAATTTAATAGGTTTAAATTTTTTCTTGGTTTAGTTGTTTGTTTTTGGTGTTTTTTTTTTTATTTTAGATTTTGGCATTGCGCTTTGGTGATCAAATGCAATTCAAAAAAGTCGATACCAACTGAAATTCCGAGTGTTTCAAATTTAGGCATAGCTCCCAGAATTACCAGCTGATATTTACCTTTAAGAATCGGGTGAGGTGGTGATAACACTTGAAATCTCTCAAGCTCTCAAACTATCATTAATTTAGTCAATCGGACATTCATGCTTCACAAAAATAAAACATCGATTTTGTTGTTGTTTTTAGGATTTTCAAAGTGCTTGCTTTTGAAAGTTTAGAGTTAGAATTTAAAAACAAATTTAGGACTAACTGGTACCCAGATAAATGGAAGGGACTATATTTTAGGTTTATTGAGAGTATTAAATTGGTATTAAATTGTAATATTTCTAGGAAACTTGCAAATTTTAAATGAGTAAAGCCTTTGGCATTCGCGTCTCAAATTCTATCCCAAATTTGTATCCAATTTGCATATTATTATTAGCATTATTCACATTTATCTAGATACTTTAGCTTTAGTTTGAGTTATGGATTTTAGAGACGGCTGCTGTGCAACACACCTTTTGGGTTAGGAACGTGCTACAACAGGCTTTAGTTTAGTTAGTGTTAGTCAAGTGAGGAGGCAACAAACACAAAGTATCCGGCACTGTCCCGGCCAAGCCAGCACTCACCTTCTTCCCGGAGCACGGCGATGGTCTGCTGTCCGGCTTCCAGCTGGTCGGACAGCCGTGCGGCCGCCCTCAATCCCTGATTGGCATCCGCCAACTGCTGCTGCAACGCACCCATCTCGGCCTGCAATTGGCCCTGTCTGCTCAACTGGCTCTGCATCTCACGCCGGATGCGCTGCGTGGCCAACTCGATGTCGTGCTCCTTGTCTGGTTGCCAATTGAAGCGATGGATTAGCCAAGGAATTGGTGACTTTGGACTGAGACTTACCGTTCTGGAACTGCTCCAGGGCACACTGGAGGTTCGTGAGGGCCGCCTGCTGCTTCAGCTCCCGGTCCTCGAACTGTCCCAGCTTGGTCAGCAGATCGTCCCTTTGCTGCAGGAGCAGGACATGCTGGGCCTGAAGCGTTTCCGCCTGCTGATTGGCACGGATACTAGGAATAGAGAATGTAAGAGTTTAAGAAGGATTTTTGAGGCTGTAACTGGCTAAATGATATATCATTGTTATAGGGATTTGGATACATTTTTGCAAGGGTCGTAATCTTGGTTTAAAGTATTGTTTCGAATCCCAAAAACCTCTTTAATCTTGAGCTTAAAACCCCCAAAAAAGCCTTAATATTCCTTTACTATATGGAGACCTGCTATAAACTTAGAAAACTCCGAATAACAACTTGATAACCCCTAAAAGGCTCTTGAATCTTGAACTTGAAACGCTTTGAAACTAACCAAAAAGCTACTCCAAATGGATTTTTCCCCCATATTTTGTAGCGTTAATTAAAACACCGCCGGCATGCGGAAATGTGGCCGGCGATTTGCATGCCTTTGATGCTATTATAATGGATTGGCACGGAGTTGGGGAGACAGATCGAATTAGGGGGAAACATGTGGCGAATGCAATTAGCCGGCTTATCGGGAACGTGACGAATGCCCCGCTGCAAAGGTGACCCCCGCTCACCTGGCTGACGTGTAGGCGGTGCTGGATTTGGACACCTCGTGCTCGAGGACCGCCTGCCGGGATCGGGCCTGTTCGAGCTGCCGCTGCAGCTCCACCGTCTCCTGCGTGTGCAGCTCCTCCACCTCGAGCAGATGGGCCCGCAGGCGCTCCAGATCGCGTTGACCGTTCGTGTGCAGCTCCTGGATCTCGGCCTGCTGCTGTTGCAGTAGTCGCTGGTTGGTCTGCTCCGTCAGCAGGTTGGTGGTCAAGATGTCCGACTTCTCCTTGAGGAAGGCAATCTGATCCTGCAGCTTCTCGCGCTCCTTCAGCAGCTCCTTGATCTGCGCCTCGAACGGCTGCAATCGCTGGATCTCCGCATAGTACTGCGTGTTCTCCAGATGCTTCTGCTGCAGCGCCTTGATCAGCTCCTGCTTCTCGTGGCCCAGGGTCTCGAGGCTTTGCTGGTCGGCCGTCTGGTGGCTTTGCAGTTGTGCGTCCTTGGCCACCAGCTCCTCCCTCAGCTTGGCGAGCTCTTCCTGGCTGTTGGCCACTTCCTGCTGTCTCGTCTCATCGAGTTGCTGCTGCAACTCCGCCAGCTTCGCCTCCTTCAGACTCAACTGCTCCTGGCACTCTGCCAATTGCTTCTCGGCCGTCAGCAGGTCTTTTTTGAGGCCGGACACCTGCTGGTTCTGCTCCACCTCCATGAGCTCCTTCTGCTGCTCCAGCTTGTCCTGCTGGTGGAGCAGGGCGAGCAGCTTGTCCTGATCGCCCTTTATGTTCTCCTGCAGCTTTTCCAGATGGCTCTTGTGCTGCTCCTCGCTGACCTTCTGCTGCTGGTTCCTGGCCTCCAAATCGTCCTGAACTGCGAGCAGTTTCTCCTTGAGGGCCTGGTGCTCCAGTCGCAGTTTTTCATGTTCCACGGTGATTTCCTGATGGCCCAGCCTCTCCTTCTCGCCGTCTGCCAACTGCCTTTGCACCTCTGCCAGCTGATGGGCCTGCTGCTCCTGATCCAGCTTGGTGGCCGCCAAAAGCTGTTCGAACACCTGGTTCCTGGCCTCGGTTTTCTCCAGCTTCTGGTTGGCCGAGCTGAGGAGCTGCTCCAGCTGCTCCTTCTCGGCTTCGCGTTGGCCCAGCAGCTCCGTGTCCGGCGAATCCTTGGCCAGCTCCTCCTGCAGCTCCCGCTGGGCCTCCAGGGCCACCTCCAGCCGCTGCCTGGCATCTTCCAGGGCGCTCTCCAACTGTACAATGGTCTCCTCGTGGTGCTCCTCGATGGTCTCCAGCTTGTTTCGCTTGAACTTGTCCAGTTCGTTGAGCAGCAGCTCGTTGTTCTTCATCAGCTCGTCGCACTGCAGGATGTACTGCGAGATGTCCGCCTCCAGGGTCTTCTTCTCGTGCTCGCTGACCAGCTGCTGGTCCTGCAGCTCCACCAGGCGCTGCTCCACAATGTCAAGGCGATGCCAGCGCTCCCGCAGAGCGTGCCAGGCCCGCTCCAGGCTCTGTTGCGGCTGCGAGCCCTCCAGCCGATCCTCCAGCTGCGCTTGCAGCAGCGAACGCAGCTTCTCCAGCTCGAAGGCGCCCTCCTCGGCGGCCTCCGCCTCGTCCAGATCGGTGATCTCCTGCTTCTCCTCGGCAATGGCCTGCCGGAACTTTGCCTGCGCTATGTTGGCATCCAGCTCCTGGCGCAACCGACTGTTGTCCTCCCGCAGCCCACTCAGCTGCTCCTCCAGGTCCTGGGCATGGCCCTCCTGCTCGGCCTCGGCGTGCAGCTTCAGCTCCTGGTTCTGCACAGTCAACTGCTGCAGCCGCAGCTGCAAGTCCAGCTGCAGTTGCTCCTTCTCCGCCTCGCTCAGGCGCAGTCGCTTCTCCAGCTCCACGAGCTGTTCCCCCAGAAGATTGATGCTCAACTGCTTCTCCAGTTGGCCGTCCTGCAGCTGGCTGTTGGTCAAGGTTAACTCCGATATCTGGGCCTCCAGGGAGACCAGGCGATCGCGCAGCTTCTCCTTGGAGGGCGGCGGTGTGCCCTCGGCGTCGGGCTCACCATCCCCCTGGCGCACCACTATGAACTCATCCTCACTGTGCTTGCCAATCGAAGAGCTATTGGAGGACGACTCCGAGGTCTTCTTCTCCTTCGCCAGCCGCAGCTCTTCCAGGTCCTTTTCCAACTTCTCGCGCTCCGCCTCCGCGAGGCGAACCCTTTCGATTAGTTCCGAGTTGTCCTGGCCACGCTTCTCCAGCAGCGCCTGCAACTCCGCCAGCTCGTTGACGCCCCTCCTCAGCTCCGCCTCCTGTTGGCTCACCTTCTGCTCCAACTGCTCCTGGAGCTGCCGGGCAGCGGTTGCTGCGCCACGCAGATTCTCCAGCTCGCCCTGTTGCACGGCATTGGCCAGCTCGTACTCCACCAGGCGGTCCGCCTGGAGTTGCTGGAGCTGGGCCAGTTGGTCGCTCAACTGCTTCTTGTGCTCCAGCACATCCCGCATGGCCACATCGTGCTGGGCATCCAGCTCCTCCAGCGAGGCATTCAGCTGCCCATTCAGTTGCTCCAGCTCCGCAATGCGGCTGTTCAAATGGGTCACGTCCCCGGCACCGAGGGCCACGTCCACCAGTCCAGAGTCCGGGCCCTTGGTCGCCGGTCCGAGGGGCTCCCAGCACCAGCTGTCCTCCACATTTGGTTCCTCATTCTGCTGGTTAGACGAAATAAATCAATGAATGAAAGGTTAGCGAAAGGGTTGTTATTAATAATAAATTACTGGCTGCCTCGACATGCTCTGCCTGAATTGCCAAACTAATTACACACTTTGTGCTACATATTCGAGGTCTACGTTTCAGGTATAACTAGGTTGTTGTCTGTCACTCTGGTCACTTGTTTTATACTTGAAATAGTTATGTAATATATATCGAAACAGGAAAATATCTACTACTCTTTGAGGCAATTTGATTTTTAGATTTTCTCCCTAAGGGTTGCCCACTGTGTATCGGGTATTCGAAGTTGGGGGGGGTTAGGTTTTTATAGTTATTGAGAAATGGTATACATTACAAGTTTCCAGATCTATGGTTCTACGAAGTGTATCGTGGATACTAACAAATGTTTCTGGAAGCAACTTCGAAGCCAGTTACGGTCTTGAAACTTGATAAGAGCCATTCCCACATGTTACATGTTTTACGCTGTGTTTTCCCTTGTAAATGTGGCACCTGTTGCGCAGGCGTCGCCTCCCCCCTGCGGGGTGATCCGTCCCTGGAAAGCGGAAAACCAGGTCAATTGGCAGACGCTAATGGCAGGGGCGTCAGCCGAAGGGGGGGGAGGGGGATCGGAAAGGGGGCCGGGCAGGTGGCAGAGCAGCGCGTGAGACGTGCGCGCGTTAATGAGTTTATGGATGAGTTGAGCAAAGATGGCGGTTGTTGGTGCCTCTGCCGGCGCCTCTGCCTCTGCTGCTGCTGCTGCCTCTGCTGCTGCTGCTGCCGCTGCTGCTGCCGCCTCTGCCCCGGTTGAAGTCATGGCGATAAGGTCCCAGTACCCGGTACAAAATCCCCATAACACCCATGACGCGACGCTTTAACGGGCGCCGGACAAAATGGCCGGGACCGTAAAAAATATGGGCAAAATACACACAGAAAGAGCAACGGGAAACGAACCACGAAGTAAATACTTTTAAATAATATAGGTAGTATATAAATATGGCATGTTAATTAAAATTAGCCTAAACCACACACATGTGCGCATCGTAATGGCACCCAATGACTCAGGGCCGTAAAATAAATTACAGTACCTGGCATTTAAATGAATGCAATTGCTCACTCAGCGAGCTGATAAGATTAAGGGAATATGTGACGTAGTCCCTGCATTTGACAAGCTAAAATTCTCTAAACAAATTAGGCGAAACTTTGGAGATCTTCAAGAAATATCCAGATATCATCCAATCGGCATAATCTACCAAGGACAAGCGACTGGAACTCACGATCAATGGGATCTACAATCTTTAAAAGCATTGCTTCGGATCTCGATCGCCAGACCGTTATTTTTTCAGAAATGTTGATTTTCAGAGGATTGACTTCTCTGTTTGTTTTCCGGCATTCCATTTTCCAGTCACTGCCCCGATCATGAGTGTGTAATTATACCCTTTTCGGCCCTGTTTGGGTTAGGGTATCGCTTGGGGTAAGCCAAAAAGACACTTGTGCAAACTGGGTTATCAACATTAACAGCTTGCTGAGAACCCAACTCCCAAGACTGGAGACCAAAGCGACTTGCAGCAACATGCCATGGCGGCCCCCTACCAAACCGTCCGATGGGTGTGAAAAACACTTGTGTTTCATAAACAAATATTGGTGAAATTATTCACGCCACAGGTCTGGCATTTTCTGTTCGTCAAGCTGTTCCTCCAATCGATCACTTTAACGTCAACGACAGACGCAGTCGCCGCACCAAAAAGCAAAAAAAAAATAAAATAAATAAATATGAAAAATGATATGATATGTACACTTACTCGCCCATATACCACCCATACCATATTTCGTGGAAATGTATACGACCCGGTCGTTATATAGAACGAGAGCTATATAGACTCAAACGCACGAAGCCACAATAAACTCACCGAAAATGAAAATTCCCGCCCCGATAAGATAAAATGGTAATGTTGGCCCAAGGGTTAAAGCGGCAGGTTTGCTTGCCTCTTTTTGGGGGCTTTTTCGGGGGTTTTAAGTTGGGTCTGAGAGGGGCACAGCAAAGTGAAATAGTGCCCCTAGCAACCGGAAGTTGACACGATGTCACCAACTATTTCCCCTCAAAAGCTGCGCATGCGTCACAGCAGCCATAAACTTTTCAAAATTGATAAACTAAATTTGTGATGTCAGGTAATTCGAGCAAACCCCGATGGACTTTTCCACGAAATTCAACAGGGATCAATAAATGCCGAATGAATCCTAAAACAACATCCTCCTTCCGTTAATAGCCCGAACTTCCCCTCCCTAACTCAGCAAAATTAATGAAAATATTACAACTTGCGCGAGTCTTCCCGGAAACTTTAATTTGATTTGTCAGACAAAAGTTATCGGGAATCATAAACAAACATCGGAGAAGTATTGCTAGGGCCAAATATTAATTGGAATCGCTTTCGCTTTTGTCATGACTTTGGTTCCCGGTTGCGAGTTGACGGTTTCCAGAGAGAGTTCCCCCCGAAACTTGGTTTCTTATCTAATCTTGATGCCCCGCCGGCACAAAGATATCTACAGACCATCCAATTCCCATGCGCCTGCCGGTGACATTTCGCATTTTGTTTATAAATAAACCTTAACATCGCAATACGAGGTTATTGCCAAAAGGCAGCTCTGTTCTCCCCCTCGCCGGTTTAATCATACGATGTGACTTGTGACTTGGAACGGGACGATCTGGTCTAGCATCTTGTAATGCGACCCCAGGGGGCGCTCTAGAATTTTGTACGAAATCGGACTCGTAAGCTTATCAAGCACTTGGTGTGCACTTAATGGGATTTCTTTTTGGCTTTCAGTGTTTCTGGTGTTTGAGTTTCTCCATTCCGCAGCAAAACTCAAATACGATATCGTACCAGGAATTCACAGTCAGCAATAAGAGGAGGAAATTCTCCAGACCTCCAAGTGAAAAAAAAGATCCCTCGGTAACAAGAAGTTTGAGAGGCAACGATTAGTGTTCTAAGATTAGAAGATTAAAAACTCTATAGAAATTGAAAAGGAATATAAAATTGTACCCAAAAATTCTGCAGAACTGGCAACAGCAATGTTCTTAAATTATCGATAGAACAAGGCAAATCGATCTCAAAAATGTCTTTATAAGATTAAAAGCAATATAATGGATTGACCAATGGCAGCAGAGTCTTTCAAGGAAATTTCTAAATAAAGAAAAAGTAACATACAATTTCCACCTATAATTTCAGCTGAAATGTGTGACACCAGTGTTTTTGAATTATCGATAGAACAACTCAATTCGGTTCTGGTTTTAACTATGAACATTCGATTCTAAAAATGACTAAAAGCAATATAATGGATTGACTAATTGCAGGTGGCTCGTTCGGGGAAATCTCTGTTGAGTTATTGGCTCATAATCGAAAGTGACAAATTACTTGATGGCCGATAAGAACTAACTCAATTAGAACTAACCCAACTGCCCTGCTCAGCCCAGATACGGGAGAGTACCAGAAGGTAACGCCCATGGAAAGTTACAAGTTCTTATCTGAGGAATTCCGATTTCCATTCCTCTATCCGATTCCTCTATCTAATTGATATTAAAAGTGTTTTGTAGGCATTACAAATTCGAATTTATTCGATTTACTTTGCCATTTTTTGCCGAGTGGCTGGGAGACAGTCTTGGCCGTGTTTCCCTTGTGCAATTTGGCATTTTAGCCAACAGACAGCTGGGCCGGTGAGCCGAGCAAATGAGTAATAATAAAAATAATAATTTAGTGTATGCAGTGCAATAAAACAAAGAGCAAATTACATAGTTAATAAGAAAAGATGTCAAGACGCGGCAAAAGTCGAAAGTCAAGGCGGCAAAAAAGCTCACAAAAAAAAGCGTTAACAAAAACGGGCTAACAACTAAAATGAGTTATTCACCAGCCCCCCCGCTGCCCCCACTGCCCCCGCTGCCACACTCCGTCCGTTCGTATCTCTGAAAATCTCTATCTCAATGCCTCCGCTGCACTTCGTCCCTTTCCCTTGGCCTTTGAGTTAATGAGCATTATTAACCGACGGCAACAATTACATTTAGCAGTTAGCATTCTAGCGTTTTAGCATTTTAGCATTTTAGCTTTTAGCAGCAACAACTTACAGTTTTTTACTTGTCGGCTGTTCGGTGTTTAAATTCAATTTTCGATTTGGCAGCTTGACGGAAAATTTATGCCTGCCCTCTCCTTTGGGCCCGGTTGTTCACCAACAAGAAAAAAAACCAACAAAAAAATGTTTTTTTTTTTTTTTTTAACAAAAAAAGTGCTTGAAACTTTGTGTGAATGTTCGGTTTTTAACACTTGAGAACGCGACGCGAGTGGGTGGGTTGGTTGGTGGACCGACGGATGCGATTGAAGCTCAAGAGGCAACAGCACCTGCCCAGGCAGGCAGGCAACCAACCAGGCGGCAGGCGGACTTCTACGGCACCGACTTATCCGGCACAACGCGTCCGTTGCCCTCCACGACCGATCGACGAGTGATCGCTGCGCTGCGCGTTCTGCGGCACAAAGCCGGATCGCTCGCCGCCCCAAACGCTCGGCCGGGCTCCTAACCCGAAGTGGCTCCGAAGTGCTCACGAAATGGATCCGAAGCCGGGCCCGAAGCCATCGCAGAGCGGGATGCGAGATAGCAGAGCGCGACGCCCCGAAGAGGAGGCGCAGGAGAAGGCGCTATGGAGAGCGCAAGATGGGCAACGCTGAGGGAAAACCGGGCAGGAGAGTTGCCTCTCCGCATGCAACGACATTGGGCGCAAAGGATGAGCAGAGTGCCCGAAGAATCCTGCCATAAGTATGCTAAATAAAATTTGCGTTGGGAAATTTATCGGATAAAACTGACAAAAATTAACAATTGTGAATACACATTCCATAAAAAATTATTTGCTTGTCACATAATTTATCATAATTTCATTGCTAATTTATCATAGCTAGATTTTAAATATTATGTAACAGTTTATAATAAGTATAATAGAAAATGAACATCAATTTTTTATAATAAAAAAAAACATTGTATTAGAACAACATGGCTTTAATATAGATACGTGTTCAACAACAACAAATTAGGAAAATTCGTTTTGAATGATTCATACGAGTACAGGAAAAACCAAACGAGATAAGATAAGATAAAATTATAGTTTAATTACATAAATACGCAAATGTGATAAAATCATCAAATAGAATTAATACCCAACTGCAAAAAGTGGGCCAATGAGTGTCAAATGTTTAGCTGGGATTATTATTTTCAGAGTTCTGCTTTAAAAGCTAGAAACTTAAAAAAAAAATGGGCAATAAAATCGCTGAATGGTGATGGCATGTCTGTCGTAAAATTAAAAATATATATCCTCGTTAAAAAAAACAAATATTTGTATGCATTCACAATCGAAATTCCACAAAAACGACCATAAACCAATATTGCAAGAGTTAGAATTACCATTGTCACCAAAACGGTTTTCCATTGTGGAATTTCATAAGGTATTTGCTTGAAATGCTTGTATGCTAAAGTAACCCCTATGTGCATTCAATTATTAAAAATATAAATTAGTTTTATATCATCCACTGGAGAAGAAATACGATGAGAAAAATGGGATGGGTTCTCAGTTACGATGCCAACTCCTTGGCGCACATAACCTCACTTATGGTTGTACTGTCTGGTACATGGATACGAATATATGAAATAAACTTGTATATATGGCAATATATGCACACGTAGCCAACAACTCCGACTTGCTCTCCATTTCAAAACTCAAATAATGCGCGTCGGCTATTTAACTTGAAATTAAGCGACGTTTGTTGTTGTTTTTTATTTATTTTCTTTCGTTTTTCTCCTTTTTGTTGCTTGAGGAATTGTTAATGTGTGTGTGTGTGTCATTATGGTTGTTGTTATTTTTATATAGTTTTTTTTTTTTTTGTACCGCTCGAGACGACAGCGCTAGCTTTATTTGCTTATTTTGCTCATTTTGTTTGTTCTCAGCGAGCTGTATGCTCTGAGCTCTGTCCTCTCAACGCTTCGACCTGCCCCTGTCCCTGTCCCTTCCCCTTCCCCTAGTGACGCCCCTGTGTTTTTTTTTTTTTTACCTCACCCCAACTCCCCCCAACCCCCTTGAGTACGCCACTGGCGCTGCTGACGTTGCGACGCTGCATTCAACGCAAAATTCATCTACAGTAGAACATCTAAGACTAAAATGGATTTGAAACAGTCAAATAGGTGTTGTCTTGAGTTTAATAAATAAGGATCCTTTCACTTTTGAGGTATTGTTATGGATAAACCTCTCAATACATCTCATATCGGGATTACCATAAAATTGTTTCCCACTTTTTTTCAATTCTTAGATGTATTGGATATAGCCAAATAGTTACATTCTTAAATTTCCGAAAACCAATTAAGGATCTTTAAAAAATTTAAGATTATTGTTGTGAACATCTAACCTAGCATGATGCTAAGATTACAATCAAACGGTTTCTAACTCTTTGTTTCCAGAGCTTAAAGTCTTATAAGAAAACAGTTTTTCTAGTTTCAAGCACAACGAACCCAAACGTACTACACATTTGTATAAAAATATATTTTTCAAAGGCTTAAAACCTAAATTTCGACCAAAAATATCCGAAAATCTATTAACCGAACCTAATATTGTTGTCACTAAAATACACTGAAGAACCTAGTTTTGGGAAAAACTAATAATATCCCATTAAAAAAGAAAATATGTATTTTGGAAAAACAATTTCAAATTAGACTTAAGCAACCTCAACAAATAATCAACTAACAATCTCTATTTCCCGCAGAGATCGCCAAATTACCACTAATTTTCGTAGGTCTCCTAAAACCTGGCATCTTTATTTTCCAATTACCGACGATTACCTGTAATGGTTGCGTTTTCGTACAGATATCTTTTTTCGTTTTTTTGAGTTGTGAGTTGTGAGTTGTGAGAGCCCGCAGATAGCAACTTGTTAAAAGAAAACAAACAACCAAGATATCCACGACATTAAAAAAGAGGTTTGGCTTAGAAAGGGACAGGAGGATGAGCCGAAGGTAATGTGCCCGGTATATATCGAAAAGTGACACATTACGTGTCACTTGCAGACCCCTTGGCAGGGTCTGGAAATCAAGGAAAATTGAAATCAAAACCCTTGGTTTTTGGCTCACTTTTGCTGTGACAGCGCTATTTGGAATGCTAACGTCTATGTGCAAGTACGAGTATATCAAAAATATAAGGTATATAGAGTATTTTCGGTTTATTTGTGCGATTGTTCCATATGGCCACGTCGTTGACTTTAAGCGGGCTGCTTTTGTTTCTGTTGTTGGCGCAATCGAGCGTCTGTGTTTAATTAGCAGATAAAAATACAGGCAGCCCCATAAAGGTGGGCACATACGAGTACACCCATTTAGAACCTCTCTTTCCCGCCTTTATTTTTTTTTTATTTTTTTTATTTGGTATAGCACCACTATCAACAGTTGGTCCCTCGTCCCGCGGTGGGGTTGGGGTTCGGCTGGGTTGGGTTGGGCGGGGAAACGAAACCCATACACGTTGCAGGCGTTAATTAGTTTTGGGGCTTTTCTTTTATCAGCAAACGAAACAACTGAAACAACAGCAGCGGCGGCAACAGCGGCGGCAGCAGCAGCAGCAGCAACAGCGGCAGCAGCGGCAACATTAACAAACGCTTTTCAAATGCATTTCGTTCTGTTGCGAATGCAAATCGAACACACGAGCCGCCATTCACACCCCCAGCCTCACCCTGGCCCGCTGCAGCGCTGCAGCACTGCTGCGCCGGGTTTTTTCACTGGGTTCTGTTTCTTAGCTTCCTTGTTCCACATCCATATCAAATTAACGACGGCGTTAAAATGCGTTAAGTAGAAAGCACTCGCAGGCATACCCTTCACTGCCTGCCACACTGGCGCCAAATCGATTGTATAATAAATTCCTTCCTGCGCTGCCACGGCGGAAAATGCCCGAGAAAACCCCTTTTGGAAATGCTGGGGAGCGATGGCGATGGAGTAAGATCTATTTCATATTGAGGCCAAGCAAATGCACAGATCAGGGGCGTATATCATGTATGTGCATCCAAATTCACAAGCAATTCTTTTGTGAGCTTAATTGATGTATCAAATCATGAAGTTGACGTATAACTAGCAGATTATTTCAACCGAGATAGAAAGGTATCCCCCTAAATAACCCCGAAAATAGTGCCCACAACGCCGCTGGCTTAAACAGATACAAGATGCTAACGAACTGCAAAGATAATAAATATTTAAATTGTATTTTATTTGCACACGTTCGATCAATATGTGGAAAACAGTGTGGCACACACCGCCAGCGGTACGTGCATAAGTTAAAGAAAGCGGTCACCGAAGGGGCATGGAAAATAGAGACAGACACAGAGATACAAAAAAACAGATACGGATGCGGATGCAGGCACAGAGCCCCAGATCGATGACGAAACCCTGTGACGTGCTGGCCGATCTGGAGCATTTCGGATCGGATTCGGATCGGACAAGAACGGCGACGGACTGCGTCAGAATCGAGGTAAATGGGCCTTGTACATAGCACTTGGCCGGCCGGTGGGGCGAGAGAATGCGGCGAGAGTACGAGTATCTCGCGGATGTGTAGATACTAGTTACCTGGCAACGGACCCAGCTCACGGCCCACCAACAAGAGACGCCGGAGCCGGAGCCGCTGCCGCTGCCGCTGCCGAGGATGAAGACCGCACCGCCGGGGCCGGCTCTTGTGTGTTGGCATCCATTTAACACATTGCTGTTAAAATTCAGACAAGAAATCAAATTCAAATAACGCGCTTCAATTCGGTCGCTTCCTCCTCGCTCTTCCTCTATCGCCAGACGTACATATCTTGGCTTTTTGTTTTTTGTTTTTTTGGTCATTTGTAAATTTGTTGTTCCATTTAAGATGCAAAGATGCACACAACGCGAGCATAGACGCGAATATGTAGATACAGGCCCGGGCGCGGATACAGTTGCCAACACTCGAACTACTCGCAGTCTGAAAGGCGAGTGCTGTGAGTGCTCACCGCTCGTTTTCATGGGGTTTTTCCATCTATCTTCTGTAATTTAATAATTTTCCAAAACAAACAACAAAGCTAGGTTACAGGAAAGCGCCACAAAATGCAAACAACTGCAAATGGATCACTAAATACTATAGATCTTCTTGCAGAAGGGGGATAGGAATCGGCATTTAACAGGCTTAAGATACAAATAATATACCATTTGTGCAAATGCATGTAACAGGGAGAAGGAATCGTTTTCGACCCTATATAGTCAGCATCAATAGCCGAGGCAATCTAGCCATGTCCGTCTGTCTGTCCGACTGTTCATCCGTCGGTCTGTCCGTCTGTCTGAATTTATAAACACGTTGTTCTCCGAGATGGTAAGACCTAGAGACGTAATTCCTTGTGATTTAGGTGCGTTTAGCTTATACACTGAATTTGTTTCTTTTGTATTTTAGTCACGCCCCTTTCCGGGGTAGCAATCTTCAAAAAGCTATATTTTCCACTGCAGATTGGTCTATATCTTCGAAATGGTTGGACAAAAAGGTTAATCATTTTGCTTACAGCTAAAAATTGTTATGTCTAGCCAGGTTGCAAGGTTTATAAAGAGCAGTCGATAAACAATGACGATACAGCACTTTCTCAGTGTAAATCACAAAAATTTCAGCATGTCACTTATATCATTGTAATTTGGAGGAAATCTAATTGATATTGAAAATAGGTACATGGCTATTTAATCTACTATAAACGACTAGACATTATCTTCGTCTCAAGTCTTAGAATTGGAATTTGTATGTTATTTAAGAGGAGTGCCATTTGTTTTCCCCCAATACCCATACCACTATATAGCTGATATGGATCATACAACACGATGATTCACAATCTTATAGACCAGCTCATGTCCGCTGCAATCTCTACTCTGGGGTATCTTATCTGTGGGATTTTCTCACCTCATTTTTACCTGCATTTTCCTGGCCCTGCACCTAAGTACATATCTGCATGCAAGTACGTATGTTACAAATGCATAGCACACCTAGGCCTATCAATTCCAACTTTGGTGCAATTGTTCTCGTTTGACGATAACTAAATGAAAAAGCAAACAAACGAAAAACTTGGGAAAATAACAAACAAATCCCGATTTCCATTTAATTCAAAGTAAACAACATCCGATTTTTGTTGGGAAACGGAAAAAGAAACCAGAAAGATTCCACTGAACCCAATACAATTGTGGCCATATTATGTTTCAAGAACACCTTTCATAACCAGTTGTTGGGCCATTTGCAGTAGATTTCCATATCCATTTCCATTTCCATTTCAGCTTGCAGTTTACAGTTTAGGCAATGCGAGTCGTCAGTTGGCTAATTGGAAAATGTGGAAAAGCTGGAAAAGCCCAGCATTAGCTGACGGTTGCTTCGCTCAATTTGTTTGACTATTTTATGGCGTTCTAGTTATTTTTCCTGCTTCTTTGCGCCACAGGTTTTTACTTTTTAGCTTTCAGTTTTTAGTTCCTTTGTTTGAATAGTTTTTTACGTTTTTTTTTTTTTTTTTTAACTTTTCCTTGGCACTCCACAGGTGAACATACAATATTTCCATTTAGCTGGCCGGTATGTGTTTATGCAACAGCGCGACTTGCCAATAAAAATCGCCGAAAGGCAGCCCCCTGTGCCGGCTTTTCCCCGGCTTTTCTTAGTATTTTTCCAGTGCAAAAAGTCTGGGCCATAAATATATGGGCGCTTAAATTTCGTCATTTACGGCCGCGACTGGCCTGCAAAACGGGCGACCACAAAAAAATCTTTTTATAATTTAATGCTTATTAGCATTTGTTTGCCAGTCAGTCCGAAGTCAGCCGCCAGTCAAAAGTGGCCTGCCATGGGCGGTGGGGGTGGTAATTACCCAAGGGGGGCGCACCAACTTGTCTCGGCCCAGAGCCAAAGGCAAAGACTTGGAAAACTCTGGCATCCCACAGAGAGGAAGGCTGTGTGAACAGCAGCAACATGGCGAAGGAAAACCGAAACAAACGAGACAAAGAAAAGCTCGGAAAGGGGGCGTGACTGACGGTGGAGGCCAACAGTTGTTGGTTGCACACCAATCCGTCAATCTTCGATATAAATCAGCCGAAAGAATGCCACAAATCTGCCAGTAATCGAGTGTCGAGCACCTTGCGTGACAAATGCATTTTGGCCATTTTCAATAAGCGGCCAAAGTGCACAGAGGCGGTGCAAAAGGGATCGTATTTATAGGCAAACAAGTAAACCTTATTACATGGCTTACTAGCCTCCCAATAGATATTATAATTGCTTTTCATATACAACTTCAAACGAGAAATGGTATCAGTTTTCTACTGGGTTAGGATCATGTTTTAAAAATTTTGGATTGTGACCTCTAGCCTAAGCTGAATTTCATAGAAGTTTTCTACGAAGAAAGTATTCATAAGAGGAGCTCCTAAAATAGGTCTATAGTGTGTTTTGGAGTACCCCCCTTGGGCGAGGCCCCTGGGATTTCCAGTCCGCTGGCATCTGCATGTGCATCTGAATCTGTTTCTGAATCTGAATCTGATGACTGAAATCTGGGGAGGTGGCCCCAACACATGCAATTACACCTGAAGGTTAAACGCGACGCAAATTGAGCAACTCAGCAGCCGCTGCTTTGGCAACCCTGGCAAATGAATAGCAAGCCCCCAACCGCTCGCCACCACCCCCACCGGACCCCCTGCTACGCCCCTGATTTGCGACATTTAGGCCTCGGCTCGTTAGAAGCACGCGAAGCTAAATGGAAACGGAAATGGACGTGGATCGTGGCTTTGGATTCGGATTCAGATTCGGATTCAGATTCAAATTCAGATGCGGATTCGGTTGTGGAAGTAGCAGCGCCACCTGTGTGTGACTTATGGCCCCATTCACAGGCACCAAATTGATTTGGACCAAGATTTGGCTTTCGCAGTTTTGTCCCCAATGCAATCTGCATTTGCATACTCTCATGTTTGGGGAGGTAATTTTCGGGTCTCTCAAGTTGTTCTAGAGATTGTAAAGGGTTTCCTGCATCCAGCTTTTTGTGAGCTTTTAACAAAAGCATATTTAGTATATTTCTAGTATATACAAGTCCTTGCTTCAGAGTTTATAAGCGTAGTTAGAACTTCGCTGATCATTTTCCACGTTCGGCTGCAGCGACGGTTGAAGTGGTTAATGGCAGTTAGTGAAAATTGGCCGCTCGCTCCGCTGATTGTTTATGGAAACCCACGGGCAGCCGAACAATGTCAGTCATCAAAAAGGCAAAACGAAATAAAAAAAAAGATTAAAGCCAAACGCTGTGCTGCGAGTGGATGTAGTGGCAACAGAAAATGTTATAAAATAATTGCAGGTCTCCTCTGACAGCGGCAACATCTACAACCAAAGTAGCAACAACTTTGCCTGCAACTGCAATTGCACTTAGCGACATGCAACGCTTGACTTTGGGTCAGTTGTTGGTGGGAAAATCAGGGAAAATGAGCGGGTGGATGGGTGGACGGGTGGCTGCAGTAACAACAAACTCCGCAACGAAAAATTGTCATTTTCATTCGTGCTCAGATGGGCTCAACAAAAAAGAAAAAAATAAAACTACAGAACAGAAAAAATAATATCCAACCAACCAACCACATTTGATAATTGCATTATCATCATCGTCATCATCATAGCTGAATGATTTTGCTGGCCATAGTGCAGGTCTCTCTCTACAATAATTGTTGCTGCGATTATTAAACAAATTTCGTTACCCTATACTACTAAAATTACTGAAATTATTTGAAAAAGAATTCGTAGAACACTCATTTGGTCAGAGGCCTTTGATATATTTTCCTTGGTAACCAAATTATGAATAATATTTTTTAAAGATCAACCTGCAGTCGAACCCTAGACCATATCAGGCCACACAGCGATCTGATGGGCTCTGAAAAATATGTGGAGCAGGTTAAACGGAAAACAGCAATAATCTATAGTGTTTAGGCTGTTTATACCATGTACCTTAGGGTACGAATGGTATATTAAGTTTGTGAAGTTGTATGTAACAGGGTGAAGGAAGCGTTTCCGATCGTATAAAGTATATACACCTCGTTCTCCGAGATGGTAGGAGCTAGAGACGTAATTCTTTTTGCCTTAAGTGTATTATAAATATACGCAGAATAGGTACGACCATTTCCGGCCGTTTAATTTTCCAAAAACTGTCTCTCTTGTTCATTTTTGTCCATATCTCCAAAATGGTTAAAGCAAGAGATATAAATCTTTGTTCATAGAGCTACAAATTATAATATCTAGCCATGTGCCAAGTTTAATAAAGATTGGACGACAAACAATGAAGATACGCCCAACAAATATGTTCACAGTCTTTTCAAATGGCGTCATATTATGCAAATAGCGCGTCTACTTGTTGTTATATTCATCAGGCACTGAACAAAACCAGAGGCTCATAAATAATGAGGGTATGTATTGAAGTTTTTACTTCCTGGTAAATGTCCCTAATGAGCCGCCAGGAAGAATTTCCCTGGGCATTGTCTTCGGCTTTTTTAACAGGTATACCATATCGAATCGCCTCAGAACTCGATAATAGGTTGCGAAAAAAATTAAGCAATAAGGAATGAAAAGATTGTGGGCAAGAATTATGAAAAATCGGACACGGAGGGCACGCGTTCCGTGGCCAATGGGGAAATGTCGCCCACCAGCACCACCCACTGCCCCACCGATCCACTAAAAAAAAAGGGGGTGCGGCAGGGGGCAACTTCGATGGCAACAAGTGCAGCTGGGACACATTTGACACAGTTTGGCCGAGCGGAACAAACCGCGTTTATCAAATGGAACTCGATTCGGTTTCGGTTTCGCTCTGCCTCTCGTCAGTTGACGTGTCCGAAAAAAAACAAAAAAATTAAATATCCAAAATATACAAATAAAAAACAAATCTGATCCATCGAACCGACCAATCTGACATTTCCGCTCTAATGAGATCTGAGCAAGATCGGGGGAGCTAACGTTATAAATATGACTGCACACGATTAATAATCTGCGGTCCGAATCGCAGGCATTTTCATTGATAAGCCCAGCCGGAAATACGTAACCAAAATGGCGAATTTCCGGCCCATTAGGCAAACGAGTTGATGATGAAATAATTCAAGTTAACCAAACTATCAAGAGAAATTAAAAAACTAAATTATTTCTATCTTGTAACCTCCTCCTGGTCATATTCTATTAACTATACAAAAGTTGAACTAATAAGCCAAAGTAATGTAGTATCTTTAGGTATATCTTCAGCTGCTGGCTATTTGTTAATTTGTTCTTTAATACTCCCCGAATTGCATCTCTGTTTGCCCCAATTAACATGCAATTTGGGCCTCAAGCCTGGCTTTTGTCACAATAAATCCAAAGACTATCATTTTTGAATAGGCAATTATCATCGCCAGGTGTGTGTGCGCTGCCTCGTGTCGAATATTCGGTTTTGAATCTGCTGCTCACCCAATCATTGTCTCTCCTTTGTAATTTGACAATTAAACCAATTTTACAGGCATAGAGAACATTAGAAACTTGGCCTCAACTCACCCAAAATAAATGCCGAAAAAGCGTACACCAGAGCACTCGAAAAAAAAAACACGAATATGCAGTTGTCGCAACTTCCGGTTCAACAAAAAAAAACCAAAAATGTTTAAAAGAACAAATAATGCGCTTGACCTTCTTTTTGGGAAGTTTCACACGATTTCAAATGCAAAACGCGTAGTACTTGGTTGGCTGGTTTGCTGGTATCTTTTTGGGCAAAAAACTGAATTGAAAGTGAACACTTTATGCGGGTCTGTGGGCAACGATCGCCAGGAACCGAATGAATGTTGGCCAGCAGGTGGCCCGGGCTTTTATAGGGCTCCAATGGCCTGGTATCAGCGCGTATCAACCCTTCCTGCCGATCCTGGCCAGCTTGCCAGCTTGCCAGCTTGCCGGGGCCCGGATAAGATAAACCCAAACATGGTGCCATGCAGATGTCCCAAATGCCCCGACTAATGGGGATGATAATGGCTGGCAGGAGGAGGCAAATTGTGCCAATGAAATGGGGGAGGTACAATGATGGGGTCGGGAAGAATGGGATGGGAATGAGGCACACTTATCGCACACCGCCTGGCGCAATTATGCAAAACAATATGGTGGCACAGCTATCGATCCGGAAGATAGCCCTCAGATAGTCGGTCCTCTTAGATAACCCAAAAAGGAGCACCATATATTCGGTATAAATCAGGCAGTAAGTGGGTTCTGATTGTAACAATAATTGCTTGCAATTGTATATTTAAACAAATCGAGTTAACCGCCAGCCAAGTTCGCGGAAATCGTCTCGAATTCTTCAATACTTTGATAGCGCAATTTATCATTTTACATGGAAACTGCAAGTACGTAATGTGAAACTATTTATAATGCAATCTAAGGTGCTGTAAGCCCATTACAAACTATCAAGACAAGAAATTGAATACAACATTAATATTTGCATGAAAAAAAAAGTATTTGGTACAATATCAAATATTTCCCCTATCTGTTTTTCTTTCCACTTTTCGTTACAATAAAAACTAATCAAAATTCCTAGAATATCGATATATTTCAATGGGGATATCCCTTAACCTTTTACCCCAGTACAGTTGAGTATTTTAGCCAATGAAATAAGGGGAAGAAGAGCCCAATAAAGTTGGAAAATCAAATATAGGATGAATAATTCCATGGAGCCATGCTATGGCAAACAAACAAAAATTCGTAGAAATATCGATATATATTAATGGGATCTCCCTTACAATTTTTCGCCTAGTACAGTTGACTATTTTAAGCCAATGCACCCTTTGTAGGCTTGCAGTTTTTTTTTGGCAACTCCTTAACGAAAATAAGTTGGGAAATCAAATATTAAATTAATGATGCGATGGAGCTACACCAAACTAACAAAAATTCGCGGAAAGATCGACATATATCAATGGTGTCCCCCATAAACTTTTTGACCCAGTACAGTTGAGTATATTCAGGAGAACATCCGCAACCCTTTGGAACTTTGGACTTTTTTAGCAGTAATTTGGTAAATCAAATAAGGGATGGATAATACGAAACATACGGAAACTGAATAATGCTCGGGCGATAAGGAGCATATGGGGCGATCAGAAACACGACTAAATCTATGCCGGGCCGATTTATGACAGGCGAGCAAATACAACTGGATGTGAAATCAAATAGAAATTTCATAATTTCGTTTGGTTTTTCCCCCCCGAATGCGGTGAATGGCTGAAGGGCGGGGAAATCCGTTGCGCACGCTTATCTGTTGCCCACATTGTGTGTGGCATCAGGTAAAGACCTAGAGATAAAATACTGGAATGAGCAGTACGAGTGTGCATCAGATCTACCCCAAAACAGGGAGGGTGCTCCTGACGCCCCTGGAATGTAGCATAGCTCCGTTTATCGCAGTTTAAATATTAATTCAGGGATATGGCCAAAAGAAGTGCACAGAGCCGGGGCTTATCTTTCGGTAGATAAAAGTCGGCAAACACTCGAGGGCAATGGTTCCTGGAATCAACGCAAACACAAAACAAAAAAGGCCACCGGAAATGGAAATAAAAATGCATAGCCAGCAGCTGCAGGTTGGCTTTTAACATATTGTTGCACTTCTAAATTGGTAGTATTTATATTAACTAAAACTTTGTGACAACTAAAATGGTATCGGGGTTAAGGAATTCACAACCAGAAAACTGCATCTAATAAACAGAAAACTGCAAAAAATTCCAATAAAGGCCTTTCAGCAACACTTTTTAAGGTTGGGTAAGCATGTTTAAAAAAGAAACAACATCCCTGTATTTCTCTTACACGTCCTAAAATAAACTCACAAAAATATATTAGGTAAAGATAAAAATACCTAAATTTAGCCTTACTGCATCCCCTGAGAATTATTTTGTCTGATTTCTGTGTCAAGTTTGGAATATTTTTGTGACAAAACTTAAATAGATAATTCCCATTCGAGCAATCAAGGCGGCCTTATCAGAGGATGTATTTCACCAAAAACCAGTCTGATTACAAATATAAAAATACTCCAGAATGGTTATTAAACTTGCAGTTTGCTAAATGAAATAAAACATGAATTATCCAAAGTTTTATAGGATCTAAAACTTCCTGAAAAATATACTTTTGGAAGTACCAGTGGAAACATTTTTCCATACAAGAGTTAAGATGTGATATTATTGATGTTATCAATGTTATTGCTTTTATTTTCCCATGATAATTTTCTGATTGCCTGGCAAACCTTTTTAGCAGCTTTTGCCAACCAAATCAAAGGCAAGAAACCCGAAAACAATATGCGAGAATATTTAAAACAAATGGTTGCAAGTGCCACAGGTTTCCAGTCGTGCAATATGGGCAAAATAAAGATATTAAAATACAGGGTACAAATTTCCTAAAACGTTTTGGGAACCTCTAAAATATATTCAATTAAATGGATTTAAAACACAAAATATTTAAGAACTTCGGCCTATAAAAATATGGTAATTTCATAAAAATAAAAGCAAATATGTAATGCGCCCCTTTAAAGCAATATTTACATGTTATATACAATAAATAAGGTCCTGCAGTCTTTAATTAGCCTCTAATTTTTAGCTCGATTGCTTTCGAGCGCTTGTTAATATTTAAGAAGTTGAATATGCATTATTTCACTTAAGTAATTGAGTTTAAATGCCATTCGTTCCCAGTCGTAAATAATTTAAAATATTTAAGCCTTTTGTCAAATTAACGAGAATAGGAAATTCCAGGCAAATCATTTACCTAATATATTTTATGGAGTTATTAAAACAATAGCTTATACAGTCTTTAAAGTTTTGCCACTGCAATGTCGGTAGATTTGTGAGTCTGTTATCATAGCTAAACTAAACCTAGTTAACTTTTAGGGTAAAAATCCAGAACTTTCATAACTAGACCTTTAGACTCAACCCATAGCTATCGCAGTTTAATCTTAGTTAATATTGTAACGACGAAATGTGACCAGTAAATTAATACTTTTAAATCGAATGATATGCCTTGGCAATCTTTAAATTAAATGGATGCAGTGCGGTGAAAGCCCTATAACTTGTTGCCCTTGAAATCTTGAAATTTTATGTGTTACAGCTCATAATTTGTTGGCTTACTTGTTGGCTTATTTTTGGAAGGAAAAGCGTTCCTAAATAGACCCATTTGACCTTAAAATATACCTACCAGGGTTTAATCTAAGGTAATATAGCAACTTAACAGTGTGGCCAGCAAATAAATCCTGAGATAACGAACAACATGCTATTGGCGTCTTAAAAGTAAACGGATTTAATCCCCTAAGAAGCTTCCAACTTATTCCCAGTTTCTCTATCCAATTGACTGGTTTTTTTGAGCACTGTTTCCACTCACCGACTGTGTGTCCTTAGGGGAGTAAAAACCAGAAATTTCATAGCTATTGAAACCTTACAAGTTAATGTTTTCTATCCAATGAAAACCCCCAAACTTGTTTCCCTTTTGCTATCCACGGCATGCTCGGTTATCCATTCAAATTACAGCTTTTTGGGAGTGTCCTTCGCGGAGCTTTAACGGTAAATCTGCTAGCTTTTTGAATGCATTCAATGCCCTTGAAAACCTCCACAACTTTCTCGCTTATCTCTCTAATTAACAGCTCTTTTTGGCCCTGCTTCCACTCACCGACTGAGTGTCTTTCGAGGATGTGCTGTCCAGGACGTCTCCCTGCTGCGACGCCGAGCGCGGCGACGAGGGCGATGACTTGGCGGCTCCTGCTCCCGCCTCGCTGGAGGCCTTGATCTTGACGATTTCCCGGCGCAGGGCGGCAATCTGGGGGAGGCAAAAAAACAAATGTTTAGCAGGGATTGAAGAGACCCAACAACAGACGCCAACCTCGCGATTCTTCAGCTCGCACTGCCTGTCCAGGTGCTCCTTCTGCTGCTGCGTCGCCTCGAGGAGTTCGAGGGCCGTTTTGGTGCGCTCCTCGGGGCCCTGGAACTCCGGATCGCCGGGCCCGGCCGTCTCCGCGAGTACCTCCTGGGCCAGGTTCGTCAGCTGACCCTTCAGGGAGCTCAGGCTGCTGTTCAGCCACGACATCTTCGTCCCAGCTGCTCGCTGTTTATTGTTTTTATTGCGACTCTCACACTCGATCTCTGTTGGCCGCCCTTGCGCCGGCCGTGGCTTCGTTGGGCTGGGCTCCTTGTGCTGCTTGGGGCTTTGGTGCTCGGGCTCTGGCCGGGCTCCTATTTGCGGTGTTGCAATGAATTCCTTATGTTTTTGTGGCTATTTTTTTGCGTGGCACAAAACAATAACAAGAGCTGGCCCAGCAAGTGCCATCGCTGGCGCAAGTGCCATCGCTGACGGGGTGCCATCTCCAAGCCGGCAGTGCCATCGCTGGAGGAATTTGGTATTTTTCTTGGTATCTTTTTCAAAATTTCAAATTTCAAGAAATAGCTATAGAAGCCATATGTGGGTTGTATTGATGTAAATAATACACTTATAGCCCCTAGGAGGTATTCTGCAACAACCATACTTTTAGTTTTAGCTAAATATTGGCTTTTTAGCTTGGAAATCCAAACGTCCAAAAATAAAAATTAAAAAAAAAATGTTTGTCCTTGAAAAATTAATTGGAAACTTGAGCAAAATGTTGTATATAATCCAATACAATTCCTAGGACCTGAATATTTTAATAGATCTCCAGTAGTAACATTAAATTCTATTAGAATTCCCAGCAACTCGAAAGAAACACGCACTCTTAACTTATTCTCTTGCAACGTTTTATTGTAAATGAAGAAAATATTGACTTAACACAAAACAAAACTTTGTGGTTCGAGGGCTGGGGGGCCAACAGCTGGACATGACTAAGGGGATGGGTGGTGCTGTGCGGTGCAGTGTGGTGTGGCGTGGTGTGGTGTGGTGTGGTGTGGTGTCGTGTGGTGTTGTGAGGTGTGGTGTATGCTCTGAGTGTGTGTCCTTGTATTTACAGCTCAATCCCGGCGAGATGCGTCCTCAGCTGCCGCTCCCGAGCGCCTAAAAGGTACGCGGCTGGGAGCCGAAACCTAGGCCCACGCCCCGCATTGTGTGCGTGGCCGCTCGCGCCATCTCGTACTGCTGCTCCATGTTGGAGAACATGCGCTGACGCATCTGCACATCCGCCGGCACACCCGCAGCTCCCGCTGTCGCTCCCGCTCCTGCTCCTGCTCCTGATCCTGCTCCTGATCCAACCCTTGCCGATGCTGCTGCTCCAGCACCTGCAGATCCTGCTGCTGCTCCTCTTCCGGCTCCTGCTCCTGCTCCGCCGTCGCCAAATGCATTGCCATTGCTGCGAGGCCGCACTGCTGTGTGCTCCAGGCTGTTGGTGGTGGTGGCCTCGCCGCCTTCATGCCCTCCGGATGCTCCAGCATTTTTGATACCCATCAGGCGCATAAACTTGGAGGCCACCTTGCCGTCCGAGTCCTGGGAGAAGTGCGCATTGCCCCATTTGTTGGCCGAGTCGTCGCTCTTCTTGGAGCCCCACAGCAGCTTCCGCTTCTGCTGCTGCTCCGCATACCGATTGGCATTGATGATCCCGGGATTGTAGTAGCTGGGCAGCTGTACCGGCGCACTGCACTCGCCGCCAACCGCCGGCTGCGGCGTGTTCAGCTCCAGGGACATGAGCGAGGGTATCTTGGGTGCGTAGTTCGGTGTGGGCAGGAGGCCGGCGCCTCCAGCACAGTGACTCGCGGACAAAGCCACCATGGCGCCCGTCGTCACTGCACTGCAGGTCGAGGAGGCCGTGACTATGGCATGCAGGGCGGCGGCATTGGCAACAGCCAGAGCGGTAGCAGCGGCTGCCGAGGGCACCGTGTTGGTCGTCGATTGGATGGCGCTGCTGATACGACTGGCGGATGAGGACTCGATGCGCGGCGATCGGGAGCGGTGTTGGGGACGTCGGCGGGAAGGGGGCGGCGTGGTGTTGGGCGTGCGGGACCGGGAACGGGTGCGGGTGCGGGTACGGGTGCGGGTACGGGTGCGGGTGCGGGAACGAGATCGCGAACGCCGGCGACTATGTGGGCGCTCCTTGCGCTGATCCTTCTCCTTGCCACTCTGATGGCGGCTACTGTGAGCGCTTTTGTCCGAGCGACGACGATCCCGATCCCGATCGCGATCACGATCCCTGTCCCGCTCCCGCTCCCTCTCCCGATCGCGCTCACGATCACGATCGCGATCCCTGTCGCGATCCTTTTCGCGTTCTCGTTCGCGATGGCTGCTGCTGTGGCTGCTCTCTTTGGTACGATAATGGCGATGGTCACTGGCCTGCAGGATGCGAAAATCGAATTAATCGGAGTTATCGAAATACGTGCGATTGCAACTCACCTTGCTGTGATCCCTGCTGCGATCTAGATCGCGCTTCTCCCGCTCCCGGTCACGCTCGCGGTCCCTGTCCCGCTCTCGGGTCCCATCACGGTCGCCTCTGTCCCGCTCGCGTTCGTGTTTCCGGTCCCGGTCGCGGTCCCTTTCCCGCTCCTTGTCCCGCTCCTTGTCCCGGTCCTTTTCCCGCTCCTGGCGATGGCGACTGGAATTGGGGTCCTGTAAAAAGTAATTGATGCGGGTAGCAAGCGAGCACACCACCAAGAAGCAAGACATTAAGTCAAATGGGCAAGGCATACGGGCATAATGTTCTAAGGTGCTAGAGTGTAGAGGGATTCGCCGAAATAAACGAAATGCTTGGACGCGACTAATCAATCGGAACAATCGAAACATCGGATTAATCGATTAATTTGGCATCAGCTGGTCGGGCAGCTCCTTCAAAACTCTTTTGCCGGCTCCCAGAGGTCCTAGATTGCTTAGAGAGTTGTTAGGTTCTATTTGATCGATTGTTTTCGTTTGGTTTACTTTTTTTTTTTTATTGAATTTTTGTTTTGTTTTGGGTTTTGGTTTTTAATTTTTATACTTACTTTCGTCCGGCTCGATCTTTCTCTCTCTCTCTCTCGCTTGCGCGCCACCAGCGAGTGTGGGTGTGTGTTTGTGTGTGTGCGTGAGTGAGAGTGAGCGTGGATGCGAGCGTGTGTGAAAGCGAGACAGAAGCCGTTTCCTTCTCATTCTCCGCCTCACACACCCCCGCACACACGCAGCCACAAACGCCTCACAATTTGCCACAAGGACACACACACAAGCCTAGTTACTTTTCATTAGTTATCGAAGCTATCGTTGTTATCGGCTATCGCTCCAATCGAGCGATTACTAAGACCGAGGAGGAATCGTCAATCGGGATTTATATTTTATATTTTTGGTTTGGTTTCGTTTCGTTTACATAGTAACAACAACAATGATAATAAAATGATAGAGTTTAGTGATTTAAATATTAAAGAGCGGTTCAGCATAAATAAGGAGAGGATAACTTAACTAATCTGGCCACCAGCCGATCGTTTCGATTGGATAAATAGGATATCAGATAGCCCCGAGCAGGGTGTAAACAGACCGACAGAAGTTCCCACAGTGATTTGTGTAAACAATATTGAACGGGCTGGCCATGAGGAGAGTCGGTGGTGATTGAAAATAAACGCCTAAATATCTCGGATTGGAGCAGGGCGTCCATTAAGCAGTCGATCGTTTGGATCGGATTGCATTCGAAGGCAATGCGAGCCTTTCTTTCCTATGGGGGCTTTTCTTTCAAATAAACCGCAAATTCCATAAACAAGCAATGGGGCAACGAACAATTGATTGTGCAGCTTGATTCGCTGTAATAAATTGGCTCGTTTAAATGAGTTATTTCTATAATTTGATTACTTAAGTTGTAGTAATCCAATGATAATGGAGCCTTTTGAGACTTCTAGCTTGAGTTTCATAGTCTGAATTACAGGAAATATGCCTTTGGTCTATTTACGCTAGCAAAGTTAAAACATATAGTTCATTGTATTACTGACTAAGGTCCATTAATGCATATTTGATATATTAGTAGTTTGGCTCATATATTTGCATTTTGTATGCTGAAGATCTGGAGATTAATTCATACAAATTGATGAGGCACTATTATCTGATTACCAAGCTGAATTGTCATAAGACAATTATCTATCGTAAATATTTAGGATTACAAAAAGGACTGCGACTTGTATAAACCAGAGATACAACTATTGTTTTCAAAAGGTTATCACATTCAAAGGAATGTTTTAAGCCACCTGGCTCTATCTTTGATAAACATTTTAGTTCTGTAGGTCTACAGCTGCAATGACACTTGCATTCCCTCTTTACTGTTTTTATCGACCAGAGTGGGTATCTTGTTACTGTCCAAGTCCGATCTGTTTACGATGAAAAAGTGGACTGGACCTTGTATGAACCAGAGGTTTGCCTATAGTAAACAAAATTATGTCTTTATCTTTGATAAGCATCTATCTTTGATAAACAGTAAGTTTGAATTTTTACTTGTTTTCATCGACCAGAGCGGGTATCTATTATCCAAATCGATATATTTACGATGACAGATGTATCTGGGACTTGCATAAACTAGAGGTTTGCCCACACTGGACAAAAGGATGACTTTATCAATAGCATTCTTTATGCCACCTGGCTCTACCTACCTCCATCTTCGATAAATAGTAAGTTTGACCTTTATACTTGTTTTTATCGACCATCGCTTGAATCTACCATCTTAATCGATACATTTTCAATGAGAAACAGGACGGGGACTTGTATGAACCAGGGGTTTAGCAATAGTGGACAAAAAGATGTCTTTATTAATAGAATTCTCTATGTCAACTAGCTCTATCTTTGATAAACAATAGGTTTGACCTTTTATACATGTTTTTATCGACCAGAGTGGGTAACTACTATCCAAATCGATACATTTACGATGACGGATAGGTCTGGCATTTGCATAAACCAAGGGTGTACCCGTGGTGGACAAAGGGATGTCTTTTTCCTGGCTCTATCTACCTCAATCTTCGATAAACAATAAGTTTGACCTTTTATACATGTTTTTATCGACCAGAGCGGGTAACTACTATCCAAATCGATACATTTACGATGACGGATAGGTCTGGCATTTGCATAAACCAGGGGTTTACCCGTGGTGGACAAAGGGATGTCTTTTTCCTGGCTCTATCTACCTCAATCTTCGATAGACAATAAGTTTGACCTTTTATACATGTTTTTATCGACCAGAGCGGGTAACTACTATCCAAATCGATATGTTTGCGATGTTTTTGACTTGTTTCATCGATCTCTGGGCCCGTGCACTTGCTTGGGGCGGAAGGACGTCCCGGCGGGAGCCCAGTGCAGTGTTGGGGATGCCTTTTGTGTGGCACAAACTGAAATGGCCTGCATTGTTTCGCCTGCCAGTAGTGTCGGGGCCGGACTATCGATTTATACTCGCTTTGTATTTGATATTCCATTGCACACCCAAGGTGGCATACATAATGGATATGTGGGGAGGGGGGGGGCCCTGCTCCAAGACCGGGACATGAACTATGCTCAAATACTGCTAAATAATTCAAGACTATTAGATTTACGAACAATTTACCTCGCGACTTGTGCTGCTGCTTTTGCTCTTCTTCTCTTTGTTGTTGTTGCTGGAGCTCTTGGGTTGCAGCTCTGCATTGTTGTTGTTGTTATTGTTGTTACTGCTACTTCTGCTGGTGTTGGTGTTGTTGTTGCTGTGATGCTGTTTTTGTTGCTGTTGTTTTGGCTTCCGTTTCTTGTCGCGCGGACTTCCGCTTTCGCCGCTTCCTTCGCCGTCGCTCAACTCAACGCTCTTGGGCCTTGTGTTTTGTTGTTCTTGTTGTTTTTGTTGTTGCTTTTGTTGCTTGGGTGCCTGGGGGAAGGTTTCAACTATTCAGAAACAGCAAATTCGTATTATTTATCTAAAGCTTAGGCGCTTTTGCACAGCAACATGTAGATGGTCGAAATGGGCATATTGGGCAAAAAAACAAAAAAACAAAAAAAAAAACAGTGTGAGTGTACACAAAAAAAAGGCGCACGCTGGCCTTCGTCTTTTTTTTTCTCCTGCACTTTCTGTCGGGGGGGCAGACGACGGGGTGGGGTGGGGGAAATATTTACCCGGTTGTGGTAGGCCGCCTCCTCGGGCTCCTCTTCGCTGCTGTAATTCACCAGCGCCTCCATTGCAAGCGGGCGGGAATGAATAAAATAGAATTACGTACGGCCGACCGACACAAAAATATCTCGCTCCGCTTGTGAGGTGAAATCAAGTGTGACCAGCGCCTGCTGGGTGCGGCAAAAACTGGCCAACGAAACGGTCACACCGACCGGACTAAAATACCCGGAATTTGAACACTATGCAAACTATCGGCCTAAAGCGATGATTGGACATTTTCCAGCACTACCAATTCAAATTCAAAAAGGCATAACGGACAATTTTTCCCCAAAACAGCAGCCAAATCCCACATAAAATAGTCACAATACTTATTGATTTATCCAGCTAAATACAAATCCAGAAGCCTCATGCAAATGCTTGATGCATATCCAAAATTTATGTAAGACACAGTAATTATACTTTAATATGTATTTAGATTGCAATTAATGGAAGTAAAATCAGCTAAAAACACTTGAACTATAGCTTAAAAGTTTAACCTTTATCCAATCTTGTATTAGCAAATTTCCTAACAATAAAAGCAATCATGTTATTTTATAAAAAAAACTTTTTTCTTTGCCATTTTGAAGATGAAATTAGAGATTGTTGTCGTATTATTGTGCCAATACTTTTGTAAGCATGGTAATATTACTTTTGCAGTGAAAATGCATCCTTTTTGAAACTGTATAAGAAAAAACAAATGTATACGTTGGGAGACTATTTATTTTATTCACATTTTACACTGGGATATTTTACATTATTGTCATAAAATCGCTTTTCAAAAATCTTGTATATAAGGTGGAAATACAGGGCGATATCTGTGTAAAACAACCTGTGCATGTGTATGAAGTTGTTATCAAACTGGCTTATAGGTATGGAATAGAAAAAATCTTGTTTTCAATACGTTACAAAATATATATGGTGTTTACGAGATGTTTTGGGATGTTTTTTGAAAACGGATTTTTCCTTATTTTACCTATTTCATTTGGTGAAAAAAACGAGAAACGTGTTTCCTCCTATAGCACGTTTTTCGTTGTTTTCACGTTTTTCTACGCCCTACTACAGTTTGAAACGTTTTCCTCTATTATAAATTGGTGTAGCTAGTCTTCCCTTCGATGATTCCCGGGAAAAACGTCCGGTTACTTCTTGGATTTCTTGAGCTTCCCCTTGGGCTCCGGCAGTGGCGGGAAATCCCCTTGTTTGAGCTGAAATTCCGGTGGCGGTGGTTGGCGTGGCCGGCCAGAAGACTTGTTGAAGTGTCCCCAGTTGCCCATGTTATCGAAGCCCTGCATCCCGTTGTTCGGCACCTTGCAACCACATCCGCATTGTCCGTTCCGTGGGTAGTTGTTGTTTTGGTTGCCTTGGTTGCCTTGGTTGCTTTGGGGCGCATACCCATTGTTATGTGTGTTAAAAGGGTGGACGTGAGGAGGGCTTCGGTTTAGTGCCGCCGGTGCGTTAGTATAGTTATTATAGTTGGACTGTGAATGAGGGAAAGTTAAAGGGAATGTTATAGTATGTGGGTGTAGGTTGTGCAGTCCCGGATAGCCCAAATAAGAAAAAGATGAGAGCTGCCGAACAAAAACGAATTTAAACAATATACGAAAATTTTACAATAAAGATTAATCTTGAAAATTCATATGGAAATAGCCTTCACCTGATAGTACGTGGGAGTTTGCGGATAGTTGGGGTTCGTATAGAACTGCTGATAGTTCTCCGGCCAATTCTGGGTCTCGTCCTCGGAATCGGACGTCTCCTGCTCCGGCTCCAGGCGCCATTCATGATAATTCTCCGATTGTGCTTCCTCTCCAGCTTCTGCTTCTGCTTTCGGTTCCGGTTTCGGTTTCGGTTCCGGTTGAGCAATCTCTTTCTGTGCCTGTTGTTGCTGCACGACCGTCTCCTGTGATGATCCTTCCGGATAGGTTACGGCAGCCAGATTGCGAGTAGGAGTCGAAGTCGAAGAGGGATCCGGGACCGTGATCGGGACCGCGACCGAGAGCATTGGTTCCTCATCCGAGTCGAACAGAAGGCGTTGCCCGAATCCGCCCAATGGCAGGCTGACATAGATATGGCGTGTGACACGATTAATTTGGACCAGAGTCTCGCGAACCAGCTCCGGATTCGACTCGATATTTTGGATGAGCATCAATATCAGATCGTTGATATAGGTGGCCCGATCGCTGTTGACGTTGGTGAGGCCCCTCAGGAAGCTCCGGCCGGCGGCCATATTAAAGAAGGCTTCACCGAACATGGCATACTGTTGGATGGCGCGAATCGTCTCGTCGCTCATGTCCCGGGGAAAGTTCATGATCTGCCACAGCTGTACGATAAAGTCCACTCGGATGGGCCAGCGTGGGACTTCAGAGAAGAAGGGAGCAACAGTGGTAACCTCGTTGTTGTTATCGGCATTGCCGTTACCGTTACCGTTACCGTTCCCGTTGCCGTTTCCCGAATTCTGGTTGTCGTTGTTGGGTTGACTGTTGTTCTCGTTGTTCTTGCCGTTGCCTTCGGCGTTGTCCTTGCCTTGTTCTGCGGCGTTGCCATCGGTTATGGCTCCATTGCCGTTACCATTGTTGTCACCGTTGCCGTCGCCATTATTTTTGTCATCACGATGGTCCTTGGTGTTGTTCTTGTCGTCCGAGTTCTCCTCATTGTCTTCGGTGTTCTCGTCATTGTTGTCCTCGGTGTTTTCAGTGTTCTCGGTGATGTCATCGGTGGTCTTTTCCGTGGTGTTCTCGGTGTTTTCTGTGGTGGGTTCGGTGTTCTCCCGGGTGATGAACTCGGTGCATTCAAAGTCCTCGCTGTTCTGGCTTGTTGGGTTGTTGCCACAGTTGTTCTGATTGTTGTTATAGTTATTGTTGTGGTAGTAATAGTTGTGGTTGTTAGACTGACGGCCTTGACGGCGATGATAGCGCGGTCTGTTGGCCTGGTTGTTGCCCTGATCATTCCGGTAGAAGCGCCGGTGCTGATGATGATGCGAGTGCTGATGGTGGTGCTGGGCCTGGTGCTGATTTTGATGATGTTCCTGTTGCTGCTGCTGCTGCTGCTGCTGCTGTTGTTGCTGCTGTTGTTGCTGCTGCTGCGGCTGGAAGTACTGATCATTGTGGCGCTGCATCGGCGGACCGAAACGATGATGCATATCCTGCGGCTGATCAAAGAACTGCTGCTGCGGCCCATGATGATTTTGCGGCTGCTGCTGCTGTTGCTGTTGCTGCTGCTGCATGTTGTAGTCATTGAAATGCTGCTGATACATCTGTTGCTGGTGCATCTGCTGTTGGTACTGTTGATGCTGGAACATCTGTTGCTGATACATTTGCTGCTGCTGCTGCTGCTGCTCTTGTTGCTGATAATATTGCTGCTGGTACAGCTTCTCCTGCTCTTGCTGATACAGCTTCTCCTGTTCCTGCTGGTAGAGCTTTTCCTGCTCCTGTTGGTACAGTTGCTCCTGCCCCAGCTCCATTCCCTGTCCATGCTCCATCTGCAGCTGCTCCTGTTGCTCCATAGGATGTTGCTCCTGCTGCTCATTCTGCTCCTGCGGCAGCAACTGCGGCTGCGGCTGCGCCTGCGGCTGAGGCACCTGTTCCGGCTGATAGTAAAATGGCTGCTGCTGCTGCTGTGGCTGCTGCTGCTGGAACTGCTGCTGTGGCTGCTGCAGCTGGAACTGCTGCTGCTGGAACTGTTGCTGCTGTTGCGGCTGCTGCTGCTGCTGCTGGAACTCTTGCTGCTGGAACTGCTGCTGCTGGAACTCCTGCTGGTGGAACTCCTGCTGCTGGAACTGCTGCTGCTGTTGCTGCTGTGGCTGCTGCTCCTGCTGCAACTCCTGCTGGTGTTGTTGCTGTGGCTGCTGCTGCTCTTGCGGTTGTTCTTGCTGCAGCTGCTGCTGTTGCTGTTCCTGTTGTTGCTGCTGCTGCTGCTCCTGCTGCTGCTGCTCCTGCTGTTGTAGCTGCTGCTGCTGCTGCTCCTGCTGTTGTTGTTGTTGCTGCTGCTGCTGCTGCCGCTGAAGCTCCATCTGGTGACAATAGTCCTGATATTGCTGTTGCTGATGCATCTGCTGCTGCTCGTAGGCATACTGCTGCTGCTGCTGATGCTGCTGTTGTTGCATCATGTGCTGCTGATGCAGTTGCTGCTGGTGTTGCTGCATCATATGGTGCTGCTGCATCTGGTGCATCTGCTGCTGATATTGGTGGAACTGCTGCTGTTGATGGTAATGCTGTTGCTGCATGTGCTGCTGGTGTAAATGCTGCTGCTGTTGCTGCTGGAAGTACAGCTGCTGCTGGTTCAGCATCTGCTGATGCTGAAACTTCTGGTGCTGCTGCTGCAACACGTTCTGCTGGTGCTGCATGAGCATCTGCTGATGCTGCAGTTGCTGCTGCTGCTGGTGATAGTCCTGCAAGTCGCGATGCAGCTTCTGGTTCATCTGATTCTCAAGGACCTGCTGCTGCTGCTGCAAGCGCTGCTGCTGCACCTGCCAGTACTCGATCTCCTCGCAAATCCGCTCATGTTGCACGCGCTGCTCGGAGCCGTCACCGGGCTCGGCTTGTCCTGGGTTGGCCTGAGCGGCTTCCATTGGACTCGGAGGCACAGACAGGTTATCAAAGGTCTGTGGCCAGTACACCTCGTCCGGGTCGTTGGTGGCCAGGCCCTCCCGATTCGACTTCCATATGGTCTCACGCCAGTCCCCGGGATAGTCGTTGACCGCGTACCTGCGCACGTACGGCGAAAACTCTGGTTTGGTCAGAATCTGGCGAATGGCCGTGACCAGGCTCACCGGATAGGGACATCTGGCGGCAAATTCCTCCTCGGCCTCCTTCAACTTGCGCTGGGCATCGGCCCGCTCCTGCCGGAAGGGAGTCAGCGTCCCGGCTATGCGGCATCTATCCATCATCTCGAAGCCAATGGGCAGTGGCTTGCCCCGCTCCGGTTTAAAGTCGCTTTCGGGGGGCTTCTCCGGCTCCACTGGCTCCCGGGTGCCATCGCTGTTGAACTTGTAACGCCAGCGGTTGGCCCAAAAGTCCGTGTTCTCTGGCATCCCCGGACCGAGGTCCACGTTGAACAGTGACTGGAGACTGGAGGTGATCAACTCAACACTGCCAGTGGGATAGGCCGATGGGATCATTCTGGGCTGAGCCGAGGGCGGGGATGTTGCATCAGCCGCCGGCGTTGCTGTGGCATCTGGCACGGCGGCATTTGGGGCGCCCGGAGCTTCGGCCGATGTCGGGGTTGTGTCGTTGTCAGATGGTTGGGGTGTGGAATTGTTCTGCATATCGGATAGCAGGGGCTCGCTGGTCTGCACGGGTGTGGTTGGCACAAACGGCGGCGGAGAAGACGGCGGTGCAGCCACGGCCGTGGAGCTGCTGCAACTGGAGGCGCTCGGGGAGCTGGTGGTGGGCGAGCTGGTGGAGGCCGGCATGGCTATTGAGCCGGTGGACACGCTCGGCTTGGCCTCATCGCTCTTAATCTCGTCGCTCTTAATCTTCGCCTGCTTCATGGCCAGAGCTTGCTCCTTCGCCTGCGCCTGCGACAAATGGCCCGGCTGACCCCTGCGGCGTGCTCCCTGCTGGATGCCTCCGCCCACTTCGATGAAACTGCCCAAGGTGAGGGGGCTTATGTTGGAGGCATACCGATGATCGTTGCCGTCGCGCTCCCAATTCCTCTGCTCCTGCGCCCGGGAGGTCAAGCTCGCTGGGCTGCTGTTGCTGTTGCTCCCGGAGCTGATGCTCGAGCTACGAGGCATCGGAGATTGGGAGCTCGTAGGTCGACGGTTGCCTAAGGAGGAGATACCAAAGCGTTAACATCAGATAAAGTTGGGGACAAGCGGGCGAAGGGGGATGGACAGGGAATTAAATTAATTGTATTAAAATTAAAATTAAATGTCTAAATTTAACAGTGTCTAAATTTGCTGAAAATCGTTGAACACACAAAAATAGCGAGGGGCGCACACATTTCGGGAAAACTGCAAAATGACAGCTAATTTTTACAGGTCTGCGCATGCGCGAATTGGGTGGCGTTCTTTTCTTTCTTCACTTCTCCCACACTCACGCAGCTTTCTTTTCAGCATCTCGTAAAATTAATTTCGTGAAAAATTGTCCCGCAAATGCTAGCTTCACTTCTAAATTTCTTTTGCCACAGTTCACTTCCAGAGTTTCACTCTCGACTGGCATTTCTTCTAGTCATCGTTTTCCTCTTCTTCTTTAGTCTTCTTCTTTTTCCTTCCTAGCTTTCTGAACGAGGAAAAGAGATGCAAAGCGAAACAAAATGGCGTCCGGCAGAGAAAGAAAAGGGATGGGGAGAGGGGAGAGGGAGAAGGAGCAGAAAGCCACGCGCGCATGCGCTTCTCTCTGCTTTTTCGCGGGAAAATGGCGGCGCTGCCGGCAGAAGGGGTTTTTTTCAACCAAAAGTAAGCACGGCCACCAAAAATCGGCGCAACTAAATGCAAGAGAATGCCAAGGAGCTTGCGCATGCGCTGATGGGACTTACCTTATCATGTATTGCAAAAAATGTATATAGTCTAGTTGTTCATTGGTTTCTTTGGATGTGTGCAGCATGTACTAGCGTGGCTTGGTTTTACACGGAACATGAACACAGGCCAAAAGCCAAAAAACGAAACACTAACACGTTCCCGGAATTGTTTCGTTACTACGAGTATTTAGCCCGACACAAAAGCACTCACAAATAGCCTTCACTTTGATTTTGACATGCAACGCAAAGCTGGAGAACAGGAGTGTGCGCATGCTCTGATGAAATGATTTGTTCCCTTTGGTTCTTCGATAAATTCATCGACCTATTGGGCTAAGTGTTGCTAAGTTTGTAGTGTTGATAAGGAAAGCCACGTCAGTAGGAAAGGAATGGGCAAACAAAGCTAATTTGACAAACACTAAACTCGTAGTGTTGGGCAGTGGAGCCATTTTGTTTTCCTTCATTTTCCATGCCCAAAGGGGCATATGAAAGAGACAAAAAATCAAAAAATGGAAGAATCGAAGAGACGAAAAAGAAAAATGATACCCCTTTGAAAAACAAACGAGAAGCATAGGAGGTGGCGCATGCGCGGATGGTTTCCTGTTGGCTGTTTTTCGTTTTGTGTGCCGTTTTCTTTCTTGTTGAGAAGGGGAACCAGCTTATTTTTTCTTATTTTCCATGCCCAACGGGACATTTGACAGAGACAAAAAAACGAAAAATGGAAGATGAAAAAATAAAAATGAGAGGCGTTTTAAGAGCAAACGAGAAGCATGGGAGGTGGCGCATGCGCGGATGGTTGCCTGTTGGCTGTTTTTCGTTTTGTGTCCCGTTTTCTCTCTTGTTGAGAAAAACAACTGAATCGTTTTTTCCTTCATTTTCCATGCCTAAGGCATTTGACAGAGACAAAAAAAACGAAAAATGGAAGATGAAAAATGAAAAATGAGAGCCGTTTGAAGAGCATACGAGAAGCATGGGAGGTGGCGCATGCGCGCATGCCATCTCATTTGTTAAGCAGACTCTTGGCCGTTTTTCTTTTTGTGTCCCGTTCTCTCTTGTTCAGAAGAAGAGCTAGTTTGACAGAGACAAAAAATCGAAAAATTAAAGAATCAAAAGGCCGAATAAAGAAAAATGAGAGCCGTTTGAAGAGCAAACGAGAAGCATGGGAGGTGGCGCATGCGCGGATGGTTGCCTGTTGGCTGTTTTTCGTTTTGTGTCCCGTTTTCTCTCTTGTTCAGAAGGAGAGCCAGTTTGACAGAGACAAAAAATCGAAAAATGGAAGAATCGAAGAGATGAAAAAAGAAAAATGAGAGCCGTTTGAACAGCAAACGAGAAGCATGGGAGGTGGCGCATGCGCGAAATGTTGCCTGTTGGCTGTTTTTCGTTTTGTCTCCCGTTTTCTCTCTTGTTGAGGCGAGCCAGTTTGACAGAGACAAAAAAAGGAAAAATGGAAGAATCGAAAAGATGAAAAAAGAAAAATGAGAGCCGTTTGAAGAGCAAACGAGAAGCATGGGAGGTGGCGCATGCGCGGATGGTTGCCTGTTGGCTGTTTTTCGTTTTGTGTCCCGTTTTCTCTCTTGTTGAGGCGAGCCAGTTTGACAGAGACAAAAAAAGGAAAAATGGAAGAATCGAAAAGATGAAAAAAGAAAAATGAGAGCCGTTTGAAGAGCAAACGAGAAGCATGGGAGGTGGCGCATGCGCGGATTGCTGCCTTCCCTTTTCTTAATTGTCCATTCCCTCATTGGCTGTTTCGTTTTGTGCGCGTAGGAAAGAGAGGGCAACACAAAATGGCGTCTGGCACTCGTGGACAAAGGGGGATGAGGGGAGAAGAGACCCGAAAAAGAGAACATTGCTCATGCGCAAAAGTATTCCCGTTTCTTTTGTCCTACACAAAACTGTACCTCCGCAGAAGGCGCGAGCGTGTTTATGTATGTGTGTATGTGTGTATGTCTTGGTATTTTTTACATTTTTACACAAAACTAGAAAACGCGGGGGAATTTATTATTTAACTCACCCATTTTACTTGCATATGATCCTAGGTATAGGGAAAACTTGGAATAACTCCAAGCTGAGCGACTATTCACGTTGATTGCACGTTGTGCTTTTCTTCAATAAAAAAACAGGAACAAAAAAAAGACAAAATTTGTTTCCTAAAAATTTTAGATATTTTCCACTGCCTGGAAAATTCGATCTGCCCGTATGGCAGGAGAAAAGGAAACTGAACTGTTGTGGGGGGAAAATGTGACAGGAAAGCAAATGAAGCCTACTCTCTTGAAAAAATATATGGCAACGATATGCCTAAAGTCGGGGCAGGGGGAAAAGGTGACTTGCAATTTTCTCACCGTAGGGGAAAATGACGAGGAATTTGGAACCTTGGGGAGGGGAGGAAATGGAGCCGCGCACGATTTTCGATGAAAAATGCACCCTAAGTCAGCTTTATTGCCGTAGGCTTTCTGTTTATGTTTGACCGTTTTGCATACGCGGGCCTCTTGTTTCGCACTTGTTTACATATCTGTTAGTTGCGTTTTGTTTATGCCACCGCCGGCGAATCGATCCCCGATCGACGGTTGTAAAAAAGTTAAGCGAAAACATAAAGCGACTTACCGCAATGTGACGACGATCCGTTTATGACTCCGGTCGAGGTGCATGGCCCCTGAAAGTGGCAGGAAAAGCCTAAGTCTGCGGCCGGTGGAAGCGATGGCGCGGAAAAACTTACATCATTGGCCCTCGGCTCTGGAGTGGTCTCGTCCGGGTTCACTTCATCTTCATCGGCGGAGTCTGCATGCCCCACCATCTGGCTGGCCTGATGGCTCTTGGGGTCCTCGTTCTGGATCTGCAGCGTCCGGGTAGTGCGCTTGCGCTTGCGCCTACGCTTGGTGGCAAATTTCCTTGCAAAAACCATGGGGCCAAAGGTTGGGTCCCCAAGGCTCGAGGAGCGCGCCCACACCAAAGGCTTTTTACTTTTTTTGCGAGTTTTTTTTTTCTAGCGGAGGAAACGCGTGCAACTCTCTGGAGTGCTCGCTAAGAAATGAGCACAATTTTCACTGCTACTTGTCTCTGGCCCTACAGGGTTGCCAAAGTGGCTTGCCGCATGTGTCACACTTCGGCCACCAACACAGACACCACTCGGGCTCGAACACAGATGGGCCTGAAACAACAAATTTCAAGCCATACACACGTACCAGTGTGTTCGTGCGCCACTCGGTAGCCGGCACCCGAAGTGCCTATTACGGTGACGATCTACAACAAAAAGGGTAGCCGTTTTTTAGCAATAAAATCGGGAAATACAGCTACATACATAACTTGCGACACAAAATGCTGGCAATTCTTTTTTTTTATTGGAGATGTGTATGTTTGCCTTAAGTATGTAAGGAGAATAAGAACAAATGCGCGGATGGTTTGCAAAAACCCGACAAGTTTTTAAAGACTTGCGGGCTTAGTAATAAAAGGTTAAAACAGAAATTGCAACCAAATCTAATTTTTCCAATTAAATAAATTAATGCTGGCACTTTTTAATGGACGATGAACATGCTGTTTTTATATTAAAAAAACCAAAATAAGAACAAATGCGCAGATGGTTTGCCAGAAGAGACTGAGTAATGAAAGGTTAACATAAAAAATTACACATGGGCAAATAAATAAATTTAAAAAGTAAAATAAAATCGGGGGGTAAAGGGGTGGCAATACTTTAGTAAACGGTTTACATAATTAACACATATACATTTATGTATGTATTAATTTAAAATGTATAAGTACATAAACCCTCAGAAGCGTTGCCAGAACAGAATTTGAAAACGAATGGGCAAAAAAATCAATAGAAAAAGTTAAATAAAATTGTTTAGGGGCATCGAAGCAAACCTTGACAATAATGCTTACAAAATAGTTCATACAGTTCTGAAAATAAAGCATATAGTAAGCAGCAATAAAAAAAAAACATTTGTGAAATCTGTGAAATTTGTTGACCGCCTTAATAATTTACCGTTTCCTCTTCAAGTAAATGCAAGGTAAGTACATACATATATAAGTACATAAGTGAAGTATCAAAGAATTACAAAAAGAAGGACAAAAAATGTACCCCCTCCCCCCCCGAGAGACAAAAGCCGTCACTCACAAATACAATCATATATAATAGGCATTGTACATACGCAAGTGCATACATATTCTCTCATCTTTTGACTTTGGTCATTGTTTTTTTGCAAATGAAAGATTAATAGAAAAAAATGGCGGGAAAAGTGCTAAATATTGCTGCTTGCAGTGGCCAAAAACAAGCTAAAGAGTTTGCGCAGGCGCAACTTTTTTTCAGCAAATTTACCGTTTTCAATCGTCCGTTTTCTCATTGGCTGCTTTGGCTGTGTGCGTGGTAGAAAACCGGTTTCTTCTTCCTCCATTTTGCCTCTCCCAAAGAGAGACGGCAACCAAAATGGCGTCCGACAGAAAAAGGAGATGAAATATGGTTTCTTCTTTCAGTTGCTCATGCGCAGTTGATGAGTGAAGACCTAAGTGGGTGCTACCGAAAACCGTAATTTTCCTTCCAACGGCATTTGTTCTTGCTGCTCGGAGTGATTAAGTACGTAATATTTTTAATTGGCTTTTTCAAAGTGTAGTGCAAAATCAAGAAATTCATAGGGTTTGTGAAAAAAAGGGTTTGTATAAATATGTGTAGTGCAAAATCAAGAAATTCATAGGGTTTGTGAGATAAAGGGTTTGTATAAATGTGTAGTTCAAAATCATATATTTTGTATTTTGGGCTTGTAAACAGTTGACCTCAGCTATTACTCTCTATTACTATTACTCTATTGCTGTCAGATCGAAAGTATTCCTTCCCAGAAAAAAAAAAAAAACATTTTTAAATATAGAGGTAAAACATAACCGTCTGCTCAACACTGCTTCTAACCGATTCAAAATATCGCGCACAAGCGGGTACGACCATCGCGCACAACCGGTTACGACCATCGCACACTGCTTGCCGTTTGCCCGACCCGCACGACAAACGGTCACACAGCGCCCGCGAAGCGCCAATTCCTTTGCCTGTGCCGATTTTTGATTTCCAAGTTAACCGCCGATTCTGGGCCATTTCGCGACGCTCGACCAGCAGCCCCGGCCCAGGATGTCCCACCACTCCGACTACCTGTTCGCCCTGCGGCTGCAAGAGCAGCTGCAGGCCGAAGAGTCGCCGCCGGCAAAGGAAAATGTAGAGGCCCCAAAAATTCCTTTGGTTTTTGCCCCCCATTTGTGATTCCCTTTTTCCGGCTCTCCCCTTGCAGAATAGTGACTACCAACTGGCCGTAATGCTGCACGCCAAGCTAAATGGATCGCCCTCGGGAGGGGGCCAAAACCAGGACGAGAATGCGCCTCCCAAGGCCAACAATCCGCCTCCCAAGGCCACAAATCCGCCTGCAAAGGCCAAGGACCAGGATGACGACATACAGTTTGTGTATCCTAGCACCTCGCGCGCCAAGCGCAACACCTCGCTGTCCAAGCCGAGCACCTCCCGGCCCAGCAAGGCAAGTTTTACCCGCCTCTGGAGGGAGATATCCCCTAAAAAAAAGACTTTGCCACCTTTGCCACCTTCCAGGAGCCGTACGCCGCTGTGCGCGCCAGCCAGAGGGCCTTCCTGGACGAGACCCAGAACCTGGTGCACCCCGACTGGGAGCTGGTCGACCCCACACCGGACGTCTACTCCATGTTCATGCGCTTCGACGCCAAGTTCTTCCAGAGCCGCCTGGGCGCCGTCTGCCTCGAGTGGAGCAAGCGCATGTTCTCCTGCGCCGGGATCTGCTACCAGCGCGGCAATCGTCACTACAAGGAGATAATCATACGCCTCAGCGAGCCGCTGCTCAAGTTGCGTCCCCGCAAGGACCTCGTCGAGACGCTGCTGGTGAGTACGACCCTTGCAGGGTGACCATTGTGCCTCCCAGAGCCTAATCTTGGCTCTCTGCGCAGCACGAGATGATCCATGCCTACTGCTTCGTCATGGACATCATCGAGGGCAACGGCGGGCATGGGCCGCACTTTAAGAAGTTCATGAACCTGATCAACCGCGTGGCGGGCACGAACATCACCGTCTACCACTCGTTCCACGACGAGGTGGAGGTGTACCGCAGTCATGTGTGGCGCTGCACGGGCGTCTGCCAGAACCACTCGCCCTTCCAGGGCTGGGTGCGTCGCACCATGAACAGGCCGCCCGGCCCCAACGACAACTGGTGGCTGCACCATCACAACACTTGCGGCGGCACCTTCCAGAAGATCAGCGGCCCGGACATGGACGAGGGCATGCCGAAGAAGGTCGAGGGCAAGCAGAAGAAGGAGAAATCGAAGGGGGGCAAGGGCAAGGGCAAGCGTGGGGCCAAGGAGAGCCTCTCCGTCAGCGGTGGCAGCTCGGACATACGCAATTGGTTGGGCAATACGTCGGCCAGCGGCTCTTCCAATGCTTTGCCAGCCGCTTCTGGGGGAAACGGCAGTTCGGGCACTTCCGGTAGCCTTTTGGGTGGGATAGCCGGCGCCCTGCCGCCCACCTCCTATCCGGGCACCTCGGACCAGCCCTTCGACCCGACCCAGGGCAAGCGCAGGAGCCGCAGCTCGAAGGTGATGACATTAGTGGATCTGACCGGGGAAGGCGGCTCGGCAGCGGGCTCAGGCTCAGCCTCAGCCTCGGGCACGGCTTCGGCCTCGGGCACGGCCTCGGGCTCGGCCTCAAACCGCTTGGACATGTCCGGAACGGGCTACCAGATGTCCAAGGAGAATGGTGAGCCCGGGGAGCGCTCCCTGCAGCATGTGCGAGAGCAGCGCATACGCCGTTTGGGCGACAAACAGGGCTCCGAAGTGCCGGCAAAGCGTCGCCGCAACTCCGAGATCGTGATGTGGGAGAGCTTCGACGAAGACGTGATGGTGTGCCATGTGGTGCCGGAGACTATCGAGATCCTGGACAGCGACGAGGAGGGCGAGAAGGGGGAGCAGCAGCCGCCGAAAGTGCGCCTCAAGCCCGAAACCATTGAGAAACTGAACAGCCTGGCGCGTACGCTCAAGATCAAGCAGGAGATATTGGAGGAGGAGACCGCCTACTCCGAGGAGGATATCACTCTCATCGACAACGAGTTCGACGAGGAGGTGGCCAGCCTCACGGCCGGCAATGCGAACAATCAGGAGATTATCGATGAGTTCCTGGGCGACGACACGCTCCTGCGCGAGTTTGAGCTCCACAACGCCCTGCAGGTCGGGGACAACGGCGCCACCAATGATCCAGACCACGACATCATCCTCTGCCCGGTGTGCTTCACCCACGTGCAGCGCACGGAGCTGAGCAATCACCTCGATGGGTGCAGCATCTCGAATCCCATCGAGCCGCCGAACTACAAGAAAAAGTTCGAAAAGGCCGCCGCCAAGAAGACCACAAAGGCCAAGAAGGCCACCAAGGGCCGCCAGCGCAAGGGCAAGGGTGCGAGAACGTTGCTTAACTCGCTTGCGACCCTCTATAATGCTTATTTCTTTGCAGGCTCAGATGTGACTGCCTTGACTTCGGACTCAGATGCTTCGACTTCCAACGCAGCGGCTGCTACTGCTTCGAGCCGTCGCCGCAATAACAAGAAGCTGTTGCTCGACTGCGGCTACACCGAGGACGATATCAAGGATGTCAACCTCAGCTTCACCGACAACACCTCGTCGTCGGAGGCGGAACCCGAGCTCACTCCTCGCCAGCTCCGCCAGCGGGGACTCTTCAAGAAAACAATCCAATGCCCGCGCTGCGGCCGCGATGTCGTCCCCAATCGCATGGCCGCCCACGGCGTCATCTGCACGGGCGTTCCCGACTCGATCGCCTCGAACACCTCGTCGTCGGATGCCGTTTCGGACGCCGAGCTCACCCCTCGCCAGCTCCGCATACGTGGACTCGTCAAGAAAACAATTAAATGCATGCGCTGCGGCCGCGACATCGTGCCCAATCGCATGGCCGCCCACAACGTTGTCTGCACGGGCATTCCCGACTCGAGCGCCTCGAACACCTCGTCGTCGAAAGCAGTTTCGGACGCCGAGCACACTCCTCGCCAGCTCCGCCAGCGTGGACCCTTCAAGAAAACAATCTAATGCCCGCGCTGCGGCCGCGACATCGTCCCCAATCGCATGGCCGCCCACGGCGACGTCTGCACCGGCTTGGCCGAAGAAGGCTAACAATCCATTTCCATGTACTTCTTAAGCTGCATTGCAAACATTGGGGTTTCCCTTCCCTTGTTGCAATGCAGACGTACACACACTTGTTTTTCCTACTCATTCATATACTACTTTTCACAGAAAATTTTCACTTTTCAGTTAACAAACATTTAGTTTTCCGTGTGTTGCCATGCGGACGTATATATGCTTCATTTATTTGATATATTTGATTTCGACCGAAAAAACAGTTTGGAGATTAAGAACTGATTACCTTTAAATTCATTGTCTACCTCGTGAACATATAATTTTCTATCCGCGTGGTATACACCTTTTTCTTGAAATTTTTGTTAAAAACAAATAAAAAGGCTATCAACCAATTACCTTTGTTTTTCTTACCCACCTTGTAAGCATTTAGTTTAAAATACCGATGCTTAGTTCTTTAACTTTTTTTCAAGGAATCATGTCTACAAGAAGGTGGCAAAGTATTGATTCTTCTGGACGATTGGAGCGATTAAAGGCAAATAACTATCAGTTATCTTTGCAGGCTATCAACTAGTTATCTTTAACTTCCCTACACACCTTGTATATATTTAGTATCCTCAGTTCTTCAACTTTTTGTCAAGGAATCATGTCTACAAGAAGGTGGCAAAGTATCGATTCTTCTCTTGGACGATTGAAGCGATTAAAGGCAAATAACTAGTAGTTATCCATACAGGCTATCAACTAATAATGTTAACTTCCCTACACACCTTGTAAACATTTAGTTTACCATACAGATACTTAGTTCTTTATCAAGGAATCATGTGTACAATAAGATGACAAAGTATCGATTCTTCTCCTAAACCATTGGAGCGATTAAGGATAAATAACTATCAGTTATCCCTATATTATCCCTACAAAAAGGCGTCCAAAGTATAGGATCATTTTCCCGAAATATAATCGCAATTACATTTAGTTTTCCATTTACTTATATATATTTACATATGTTGCTGAAAGGGTAAATCTTAGGATGGTCTATGAGCTACAAAGGGAATCAATTTATAGCATCTTAAGCTAAAGAAATAACATTGATTAAATGCCAGCAAATCCTTCCTCATGTTCCTTAAGATTGTATACTCCCTTAGCATTCTTTTGGCTGGCATGTTGGCTACAAAGGCACCAAGGCAGCATCCTTTGCTCGAGAGATGCCATCAAGTAAAGGCTTACAATGTCCTTGGGTTTCTCTCCATTTGTTGCCGACAGATTAAAGGTTAGGCTGCCACTGTAACTACAAGATGCGCCCGAAGTAGCGCACACTCGGCTTGTGGCCATAGCGCTGGGCCAACTGCGGCCAATGGACCACGAAGAGATCCGCCAGCGGGAGGAGCAGGCGCCCGCTCAAGGACAGTGTTTCCACCCGGCAGAAGCTCTCCACGAAGACGATCTTGGCGGTGGCGGGTAGACGGCCGAGCAGGCGCCACAGGAAGGCTGCGAAGCAGAAGGGCACACAGGTTCCGGGGCCATTGCAGAGGATTAGATGCGGACGATCCCTAAAGACGAGATAGCAGCTCCAGAGCAGGGCCCACAGGGTGCTGAATACGCTGCTCACGTAGGACTGGCCCACGTGCCGGCTCCGGGGCACCCGCAGAAAGCGGGCGGAGGACGTGGCCACGGGCAGGAGCTCCCGGAGGCCAGGTTCCGAGGTGGAATCGCTGCTGGCCAGGACGAAGCTTATCGGGCTGTATTTCGCGGCCTGCTCGGGGTCCGGTTGCTCCAGCAGGGCCTTCGTTATGCGGGACATCTCGGCCGTGTGGCCGCCGGAGCCCAGAATCACGTACGTGGTCATGGGAGTTCTTAAAAGTGCAAAACAAAAGTAACCAAATTTAGTTTGTTTACGTTTAAAGGCGGCTGGTGGTCAAAAAGCTGGGTGTTGTGCAACGCAAAGTGTTGCACAAAATTGCAGTGTTGGGCAATGTGTTGCAATTGCACTTGGGAACATGGATTGAGGAATTTTTTACGAACAGTTAATCTATTTAAAAAAAAATTGTTTATTTTTTTTATAATTTATCGTCCGTTTCATCTAATGTTCAGATGCTGTTTCTCCAGCTTTTTGCCGTTATATATATTCAGCTTAAAACACAGCACGCATTTTACCGCCAAAATCCACCGGAAACGAGCAAGTAACCGGAAACAAAAGCTGCTTGCATTCCCATTGAGTAACTTACCCTTTACCCACACTGCAGCCGGTTGCAGTCCCTGCGCTTACCAACACTGCCCGTCTTTGTTTTGGTTTTTCGCTTTCGGGTGAAGGAATTTTGAGATCCCCGAATCCCGAGTCCCGGAAGTGGGACAGCACCCGGAAACGGAAGCCACGGCTGCCAGGCGATGAGCAGCGGCATCCACGGCTGCAAGCGCTCCCACAGCATCGAGGTGGAGCCCGCCCCCCCTGCCGAGGCCTCGCACCGCCTGCTCCTGCTCAAGGGACGCCTCCTGCCCAAGTGCTCCTCCGCCCGGCAGCTAAAGTCGCTGCTGCATCTCCCGGGCGATCGCTGCCTGGAGCAGCTCACCCAGCTCTCCGCCTCCGGCGAGTTCAAGCTGCTCTTCGACCTGCAAGGCGCCGCCACAGCCCCCGATCCCTCCTCCCCGGTTGCCTGTCGCCTGGACTTGCTCGCCTGCAGCGCTGCCCGCAGCCTGGAGTTCACCTACCGTCCCCGCCGCAGCTCCTATCGCGTCCAACCGCTCTACATCCTCTGCCGCGACGAGGAGAAGCAGCCGCAGGAGGAGCAGGGCCTCCACTCCCTGATCGATCTCAATCTGCACCTGGTGCAGTGCATCTACGCGCACAAGCTGCACGCGGCCGGCTTCCCCGACTGCACCTTCACCCTCAACGGGCCCTGCCGCACCTTCCGCAGCCAACTGACCCGCGACCAGGCGCTGGTTCGCTCCGAAAACGAGCTTTGGCAGCACTTTGCCGGCGAGATCATCGCCTGCCCGGAGTGGGGCCCGCAGGTGCGGCTCAAGTTCGTCGCCTTTGTCGCCTGCACGTGGTACGACGGCGCCGGCGTGAGTGCCTCCGGGGACGTTTCGTACGCCAACATTCGCAGGCATCTCAAGGGACACGCTGCGCTGGGAGGCGGTGGCCTGGCCCTCTTTGGCAGCGCTCACTTCTACGCCTGGCCGCGTAGCTTTGCCGAGATCGGAGATTGTGTGAGGAGCGCCGAGAGGGTGGACCTGGGACGGCTGCCGGACGAGAGCAACTACAGGAGGACCTACGGCGGCGTGTACGCCAGCACCTTGGGGGCCGTGTGCCACGAACTGGGCCACTGCTTCGACCTGGGCCACACCGGCGAGGGGGTGATGGGCCAGGGCTTCGACTATCTCAACCGAGTGCTCACCGTTGACCAGCCCACGGAGCATCTGCCGCAGAGGATTGTGGGCGCCGAGCAGGCCGGGGGATCGGCGGAGGCGCGACCGCGGTTCACGAAACTAAAGCTGCAGCAGCCGGGCAGCCAGCTGCTGGAGAACTACCACAATCAGCGGCGCCACGACAGCTTCTACTTTGCCCGCAACTGTGCGGTGATCCTCGCCCATCATCGCTGGCTCAGGCCGGACCAGGAGCCGGAGCAGGCGCAGGAGTACGCCGTCGAGGTGCAGCTCTTTTGGGCCACCAAGGAGATCGTCTCGAGCAGGCCGCTGCGGCTGGTGGAGCTGCGCTGCAATCGCAACAGTCTGGTCGCGCACTACGAGGAGTTCGACCCGCAGGCGGCCGTGCTGCGTTTCCAGCTTCCTGCCTCCCTGTGGCACCTCCTGGCCGAGCAGCGCACCCACTACGCCTTCGTCCTGACCACCAGCGGCGACACCAAGCGCCTGTCCTGCGATTCCTACAATTAAGAGGCAGAGGGGGATCGCAGCGGGATCCGAGCAGGGTCGGTGAGTGAGCAAATAATTTGTAGGATTAGAGGCGGATCTAGGTTGGGATTTGGTCGGAATTTGGAGGGTTAGTAACCCTAAAAGTCGGAGGAGGATCCTGATCGGGGGTTGGTGACTACAACAATCCTGGAAACTAAACTACTCCCTGGGGAAATTAAATAACTCCCTACCAATAGGCAGATCATTTATGGTTATGAAACCTTTAAAAGTAAATACCTACATATACAACTAAAGAACATAAATAGACCCAAAACTATATCCCGATTTGGGACCGGATTTGGAGTGCTAGTAACCCTAAAAGTCGAAGAAGAATCCTGATATGGAGTTTGTGTCTGATAAAAGTAGAGCAGTAGGGGTAAACCTTGGGAGGGAGGTTCTGATCAAGCCCCTCAAAAATCCTGAAAACTTAACTACTCCCTACGAAAATAAGAGTAGAGCTTTTTAGATCGAAAACTATTCATTTAAACTCTTCTAAATATTCCCTACCAATATGCTAATCACTAGAACATTTATAGTTCTGGAACTATTAATACACCTAAGGGACATTAATAGATTCGAATCTATTATTTGAAACTTTTCCTTATAAATAGAACAGTATAAACATATGAGGGGCCCTATTGTAACAACTGGAAACTCTTTAGGCCATTTCCTGCAATACGATAGAGCAATATAAGTATAAGAGTTTACCAAATTATTCGTACATTACCTTTAAAATTCGATTTTTTTCAAAACTATCCTTAAATTTGGCTTCCAAGGTTTGGCTCTACAGCTCTAAAGATCATTTGAAGTTTTCCATAGACTTAATAGGTTCCCCAAAGAATCGTTTCCCTTTTGACAAGTTTCCCTAATATTTCTCCACTTCACTTTTTGCCCTTGACCGTATTGTTGCAGTTGCCGTCAAACTGTTGGCGCTCCATCGACGATCAGTGCCTCTAAAATCTCTCCGAAGCAGTTAAAGAGTCTCCAATCAGGTTTCCAAAGTTGTTGTTGCTTTCTTCGCGATCATCAGCTGTCTTCTGCTCGCTCGCTCGCTCGCTCGCTCTGAGTCACTCTCCCTCTCAGAGCTAAGACAGCGGCTTGTGTTTGTTGCTTGTGGGTTAAAGCCACCCCACCCCCCTCTAGACCTGCTTGGAGATTAACCTTTTAGTGGACAAGGGGGTAAAATCATTCGATTTTAGAAGGGGTTTTCCCTCAGGTATGTTTGTTTCTTCACAGCCCTTTTTAGCATTAAGAATATGCCTCCAATATTACAATATAATCAAGTAATTATTTTCGAATTTACCAATTCAAGGCCTGAACAAACATCTAATCTTATCGATGAAATAATCTAGGGGGAAAATAGGAAATTGCAAAGCAATTTGTTTACAATTCTTTTGGCTGTTATCGTTTAACAGTAGTTAATCAAGATTTGAGCTGTTTTTGTTTAATTGCTTGCATAGAAATCGTTACAAAATACATTCAATTCATAGAGAATTCGTAGAAGATTATAGATCATATCATACCAACAGATCAAGCTTAATTCAAAGCTTTTTTCAAGCCTGAAAATGTGTTGGAAATTTGTAGAGATTAATACAAGTTTGCCTGGTTTTTTTAAAACTATTTCATAGACTTCTCTGATACTCCGGACAATATTGCTTTGCGAGAACTGTCACTTGCCAGGGCTTCGATTAGATTTCACGCTGACGCATCGCGGTCGGCAAACCAATTTCCAATTACCCCGCAGAACTGTAATCTATTGGAAACCGAAAAAGAGAATACCTCCAATTTATGGCCCCCAGCCCGGCGAGGGTTAAGACCTTAAAGCTGCGAGCAAACTTGTCTCATACGCCACTTGCTCGTGCGTATTTAATTTTGCTCTTCACTCTCCATTATCGCAGCAGGCCGAGCGAACGGGGTTCGATAGTGGCAAATGAAATATCACTGCGCCCGACGAAAAATTAAACTAAAAACAAAAATCTATTCAACGTCGACGGTGGCGATAAGATAAAGGCCCAAAATTGATGTTTGAAACGCAGTGGTGCGGCATTGATTCACCCATTTTCGCTGGCCAACCAGTCTTCGTCCGCCGCTCGAGCGCATCTATCGCAAATCAACGAATCTTACCCAAAATACCCAAAGACCATGGCAGTCGCCGAGGGAGCCGCACGCATACAGTTCAAGACCCTAAAGGGTTTTCCGGCCAGCACCGAAGATAAGCTTCAGACGCAGGAATTCCTCAATGCCGCCAAGGAAATAGTGACAGTCATAGGTGATAACCGAAAGCCAAAAGGAGCGCTACAATCAACTATATCTATGCTGATTTTCTGCTTACAGAGAGCTTTGGCAAACTCTTTACGCCCGTCATCAGCGACATGAACGGAAACATCAATGTGAGTGCTTGTCTCAGCAACAATTTTGCTGATTCTTTAACCCCAAAAGTTATCGAGCTAAACAACCACTTTGTTTTATTAAACAGAAATTAACCAAAGCCTATGGAGCGGACGTTTTGAAGTACCAGTATCTGGAGGATCTGATCGTACTGAACGTGAACGTGGACGACTTTGCTGCAAATGCTTTGCTTTGGCTGAAGCGCGGCCTTCAGCTCATCTGCACCTTCTTCGAGAACATCTACAACGATGCCCAGGGCAAGGAGGCACTTAAGCAGCATCTGCAGGACGCGTACGAGCGCACCTTGAAGCCCTATCATGGGTTCATTGTCCAGAATACTATCAAGGTGGGTTAAAAGTAAGGGTTCCGTAGGAAGAAATTCAAAAGCACCTTTCTTTTTAGTAGAAGGAAAAGTTTATTTAACACACCTTTGTCCGTATGTCCATTAGCCTTCTAAAACTACAGTTGGGTAAATTGCATTGCAATCTGAGTATTGGGTTTGGGGTCAAGCTTCCAATGTCCAGGGTACTACAAAGGTGGGTTAAAAGTAAGGGGTTTCTCTAGGAAAAAACCTTTCTTTTTAGTAGACGGAAACGTTTATTTAAGACACCTTTGTCCGTATGTCCATAAGCCTTCTAAAACTACAGTTGGGTAAATTGCAAACTTGTCTCATACGCCACTGAGTATTGGGTTAGGTGTCATGGTTTCATTGTCCAGAGTACTACCAAGATGGGTTATAAGTAGGAGATTCCGTAGCCACAAACCTGTGTCACTATGCTTACAAATCAAATTTAGAAGTCCCTTTCCTTTTAGTAGACGGAAACCTTTATTAAAGACTCCTTTGTCCGTATGTCCATTAGCCTTCTAAAACTACAGTTGGGTAAATAGCATTGCAATCTGAGTATTGGGTCATAATTTCAATGTCCAGAGTACTACCAAGGTGGGTTAAAATTGAGGGCTTCTCTAGGAAAAAACCTTTCTTTTTAGTAGACGGAAACGTTTATTTAAGACACGTTTGTCCGTATGTCCATTAGTCTTCTAAAACTACAGATGGTTAAATTGCATAGAAGGCTGAGTATTGGGTTAGGTGTCATGGTTTCATTGTCCAGAGTACTACCAAGGTGGGTTAAAAGTAAGAGATTCCGTAGCCACAAACCTTTGTAAGTATGTTTACGAATAAAATTCAGAAGTCCCTTTCCTTTTAGTAGACGGAAACCTTTATTAAAGACCCCTTTGTCCGTATGTCCATTAGCCATCTAAACTACAGTTCGGAAAATATCATTACAGTCTGAGTATGGGGTTAGGTGTATATTATATTGTTACATTCTTCATACAATTGTAAAGTCTGTCACAAATTTCTTTTTAAAAGAAAGGGATATTTAAAGACAAAAACCTTAAGTAAAGCCACTAATATAGGTTATCCATATGTCTGCTAGGCGCTTAAAACTACAAAGCTGGGTAAATAGTATCCAGCCAGAATATTATATTTTTTTTTAAATATGTAGTTTTTGACTGCTTAAATGTTAGATCTATACTCGTACGTATGCTGTTACGCATCCAAAAAAGAAATACCAAATCCGGCCATAAAACCTTTTCGTTCCTTTGGCGATTTGTTGGCTTTAGTCCAGAAATTCGTATCATTCTTGTTTTGGTTAAACTAATTTCCACCTGTTCGCAGATTATATACAGCTGGGTCCCCACCCGGAGCCAATTACTGGGCCAGGGATCCGCCCTCGAAGAGAACTTGACCGTGCTGGCCAGCTACTTGCCCACGATGCGCACCCATCTGGATGCCATCGATGCCCTGCTGAAGGCAAACAATTTGGACGACGCCCGCAAGGTGTGAGCCCCAGCTGCCTGCTTTTAGCTTAGTGTTTAGCTTAACTAGAGCCTATCCTAGTTTATTATTTATGTTTGTCTGAGACCCCCCAAAGTAACCCCGATTAAATACCAGAGCCATACTCTGTAAAATTCGAAATGTGTTGCCTGTTTCCTTTTTACTTGGACTCCGGGGAGCGACGCACCCGACGCCTCTGTTCGGTGCTGCAACTCGGCGACCGGCTGCTCTGCTCCTCGGCCATCTGCTCGTCCTCCTCCAGGTCGTCGTCCTCCTCGTCTTCCTCCTCCAATCCCGACACCGGAGTCCCAGCCAAGTAGGGTCTGTCGTACGGCTTGCAGATCACGAAGTGCACCAGGGCCACCATCACCTCGAGGGCGATCAGCATGAAGACGGCACTCGAGATGATCCGCAGCCAGAGGCCGCGCCCGGCGAGGGTGAGCCTCAGGTAGAACATGGCCGGCAACAGAATGCAAGGGGTCACAGTGAGGAGCAGCCACATGGCAGTGGCCGCGGAGCATAGGTTGACCGAATATCCCGCATACAGGCGGGAAAACTCCGCGGACACGGCCAGGATGTAGGCCACGACGAGGGAGAGGCCCTCCAAGTTCCACAATTCATTCACCTGCACGGGGAAAACAGATAATTATACGATAGGATCTGGGTTCTAGATCAGCGATGGACAGTAAGGCTAGTCTTGAATACTTGAAACTACAATTTAAACTATAATGACATGGATGTGGAACTCAAAAACGAATGCGTAATTATAAAATTGATAGGTAAGGACCATACATGTATGACTGAATAATTAATTTGACGTCAATTTTATGTACGGGCATAATTTCTGTGCAAAAAACCCCATGCTGTGTGGGAACTAGCAGATGTTTTAGACATATACCCGTATTTTACCGTCTCAATAGCTCATGAATACTTAACATGTGTTAGGTAAGGATTGTCCTAGTCTTATGCCTTTGGTTCCCAAATTGCAATGAATAAGTTTCGACAGCAATATGGACGCAAAATGCACCGAATTTGTTAGGCATATATAACAAATATATAACTATATATGTATAAAACTCACCCTGATGAGCATGTGGATCAGATAGCTCAAGGCCCACACCACGGAGACATACGCATTTGCCTGCAGGAGCATTTGCAGCAGCAAATTGGCTCGGTGCGGAACCACGTTATACGTCATCATTTTGGGGGTGAATCCTTTACGGATTCCTAGCAATTATTTAAGCAGATTTTCCACTCACTATTATTGCGTATTTATCGGAACAATTTCGACCGCAGAGTTCTGCGTTTGAGAGGCTTTTGTGGCCGCACACTGACAGCTCGAAAGTTTGTTGTCTTTTTCCGTTCCGCTGGCAGGTTGCCAGGGTAACGAAGTCAGCTGCCAAGGCCGATAAAAAGGTGGCTACTGCAGCACCAAAGCAGTCCTGGCAATCCTGTAAGCTGACAGATACGACACTCGAGGAGGTCCTGCCAAAAGTTCGTTTGAATATCTCAAGAACTTTGAAACTTGAAAGGTTTCGCAAATTTGATGGAAAAGCAGAGGAAACTTTTTGAACTTAAATTTAGATTTATTTATTTCCCTGGTTACTTGAGCTGGATTATATAGATTGAGTAACACATATATTTGTAATATTAAGGCATTAATAACCAAAAATTAATATATGTACATCCAAAAACATAGTAAAAACCGTGAATACAAAAAATATTTCCTTTTTTCAATACAAAATTGTAATCCAAACCCAATAACCAAAAATTACAACCAAAATTATATATTTATATATATTGTATTATCTTTTTTAACAGAACCCCAACCATTTTTGGTCTAATTTAATCAACACTCATTTTTCGTATTTTGATATTTTTTTATTATATTGCTTTAAATTTTAGGTTATTTAAACAAAATTAATGATTGCTACTGATTTTCTTATATATAGAGGTTGGTGACTTTTCAACAATACTGTATTAACTTAACACTTAGATTAGTAAAATTGGCGTGAATTTTGAGCGTTTCCTCGCCACATGAAGCATGCAAATCATTCCCCCTCTCGAATGTAAAGCCCCAAAGAATGCTCCTACAGCTCCTGCCTGGGCGCATCCTGTGGATCTTGGTCCTGATGGCCGTCGGCTTGCATATGAGTAAGGGCCAGGGAAGGAAATTAACCTATTATGAGCGGCGAAGTATTTGCTTTTCGTACGCATATGGCCCGCGACGCAACTGCTCCCCGTGCACCCAAATGTATTTTTTCTCCAAAAAACGTCAATCCCGGCGGTGTGAGCATCTGAACGGACAGTGTCTACACTTATACCATTTTCTAAACGCCGCCGAGTGCGAAAAAACCTGCGCGCCGTGGATCATGCGAGCCACCCAGCATTTGACAACCACGCCCAAGCCCATCCTGGTCGGGGTGATGGACTATGGCGGCGAGGACTCCGATTGACCGAGATTCAGTTGTGTCTAGTAGGGCACGCTGGTGTTGATGGCCACCTCCAGGGCAGTTACTGCAAAGCAAGGGAAATCAATCAATAAATTGACCAAAAATGAACCAGTGGCGAGGCTTACAAAATCCATGGTTCTCCTTGTAGGCGAGCGTGTTAAGGATCTCGGCCAGCGTTTGATGGCATCGAATGTACGTCATCTCGATCTCCACCACCTGATTGAGGGCCAGGTACTCCATCTTCTTGACAGACGTCATATCGCCGCTCTCGTTTGGCCGCGAGATGTCCAAGGCCAGGGCATTGTCTTCGTCGCTGAGACAGCTCCGACAACTGTCCCATTCGAGGTCCATAACATACACCAAGTGAAACAGTTGGTCCAGGGCTACGCGGAACGAGGTAAACTCCTCGGTCAGCAGGCAGTAGCTTTTCAGATCGTTCACATACTCGTCCAGCAGCTTCTTCTGCTCCCTTATGTTGGTGCACTCGTCCAAACGGCTCTCGATGCGCTGGACGACGCATTGCATGACGTGCGTGTGCAGGCTGTGGATCAGATAGAGCAGCCAAAAGCGCAGAATCTCCAGGCGGCGAACGGTCAAATCGGCCAGATCCATCGGGGAATAGGGATCCCATTTGGGGCGCTGGATGAAGGACATATTCTCGAGCTTCCACAGCGCCCACTTGAGCTTGAGCATGAGGTGCCACACCTTGTTGTAGACCTGCATGTGACGTCGTCGGATAATGCGCTGCAACGATGGCGTTATGTTGTACTTCACCTCGAGGCCATCGAGAGCCTCGAAAGCCTTGGACGATCGGCACTTGACCTGCGAGGAGGCATAGAGCCAAAAGGAGCAGGCAAAATCTGGATAATGGGCGACCTGAATCCGTCGTAGATCGGTGGACAGATCGGCGATATCGTGCCAGAACTGGCCAGTCTCGATCCGCTTGAAAATAGACAAATAGAATGGCATTACGTGACAATAGCCCTCCAAGAGCATCGTGTGCCGCAAAAAGTGCAAATGCCCGTCCAGACGAAGTTCCTTGCGATACGCCCGCATGGCATACTCATTGGCCAGCATGTGACGGCGCAGAAGGATCACACGCAACGCCTCCGGTAGCTCCACACGCACATGGAGGGTGGTGCCGATCTGCAGGCGCCTCAGCAGATTGGGCCCCGTCAGGGGTTTGCGCCTTCCCTGCCGCCTAGTTAGCTCTTCCGTCCTCTCTCGGAACGCGCCGTTCAACAGATACGTCAAATTTTTATTGGCCAAATGCCCCGCTCCATGCACCTCCCTTCTGTGGCATTCGACGATTCTATCACTGGTGGTACTCGTCGCGGGCACTTCGTCTTCGGTGGGCATGTTGGGGCAGTAGAGCTTCGTCTGCTCGAACAGTTGCTTGGCGAACTCGTCGTGCAGGGAGCTCTCCTTGCCAACATTGCTGGCGGATAGCATCTCCCCTAAGAGATTAACCCTTCTCAGAAGCTCTTGCGAGTCTCCCGAGTCCAAGGCGTGCTGCAGTAGCAGGCAATAGAAGGGGCATGTCAGCACTTTCTCGAAGATCTTGTGGGTTTCGGGACTCTCGCTGGGACTCAGGCTGCGCCGTCGCACGGTGCACGTGTTCTCGTAGTCCCTTTCGTCGATACTGCAAAGACAAGGCCCCGATTGGTTGGTTGCCATTCAAACATTCAAAGTTTTGCCACTACACACCATGACTCTACGATGAACTCGCTGAGAAAGTCCTCCAGGGAGCCGCGCGTCCACCAGGCATCGATGATGTTGCAGTAGCGCTTCAGGGTGATTATCAGCAGGGCTGTGGCCAGCTTCTGGTGCTCCATACAGGGCATCGTGTGCCGGTAGAGCTTTGAGAGCAGATACGCGCTGCGCACATAGTTTGGTCCCTGCTCCAGGACCACATCGTCGGTCAGGCGTCGCAGGATGCTGAGCAGCGCAAAATGCGGCCGCATCTTGTGGATAAAATGCAGCAGCGAGGCCTTCTCCGGTGACCGTTGCAAATACGTCTCGTACTCGTTTAGGGCGACGGACATGGGATCCAAAAGATCCCTCACGCCGTACAGAAAGCAGCCCAGTGTCCCCCGGCTGCCATAGCCCAAAAAGGTGAGATTCTGGGCGAGCACGTACCGCAGCTTCCACATGTCCCGCATGGGCCTGATCAGCTCCGTGCTCAGCAGATGCTGCACGGTCTCCTGCAGAGGTAAATCGGTTATTAGGACGCCAAGAAACGAGGGCGAGAAGTTTACACCTCTTACCACTGTGCTCGTGCAGATGGTGAAGTTGGGACGCACCCAAATGTCGTGCGTCTCCTTGTTCACCTCGAAGAAGCGGCAGTTGTTGGGCTTTATGAACATGAATATTATCTCCCGCATCAGATACAGCTCGTCCATGGTGTTGGGCAGCTTGAGCTCCAGCAGGCCCCACACCCTGTGCTTGAGGAACTGCAGATAGCTGATGGCGAAGTTATCGAGGAGCAACGGCCCCGCCGGCTTTGTGTAGATCTTGTCCCTGCGCGAACAGTGGTGGTAGGTGTGCGACATCCTATCGAATAGCCCCGGGACCCGCGCCTTCATCCCAATCACCGTGGTCGGGCGCGGTGGCTCGTACGGCGGCATCTTGGGCAGGCGGCTCTTCCGCAACATATACCGGTAGCGACAGTCGAGGATCAGTTGGTGCGGCAGGGTGATGTGGAAGTGAGAGCGCAGGGTGCAAGGCTTGCCCGTCGGCGAGCCGGGCATGTAGGAGCAGATCTCGTTGTTGGGATACACGCAGTCCTTGGCCCTCTCGTAGATGTCGTCCATGTCGCAGAGCGTCCGGGAGGTGTTGCCCTCCCGCTCCGGCAGCTCGCTGCTCTCCTCGCTCGACGCATCCGACTCCGACCACTCCTGCAGCGAAATCCCAGTCAGTTTTTCGATCTCTTTGGCCCTGGGTACTCACGCTGATCATGCTGGGGTTGGGCGACCAGTCCCGCCAGTTGCACTCGCCCAGGAAGGCCCCCCAGTCGCGTTCCGTGTCCACGGGATTGGGCTGCGGCTCGGGCGGCCTGTTGTCCCACTCCCCCTGCTCCACGGGGTCCAGTGTGCGCAGGCGGGGCTCATCCGAGGTCACCTTATGCCTCCTGATGTCCAGCACAGTGTCCAGCAGCGCCCAAAGCATTTCCACCTCCGCAGCGCTGCGGGGACCAGTGTATTTTAGAACTTTGGAGCACATCTTCGCGACGGTTTCGTCCAAGGTGGAGCCGCTTTCGAGGCGAAAACGCTCCACCAGGGAGGCCAGGTGAAGGGCCACCGCGCGGCTGTTGGCCGTGGGGAATCTGTAGTTTTTCATCATTCTCCAGGCCAGCTGCTCCTGGCGCCACAGTTCCGGTTCCGAGAGCTGCAAGGCTCAAAAGGGTTTTTGGGGATCCAGGGGAACGCACTGCACTCGCTTACTTGAGGATTAATGAGGGTTTTGAGCAGGCTCTGGAGCTCGGCGCTGATGTGGGCGGCACGGTCCTCGGGGGTGATGAAGCCGCATACTCCGTGGACCATTAGCTTGTCCATTTTGGGGCCAAAAAAACAAATCAAAAGGCCAAATGGCGCCTAAATTCTCGAAGATTGCTTTTGGCGAGAAATCTCAGTGTGACCAGGCGGCGGCACAGCTGCTGAGCGGGAGTCGGGGCTTTAGGGGGTACATATTTTTAACATAACCGTTAGGAATTGAACAAATTTAAATTACTTTTAGTGATATCTATTTTTTTCATGCACTATCATGTTAAAAAATATGATCACTGCAAAATCTCGAAAAAAAATTGATAATTTACACATTGTTGGTGGTATAACTCCCTAATCCGTATCACAATAGAGATAAAATAACATGTGGCTTGTATTTAAATTACAAAACTTTTAAAAAGTTTTGATAATACAATTTCATAAATTACTCTTTTCTCTTCAACTTCAAGAAGGAATTAACTCAAAATATTTGTTTTTTTTATTGCACTTATATATTAGATACTAACAACAACATTTTCTACAATGTAAATATTTTAAAGTACACAAATAAGCTAAAAAACCTAACTCAGAACCTATTCTTGGAAGATAAAGCTAATTTCATTCATAAAACCACATAAATAGAACTAGTTCCACTCACCAAATTTGAAAATATTCAACAAAATGAAGGTTTTTGGAATCAATTCATTGTATTGAATGCAACTGCATTAAATATATTTATTTAATCTGCATAAAAACCCATTTTTAACAACAAAAATATATTCAATTAATTTTTAAAATATTCCCCGGCAAACTTGCATATGCGGGACGTGCATTTTTTCTCGCAATTTTGACAAGCCAATTTAAATTCTTAAATATCCAAGATTTCGCTTTAAAAATTGGTTCATTGCAAGCCTTTTAACAAGTTAAACCCAAACAGCAAGAGCTTGCAGTTAATATTGTTATTTAAAAGGCAAATTTTCATAATTTTTATTCAGCTGTTATATTAGGGGGTCATACCACAGCAAGCTTAGAAATGTTTTGTTGTTATGGGAAAAACTTGTCGGCTGGCTGACTCGCAGGCAAGCTAATCACGGCAGCACAAATTTAATAATTTAGTTTTTCAATATTTGAATTATTTGTGAATTTTTCGTGTTGACCTAACCCTTAGTTAGTGTGACCACTTCTCGGGCTGAGCTCAAATCCTGCGCAAATACAACCCTGGCAGCGGGCAATCGGCGTTGGCGAGCAAATTCTGCCGGTCGGCCTAGAACTCTCAACTGACGCATGCGTTTGACGTGCGTTCCTTTCCGCTGACTGAACAAAAGTCGCTTGGCATTTGCATACGGAAATCATTGTGAAAAAGCGAACGCCCCCTCCCGGAAAAGCAGGAGCAGCAACAGAAGCAGCAGTAGCAAAAAAAAACGCACGTTGATCGTTGGTTTTTATTGCACGGCCCCCTCCCGTAAGGTTCCAAAGAAAAGCAGTAAAAAGTGAGAGCGTAAAGATTGGAAAAGCGACGAACGCGAAGCGTGAAAAAAGCGAAAAGCCCGTGTCTCTCTCCGTCTCGCTCGCTCCCCCCCTGCTCCCCCATCTCTTTCTTTTCCCCGCTCTCTCTCTCTCCGTCTCACTCTCTGCCATTCCTTGAAATAATTTTTTTTCTTCGAATATTCCTCTTGGTGCGCGCGTGTGAGTGTGTCGCATAAATTTACCGATATTTCGCCTGCCAGTGTTGGACGTAGAGAGAGGGCGAGCGAAGGCACCAACAACCGTTAAAGAAGAGAACCCGCAACAAAAAAAAAAAAGAAAATAACGAACTAAAGCGGAAAACTCGGAAAAGCTGTGTCGTGTGTGTAATTCAATTTTGTGTGCATTTCCTCAACAGTAACAACAAAAAGCAGCAGCAGCAGTAGCAGCATCGGCAGAAGCAGCAGCAGCAGCAACAACAACAACAGAAGCAACAGCAAGAACGTGGGAGCAGGACGCACAATTGCCAAGAAGAAGAAGAATAGCGAAAAGGAACGGCCGCCAAAATGAGCAAAACTTTTGATCCACCTTTGATCATTGACCCCGAGCATGAGTTGCGCTTTGTGGGTAAGTTATGGGTTTTAAAGTTTAAAGCAGTAAAATGCCCCAAATCGCTGGAAAAAAAACATTAACAAAAAAATAACACAAAAAAAAGCATAGGAAAGTTCGCACACTAGCGCCCTCTCCCTCTCACTTTCTTTTGCATTCGCTCTGCTAGTTATCAATAAGTTCCGTTGTTTTTGCTCTTCCCTTTCGTTGTTGTTTCTGTTTTTTTTTTTTTTTCGGGGCTACGTGGTCGCTGTCCCCGTCTCTGTCTCGCCGCCTTAGCCTCTTCCGAGACCGGCGTCGCTTCTCTTTTCGCACTTCTCTCCCCCCCTCTCCTCTCGCCGCCTCTCCTCTTCTCGTCTCTGCTTTGCTTGGCTCTTTATCCGCCTCTTCCGCTTGCCCGTTCGCAGCGAAAAGGGAAAGCAGAAACAAATATCTCGCCCTGTTAGCATTTTATTTTCGTACGCAAAAACTTGTCATGGGCTTTTTTCCGTTTTCTCTTCCCTTTCCTTTCCTTTTTTTTTTCTTCTTTTTCTTGTTTGCTGTGTGCCTCTTCATGTTTTCTTGTCTTTTGCTTTTTGAATTTTGGCCAAAACAACAGAAACAACAATGCACAGCTCGCACAGTGGGCCCCAACTGCACCTCAAAGGCAGCAAAAAATGAAGTGCAACAAAAATGAAATGCAAAAAAACAGAGGAGGAGGAGGGTCGGGGATACAAGTGGGTAAATTTATCGGACAGCAAGTAAACAAAAACCGCCCGGCAATGTGGTCTAAATAATTGAACAACTGCTTCTGCGAATTGTTATTGCAGCTTTCAGTTGCAAGGAAAACGGGAATTCTTAAGTAAGAAGTATAACAAAATATACATGGAAATTCCCCAACAAGTAGTACAAAGTTTGGGGGGGTAGATTATATAGGACACATCAAAAAGAATTGCTTTATAGGCAATAAACAAACGAACTAGAGCAGTTTCTTGTTGTCAATTGGTATAGTTTTGTCAAAAACAAGCTTACTTGTACTTACTCCTTTATTTAACTGGTATTTCACATAAATTAAATATGAGATATCAAACAATCTAGAAAATAAAGCCATGCAAGTTATTAGTTTTAGTATTTTCAGTTAGTTTCCGTTTAGTTCTCTTTTGAAAAGAAAAGTTCCTTATATCAGATACAAATTTCATGCAAATTTGAAGTATTTGCTGATAGTTTTTGCCCAAATGTACCAAATCAGGATAATATAAACTTCTTTTATGTGGAATGCCTTAGGAATCCATCGCAGATGGAAAGTTTTCTGTAATTGTATCGGTTTCTCGCAACTTCGCTTCCGAATTATAAACATCAAAGTCCAGCGATATTTAATCCCTATAACATCATACCATACCATGCAGTTTGTATTTGTATGTTTATAGAGTTCGCTGCCTGGCTGTCGCTTCACCCGAAATGACTCAATCGGCTTCTGGTTTCGTTTTACACATTATCGCATATCATTTGCCAGACGTAACAAAGCACAATCGGAAATTGCAATTTGATTTACGCCTGCGACCCACTGTGCGCAAGTGTTTTCACTTCATATTGTGTGTGAGCCTTAGCCCCATTCTATTTCTCCCCTACCCTCCAAAGGTGGCCCGGGGGGGGCGGGCGGGTTGACGTGACTTTTGTCTAATGAAATTTCCTTGAAACACTCGCGCAGGGCACTCAAAAATTCAGTAATCTCCGCTGCGATTTCTATTAATTTCTCCCCAATTTCTTTCTATACACCCCGGAACCCAGAGTGTTCCTTCATTGTATATATATTATTGGTTGGGTGCCTGCCTATCAGGCGGCCTTGATCGACGGCTAATTGGTGGTAATGGGAGATATGCATGTTGTCGAAAGTTGACCTTATAGCCCCCCCTGATAGTAGCTCCGAATGGGGGAGCTTTCGGGCGACTATTTGAGGGATAGTCGTTACAATTGGTCGTGGGAATTACGAATAATATTGGGTTTTTCACCTGCAACTCCCTCAAAAGAGTATTGGCAGTTCGACTCGGTTTTTCGGAGGAATTCGATTTATTTTTTAGGCACTTCTTTGTCCTAGTTTTTGCCCTTTGTTTTGCTTTTAATTCAATTAATTTGAACTTGCTTCGGCCAATGACGCAATGAGCGTGACGTGACACAGAAATCCGGGGAGTGCGAAAAGCAGAAATCCGGGGCCAAACGGGTGGGCGGTGGGTGGGTGTATGTTAAGGTCGGCATTCATTGCCGTCAATAGAGTGTGACTAATCGAATGCTCCTGCCTTGTTTCTTTTTGTTTGTTTGTCTGCACACCCCACATGAAGGTCCCTTCAACCGACCCGTCGTCACAATCATGAGCCTGCGCAACACCTCGGGCCTGCCCCTGGTGTTCAAGATTAAGACAACCGCCCCGAAACGCTATTGTGTACGTCCAAACATCGGCAAGATCCCGCCAAATCGATCAACCCAGGTGGAGAGTAAGTATTCCCAGCCTGCCCATTTGGCCTGCCATCTGCCTGCTAATATCATCATTTTTTCCATCCAATTTCTATAGTCTGCCTGCAGCCTTTCACCTACGATCAGCAGGAGAAGAACAAGCACAAGTTCATGGTGCAGAGCGTCCTGGCACCCATGGATGCTGATCTAACTGATTTGAATAAATTGGTAAGCTAAAGCTGGAGCACAAGTGCTGAAACTAGGTTCAACGTTTTTTTGAATAGATATTGCAGGGAAACTTGTACCTTTCTTTAATCACAATCATGTATTGCCAATACCATTTTAATCGTATTGTGTTTAGATCCATCTGTGGAAGATATCATATCAAACTAAGAATACTTTTGAGATGGATTTATTTTGTAAAAACTTTGGAGATTCATTTTGTTATACTTTGTATAGAGAGATAGATCTTTGATCACATTCATGAAGTTCGATAAAGCTTTTAAAGGAAGTTAGATTAAGCTTAAAATTAAGCTTTTAAAGAAACTCTTTTTTGTATGAATTAGTAATACTTTATAGATCAACGAGATTTCATTATTCACTGCCAACAAGTCTTGGGGCAAACTTTGTATTTAGAATCGATTGCTTGTGATGATTTTACTAATTCCTATATCGTATATTCGCAGTGGAAGGAACTGGAGCCGGAGCAGCTGATGGACGCCAAGCTGAAGTGCGTTTTCGAGCTGCCCAGCTCGGAGGCGAATGCGGAGAACAACCCCGGCGGCGGTGCCATCGGAAACATTGCCAGCGGTGCCGGGGGCGACGTGGGCTCAAACATCAGTTCAATCAGCGCCGATGCGCTTAAGAGCGAGCCGAAGCTGTCCAGCGAGGATAAGGTGAATGCGCCTGCACAGGGATTTGGTTACAAGCCCTCCAATTTGGCGTCTGTGGACTATCTTGAAAATCTTACCGGGGAGTTGAACGAGCTGCGCGAGGCCTACAGCGAACTCCGAAAGGAAAATCTACATCTGAAAGTAAGTGCTAAGCAGGGGGATACAAATATGGACCCCATATGTGTCAAGTGATTGATACGGTAGATCTTTCACACCAAATCCCGGCTTGAATAGGTTATAACTAAGAGGTGAACCGGCAGATCTTTCACATCAGTTTTGAGGAACCAAATTTAATAATGAAAGCATCGTAGATCTTTCTTACAATATTGGTATAGGAATTATTGACCTCCAGGCATCTTTCATATCAGTTCGGTTAATACGAAAGTTATCTTTCGCGATTTTACTTACGAAAAGATCCTAGTATTCATAGGGGGGCTGGTAAAAAGGTTTTGGTACAAATATATATCATAATATTCACACAAATATGGCTCTAATATTGGTGTTATAAATCAGAAGTAAATGGTGAGCTCTGTTGAAACAGGTCTTCGGATAATACGACAACCAAATTCAAGAAAATAGAATCCTATCTAGAATTATAGATGTGAAAAGTTTGTTTTGCTATTCTAGATTTGTAATACCCAAAAGAAAGAAAGGCAAATAATTGGTTATTGGACAGGAATATAGATATTTATAGATCGTAAACATACGAAATTAGGTTCCAATGGAGCCTCAGAAAAGAACTATTGTTTGCAGATTGAAACCATTTATCGAGGCTTATCAAACTTGAGGAATTCAAACTTCTTTGGGTTCCAATAAGTTCTGATCTTTGTAGATTTAAAACCATCTCATTCTCAAGGCTGATTAACTAATAAATTGTTGATATTTTCAGGATCAAATCGCACGCAACCGCATCTCGGCGGCCGCCAAGCAGGTGAACGAGCCCTATGCCCCTGTTTTGGCCGAGAAGCAGATACCGGTCTTTTACATTGCTATTGCCATTGCTGCGGCCATGTTGGGTCTGCTTTTGGGCAAGTTTATGCTCTGAATGCCATAATTTCGATAGTAACAGCAACAACAGCAACAAAGCAACATCAACATGAACAACAGCAAACAACATGCAACATGCAACATGCGACACACAACGTGCGACAAGAAAGAAACATAAGGAGCGGCAGCAACCACACCACGCAGCTACATAACAACGAACGCAACAGCAACAGCAACAGCAAACAGCAGCAGCAAACAGCAGCAGCAGCGACAGATACAGAAGCAGAAGCAACAAAAACATCAGCAGCAGAGACGAAAAATGATTAAATGTTAAAAAAAAAACAAACACAAATACACATACACATACACTAAGGCTGCAAGACAGCAGGAAAAATCATAAGAAAGCTTGAGGGGGGCAAAAAAAAAAAAAAAAAAAACGAAATGCCCCTAAAAAAGAAATCTGTCAAAAAGCGCATCTTTTGCTTCCCACAATCATTCGATTAATGCATTTTTTTGTTTTTTTTTCTTTTTACTAAGTGATGCAAAATTTTCTGCTTTTATATGTTTTTAAGTCATTTCACGAAGAAGAACATAGAAAAACAAAACGACACACGTTTCGAGTATTTCCCTAGCGTCACCAAAATTATAAAAGTAAACCTTTCGACTAGAGTGAAACCAAAATCTCTTGTTAAGGAAACGAATACCTATGAGTTCTTGTATATTCCTTGTTTACCTACATATATATATATGATATTTGATATTTGTTGAAGGTTCTTCTCAGCCTACATACGATGAGAATGTAAACGTTTAAGACAACCTGGGGCTGGGCGGCAGCATGATTGCAACAAGAACAGAACAGAACAGGACAGAACAGAACAGCAAAACTACGAGCCACCCGAACCACTTGCATGGAAATTCAATCAAAGACAAGCGCTTCAAGAACTATAATTAAATGCTCTGCAAGGCCGACGCTCTCTTAGAAACATAATAAACAAAGTAAAAAACATAAGAATAAATACAAATACAAACAACACAAGTATATTATAATAAAGAAAAACGAAAAAAAAAAGAAACAAAATGCGAAACAGTTGCTTCATCCTCGTCCCATCTCTCTTGCTCCGCCAGTGTCTGTCTCTCTCACATTCAGAGCCCCCGAATTTCCCGATCGAATGGGAATTATATATATATATATGCAAATATAATATATATTTATATATATAAACACAGTCACGGTCATTAAATGTTTTTGGTTGGCATTTGCATTTACTGCGTTTCGTTTGTAGTCATTTTTCCGCCCCCAAAAAAAGAAAAAAAAAACCCGACTTCTATATATAAATATATATATGAATATTTATATATATTGTACGAACTTGATGAATTTATATAAGCAAAAACATAAATGTAACACTTGAGTTGGTTGCCACGAGCTGAGAATTGATAAAATAAAGCAAATTCCTAAACCTAATTAGCAGCGAACTTATCGGGAGCGAAGGCAAATATATATATATATTTGATCTATATCTATTGATGTCCGCAGCAAAATCAATCAATCAATTTTATAAACATCTGATGCAGCACAGAGCCTGTATTGTTAGCAATGGTTTGAGCTAGATCCATTTTATCACTCGGTTCCTGCACCGCCGCTTTGTAGACTTGTAAAAACCGGAAAATATAATAAATGAGTCGCAATTCTGGACTCGCGTTAACCCCGCCAATCCCGATTGTTCTTTGTTTTTTTTTGGTATTTTTTTTTGTTATAGTTTTTCCTTAAATAGTTGGAAGGCATTAACAGAAATGGGTATATAGATTAATATGTACACGACGCTGCATGACCGCTGTACTTTCATAGGCGTGTGAACCTCGTATTAAAAAAAAAAAACAAAAGGAAAAAGAAAATGTTTAACTAGAAATACAGAAAACCAGAAACTAAAAGTATAAATATAACTAAAATCAATAAAAGGAAATGGGAAAGAAGCAAATCATAAGCAAAATGTACTTGATGTCAGCTGTAGCAAAAACAAAGAAAAAAACATAAAACAAAAGAAAACCCAGTATATATATAAATATATGAACATAAAATAAAATGTGGAAACGAAATTCAACATTCGACACTTGTTTCTTGGACATTTACCAACATTCAATTGCATTATTTAATTGAAAAATAACAAAAAACAAAAAAAACGACCTAAGAAAAGCTAAGAAAATTTAATTACACACTCGACCCCGTCTCTTCGGAAAATGAAATCAAAATCAGAGGAAAATGATTCGTGGATAGGCATCCGAGCAATGACGATGAAGAGATCGGACAAAACACTATACAACACGAACAAGAGGAAAACAATTATTATAAAATTTACAGCATGAATCTTAAAAACTAAGTGTTTTTTTCTTGAAGGAAAAATAAAATGAAACATTGTTAATTAAACATCAAATATCATTTGAAATAAATTTAAATAAAATGAAAACCGAAGCGAACTTTGCGAGGGACTTGGCTTGGTTAAGAAACGATATTATCTGATATACTTCAGATATAATCCTCTAAAAATCTCACCCGGAATATAATTTGATATGTTTGTACATAAATTAATATAGTTTTTAAGAGGTTTTTATCGCTGAATAGGAACACCACCAAATGCCATTTTATAGATCATTTGCTGCAGATCAAGAAAAGCTTCCCTCCCCAAGAGAAAGAATTGGTGTTGTGTGATTCTTTGAATTTTTAGATTCTCTTTAGTTAAGTTGTCTGATTTCCCATTTTTCATCATCAGCTCCACTTCATTTCGCTTTGTTTTATACAATTTTTACATATCTACAACATAAAACGTACGCATCGCCTATTGCAAATCGGAATTCTGGTCGATCGTTTTCTCTTTATAATGAAAATAGAATTAAGGATTTGGGGACAGGATACTGGGGACGGGGTATTTCGATCGGGAATAGGGGCATTTTTCAGTTAGCCAAGGTACATAATATCCGGTATCGAGAAGTCTAGGCCAGGTTTAAAATAGCACAGTGGCTCCGCCGTCTGGATGCTCAATCGCTAGCCGGAATGGGGGACGCTTTGGTGGCCGCCGGCTGGTGGATTCGACGACTCCTCATCGCCCTTGCCCATTATCCAGTCCATTAGCATCATCGATGGGGATCGCAGTGCGGTCTGCTGAGCTGTTGGATGAGACTTTGCTATCAGGAAGGCTCTTGAAACCCTACGGCAGCCGCCACTCACAAAGATCCAGGGATGCCAAGGCAGCGGGCGCTGCAACTTGAGCAGGAACTGGTCCGGGCGCTGATGCTGGAGCGGAACTGGCTGTGGGATTGCTTGTTGCGGTTGCTGTCGCCGCCGCCTTGGCCATATCCTTTTGCAGTTGCAACATCTGCTGGAGTCGCTGCTCACGCTCGTCCACAATGGCCTTGTCCTTGGAATGCTTCACCGTCTGCAGCTCCGCCAGCCTGCAATAGGATAATATATTGTCATTAAATGATGTCTTTTGGGGTTAGCTATCGGCTATTACTTCTGCTTGAGGTCACTGCCGGCTGTGTTGGATGCAATGCCTCCTAGGATTTCGCTGCTGCTGCCGGCGCTGCTGGTTTTGCTGGGACTACTTCCGGAGGCCGCCGACGAGGATGCGGTATTACAGGCAGCTGGTGAAAGGTAATAAAGATTAAAAGATATAACAATGTTATAGGAGAGTCTAAATATTCCAGGTCAACTTGCTAATATATCTTGGTTGCCAGCTTGTCCATTTCTTTCTCCATTTAATCTTTTAAGGAACAAACGGACACGGTTTTTAGGAGGTCGGGAAAAATGTTCTTTTATAACACTAGAGGTTATATTATATATCCAAGAATCGTCTATCAATGGTATAGTGTTTATGGCAAACGGACAAGTCCAAAAGTTATCAAGTAATGCCTTAAGCTTGCAATTTATATAGACAGTAAGATCTTCGTAGTGTCCCTTACAGTATACCTCTTTAGAGGTATCTAATAACTCCTTGTCCTTGTAATTTCGCCTACGTTATCGCTTTCTATTCCACTAGTTTGTGGGATTAGTATCTTCAAGGTCAAGATAAGATAACTATAATACACCTCTTACATCTCCCTCAACAATTGAGTACCGGGTACAAATATGTTTTAAAGTAACAACTCACGATCATCGCTGGAGCGACTCCTCTCCGTTTCCAGTTGGCGCAGCGTGTCCGATAGCTTGAGCTGCAGATGGTCGCGCTCCTCCAGCAGCTGCACCAGCTCCACGATCATCTCCTCCACACGCATGTCACGCTGGTGGAGCATCATTAGGGCATAATCCAGATCCGCCTTGAGCACGTAATCCGACGACGGGTCAGTGCCCGACAGGGAGGGCGGTCCGCCGGCTGTTGCCGGCAGGACGTTGCTGGATCCCGGACCGGAGCGATTCTGCAGCCGGAAGGGATCGTACTGGGCCGCCAGGCGGGCGTACTCCGCCGATCGGATGGCCAGCTGCTCCTTGAGCGTCACGATCTCTATTTCCTGCGTTTCCAGAGCCTTCTGCATCTTCGAAATCAAGTCACTTGACTCGTAGGCAGCAGTGGAAGATCCTTGGAGCGGAGGTTCTAGCTCCAAACTTGGCAGAGCCGGCGGCTGCTTTTGCTGCTCCTGCACAGCCGCCAACTGGGCCTGGAAGGCTGCCTCGCGCTGATTGAGATGCTCCTGCCAAATGGCAGCCACCTCGCCGCACTTTTGCTCCACCACCTGCTCCCATTGCTGATTGATTGTGGCCAAATCGGGCTGGGCACTCGGGGCCTGGGCCGGCGTTTGGGCTTGCAGGACCTCCAGGGATCGCCTCAGCTCGGTGATCTCGATGTTCTTGGTGTCCAGCTGCAGCAGCGTCTGCTTCATCTTGTCCTCCTGTTCCAGACTGCTGAGCACATGATTGTTGAGCACGCGCAGTTCCTCCTCCATGTCGGATTTCTCGCGACGCAGCTGCTCCAGTTCGGCCAGGGCTTCGGGGGAAGGTGTCGCTGGGGCTGGGGCTGGAGCAGGTGGAGGTGCCACCTCTGTGTCCTCCTCCAGCCGCTTCACTTGCATGCGGAGCATATGCAGCTCCTGGTTTTTGGTGAGAATCTCGAAGACGAGCTTCTCGGTTTGGTCCTCGCGCATCAGCTCTTCGATGCGCTGTTTCAAATGCACAATCTCCGACTCCTTCTCCTGCAGCAGAGCGGTCTGATCCTCGATCTCTGCCCTCGGGGCCTCCCCCCCGACGATCCGCTGACGCAGTGCCTCCAATTCGGCTTGCTCTTCGTGGCGGCTCTTCTCCAGCTCAGCGAGTTGCTGCCGCAGAACCTGCATCTCCAATGGATTGACCTGGGAACGCTCCGCTCGCAGCTGCTCCAACTCGGGCAGCACTTCCGCTTGCGCCTGATTTAGCTGCTGCAGTTGCGCCTGCAGCTCGAGGATTTGCTGGTTGCGAGCGGGCAGCTCTTGCAGGTCCGTTTGCAGGGACTGCAAGCCCTGAACCTGCTGCCTTTGGCTGGCGAGCTCCTGCTCCTGTTGCTCTCTCAGGGAACGCAGCTGCTCTACCTCCGCCTGCAGGCCTCTCAATTGTGCCACCTCCTGCTCCAACTGTTCCAGCTGCTGCAGCTTCTGTTGCTCTTGGGGATTGACTGGTTCTGACGCTGTCTCTGCCGCCTGAGCCCGCAGCTCTTCCACCTCCTGCAACCTGACCTGCAGGTCCTCGCGCAACTGCTCCGTTTGGGCCTGGGCCCGAGCGGCCGCATCCTCCGCCGCCTGGACCAGCCGACGCTCCTCCTTGAGCTTCTCCTGCAGCTCTTGACACTCGCTGTTGAGGTCCTGGTTCTCGGTTTGCAGGCTCTGCAGCTTGGCCGCCGCATCCTCGCTCAAAGGCGGCGCAGCAGCCGACACCGGCGCCGGCACAACCTCCGGCGGGGCATCCCATTGGTCCAGTTGGTTGAGCTTCTCCTGCAGCTCGCGGATGCGTGCCTGGTACATTTGCACGTCCATGTCCTGGCGCTCCTTCAGCTCGGCCATGCGCTCGTTGCCGGCGGTCAGGACGTCGATGCGCTTCGTCAGCTTCTCCTTTTCGAGCAGATGCTGTTGCAGTTGCTCCTCCACGCGCGCTTGCCGCGCTTCCTGCATCTGCAGCTGCACCCTCAGCTCGTCGATGATCGCCGAGTCGAGGTCATTTTGGACGGGCGGCGATGCCTGGGCCGCGCTTGAGCTTTTGTAGTCCTTCAGGCGCTTCATCAGCTTGGCCGCCTTGGAGTGCAGCACGTTCTTCTGCTGCTCGGCTGCCTCCAGTTTCTGCTCCAACTGGGCGATCTTATTCCTCAGGGGCTCCACATCCGTCTGCGGCTCCTCGGTGGCCGCACTCGCCCAGGGATCCTCGTCCACGCCAAAGTCTATCACCTGCTCTGACGGATGACACAGGTACGCCTTCTTGGGCTGTATCAGTGGCTCCTCCACGGGCTCCGCCTGCGGCAGGCCAAAGTCCAGTTGTCGGCTCACAGCATCGGGTATGGATTCTCCCGCGGCCCCGAAGAACATGTCCAAGGTGGGGGCACTTGCAGGCGCCGGCTCGACGACGGCCGGTTGAATGAGCTTCTCCAATTGGGCCAGGCGCTCCTGCTCCTCCCTCTCCCTTTGGATCGCCGCCAATTGCTGCTCCCGCTCGGCCAGAAGACGCTCCATCTCCGTCAGCCGCTGTTCCATCTGCTGACGCCGCTCCTCCTGCTCGGCGAGAGTCTGATTGCGGGAGAGCAGCTTGTTCTCCAGATCCTGGGCATGCTTCTCGAGATCCGAGACGTTCCGCTGCAGGTCCTCGATGGTGGGCGGAAGATCCGCCGCTGGCAGGGCGGCCGCTTGGTTGCTCATCCTCAGAGGTTGCGGCACAATCTCGTCAAACGGCGAGGGATCGCCGCCAAAGAAAAGCGAGGCGGGAGCGGGAGCGGGCGCGGGTGCGGGAGCGGAACTGGAAGCGGATGTGGCCACCGGAGGAGGCTGACGAGCCAACTGGGCCTGCAGCTCCTGCAACTGCTCGGCCAGTCGCTTGTTCTCCGTCTCGACAAACACCTGATCGTCGGTTTGATTTTGGCCCAGGGTGTCCATCTCGGCTATTTGCTGCTGCAGCGCCTGCAGCTCTTGGCTGTGATTGGCGCAAAGAGCGTCGATCTGGGTGCGCAGATTGTCCATTTCCGTCTTGTCCTGGATGGCCTGCATGCGCAGCTCCTGCAGCTCCAGGGCGTCCTGCTCGGCGCTGTCCTGTTGCAGCCGCAGAAGCGTAACCTCGCGACTTAGGCCGGATCGCGCACGCTCCACCTCTTGCACCTCCTCGCCGAGGCGCTGCAGTTCCTCGCCGCGCTGCTGCACCTGCTCCTGGGAGCGTTCCAGCTGCTGCAGCAGATCCCGCGTCTCCTGCGTCGCCCGCTGCACATGCCCGTTCAGTTCGCACTCCATCTCGTCCAGTTCGGTGGTCTTGGCCGCCAGCTTGGCATCGTAAACTTGGCGCTGTCGCTGCCAGTCGGCCTCGCGCGCCTCCAGGTGCTGCCGCAGATCGGCCAACTCCTCCTGGCTATGGCTGCTCAGCTGCTCCCGCTCCGCCAGCGCACGGGCGGTCACCTGGTCGTGCCTCGTCGCCAGCGCCTCGTGCTCCGCCCGCAGGCGTGTCAATTGCTCGCGATACTCCTCCACCAGGCTGTTGGCCGCCTGCAGCTCTTGCCCTCGAGTGGCCTCCTGTTCGGCAAGTTGGCGCAGACGCTGCTGCAGCTCCTGCTCCTGCTCGAGCAGCTGGTTGTCCTGCTGGCGCTGCTGCTGCAGCTCCTGCTCGAGCACCTGGCGGCGGTCCTCGGCCTGCGCCTGCAGGTGCGCCTGGTGGGCGACCTCATCCTCCAGGGCCGCACTGCGCGATTGGAGTTCGCTGGCCTGCGACTCGAGGGTCTCGATGTAGGAGGCATCCTCCTGCAGCTTCGCCTGAATGCCCTCGTGCAGCGTCTCCAGCCGGTTGATGGTCATCTCGAAGTCGGCCTTGTCGCGGGCGTACTCCTCGGCCAGGAGGGTGTACTGCTCCTGGGAGGCCCTCAGTTGGGTGCGCAAGTGGTCCTGCTCCTCTTCGGCCGCTCGAAGGGATTCGTTCTGCTCACGCTGCAATGCAGAGATGATTTATCAAGAGGGAAGTCTGTATTGGCAAGGGAAACAAAAGGGATTTGTCCTTCGATATTCCTTCAACATTCAAGCCTAAATATTTCTTTCTTCAGGTTCACTAACATCTTCAATTTATATATTATCATCTACAAAATATTGTCTGACGAGAGATTTAGTGGCTATACTCCAGAGAATATGTGTTCAAAATTTTAAGATTATAAAAAAAAAGATGTCTTTTTTTTCGAATATATCTTCCAGACAACCGAGATTTAAGTTTTAATACTTAAGATCACTTTTTTCAGAGCATTTTGGCAAAAATTACGAAAACAAGGCAATACTCTCGGCTATAACCATCGGTTTTGACCAACACAAAGTAATACTCTCGGCTATACTCGTAACCCTCGGTTGACCCTCGNTTTTAATACTTAAGATCACTTTTTTCAGAGCATTTTGGCAAAAATTACGAAAACAAGGCAATACTCTCGGCTATAACCATCGGTTTTGACCAACACAAAGTAATACTCTCGGCTATACTCGTAACCCTCGGATTTTTCCTCCTTTCTTCCAGAGGGCTGCAACTCTCAAAATGTTCAACTCACCACCTGGGCTTCCAAAGGCAAGGGAGCCGCTGCCAGCTCCTGCACGGCGCTCTTGCTGATGTGCTCCTCGCTGATCTTCTTCTGGTTCTCCTCCAGCTCCGCAATCCGCAGGCGAAGGGCAGCAATCTGGGGAGGAGATTTATTTATTGTACTGCACTCTACAGGGTGCACTCGTATCTACAGAACCCGGCACTCGTAGTGTAACCTTAAGAATCTATTGAATAGATGATCTTAAGATCGAGCCTTATAATATCTACCTAAAAGTTACTTTCGTGCAGGTTGCGGTTAGTTTTTAAACCTAATCCAGCTAAAAAGTAAACTCTTTTAAGGCATTTGGCACTTTGGCACCCTGTAGACACGATCGAGATGATACTGCAAAAGATACGCACCTCGCTATCCTTCTCCTGGTCAACCGGCTGCTGTCTCAGATGCTGCAGCTCCTTTTGCAGCGCCTGTATGGTGGCGTTGCGGTGCTTGATCAGCTCCTTGGACTTGTCGAACTTGGTGGACTTTGACTCCAGTTGGCGGCGCAAATCCTCCAGGGCTGGCAGCTGCTCCTCCAGCTTCTGTTGCAGGAGGGACACCTGGCCCCGGCTCTCGGCAAGGTCCTTGCCCAGCCTCGAGATGTCCGCCTTGAGCTGGGCGTTCTCCTGGGCCTGCTGGAAGGTCTCCTCGTCGGCTTCCTGGCGCTCTCGGCGCAGCTCCTTGTTGGCCAGCTCCTGCTCTTGCAGCTGCTGCTTCAGCTGCTTTACAGCATCGCGATTCTCCAGGTTCTGGTGGATCTTGGCCTTGAGCTCGTCGCTCAGCTTGGCCACCTGCTGACGCAGCGGCTCCAGCTGCTCCTCGGGCGGTGGCTCGGGCTTCTCTTGCAGTTGCTTGCGCAGCTCCTTCAGCTGCTCCTCCAGATCGGCGTTCTCCTGGCCGCGCTTCTTCAGGCTCACCGCATACTTCTTGAGCTTCTCCTTGAGGTCGCGGGTCTTGGCCTGCTCCTCCTGGCGCACCTGCTCGACGCCCTGGAAGAGCTCCTTCACCTGCTGGTTGAGGGCATCGATGGTGTCTTGCCGGGCGGCCAGGTCGCTCACCTGCTGGGCCGCCAGGCTCTTGCTAATTCGCAGGGCTTCGCGCAACTCGTCCGCATCGTCGCCGCCGCTCTTGGTGCGCAGCTCCTGGATCTCCTCGTGCGCCGACTGCAGCTCCAGCATCTTCAGGTTGAGCGCGTGCTCGCTCTCGCTGAGGTTCTCGATGAGCTGCTGCTTCTGCTCGGCCACCAGCGCCTGCAGGATGCTCAACTGGCCCTCGAGCGCCTCTCCGCGAGCCTCCAGTTCGCGGCGCACGCGCGTCTGCTGTTCCAGCTGCTTCTCGTGGCCCATTTCCTTCGTGTTCAGCAGCTGCTCCAGCTGCTCCCCCTGCAGCTGCAGCTGCGTGATCTCCGCACTCTGGCGGGCCACCAGCTGCAGGTGATCGGTCTCCGTTTGCCGCAGCTCCCTCACCAGCTCCAGCTGCTCTTCGCTCTGCTGCCGCAGCTCTGCCAGCGCGTTGCGCGAGTCCTCGAGCAGCGATTGCAGCTGCAGGACCTCCTCCTCGTCCCTTTCGGGCGGCGCAGCAATGGCCAGCGACGAAGCATCGCCCAGGTCCTCGATCTCCATGCGCAATCGCGCTATTTCCGCCTTCATTTCCGCATTCTGGGCGGTCAGCTGCTCGTACTCGGCGAGCGCCTTGCCATTGGGAGCGGTCACGGCCACGACGGTCTCCACCACGGTGACCGTTTCCACCGCGGAGCTGGCCTCCTTCACCTTGGCCAGCAGCTCGCTCATCTGGGCGTGACAGTGCTTGGCCTCGCGGGCCAGCTTCTTGGAGACATTGAACTTGGCATTGCGGTCGCCGGCCTTGCGATAGGCCTCCAGCTCCGAGCTCAGCTTGCCCAGCGACTTTTCGCACTTCTCGAAGAGCACGGGCCCGCCCTCGCCGGCGTCCAGGGCGGCCACCACTTCGGTGGATCGCTGCATGGAGGTGAGCTCCTGCGACAGGTTCGAGGCGGTCGAGGTGGTGGACGTGGACGAGTGCAATTCCTTCTCCCGCTCGCTCTGCACCTCGTCCAGCTTGGCCTGCAGTTGATTGTTCTCCGCCGTGAGCTGCTCCAGCTTGTCGAGCACCTCGCCGCGCTCCTGGGTGAACAGCTGCAGGCGCTCCCTCAGCTGGGCCAGCGACTCGCCGGACTCCTCCTCGGCCTCGTCCGTTTGCGTCAGCTCGCTCACGTGCCGGGTGACCGTGGGCGGATCCTCGAGGAGCTGCTGCCGCTCCACGATTTCAATGGATTCCGCCGAACTGGAGGAGCTGAGCTTCTCCAGCTTGTCGAGCAGTTCCATGTTCTCGCTGATGTAGTGGGAGAGCTTCTTGTCCAGCGTCTCCTTCTCCGCCTGCAGCGTCTCCAGCTGCTGGCGTTGCTCCTGGGCCTCCAGTTCGAGCTGCTGCACCCGCTGCGTCAGCTGCTCCTCCAACTGTGCCTCATTCAGCTCGGAGACGACGCGCGCCGATTCGTGACCCTGTTGCAGGGCCTCCAGAGCCTGCTGCAGCTCCAGCTTCTGCTCCTCCAGCAGACGAATGGCCTCCAACTGCAGGGGATTGACCTCCGGCGATGGCGCTTGTTGTCCCGCCTCCTCGTCGTCCTGCATCTTCGACAGCTGCCACTGGCCCTTCTCGTCCTCCAGGACCGTGATCCACTGCTGCAGCCGCTCGTTCTCGGCCTGCAGAGCAGACAATTGCTTCTGGCCATCCTCGGTCTGCAGCTTCTCGAGCTGCTTCTCCGCCTGCTTGCACTTGAGCTTCAGCTTGATGTTGGCCTTGTTGGACTCGTCCAGCTTCTGCTTCAGCTGCTGCAGCTCCTCCTGCAGCTGCTGCCCGGCCGCCGAGTCCTCGCCGGTGTCGTCCAGGAAGAGCGGTTTGCTGCGACTGCTCTGGGCCAGTTTCTCCTCCAGAACGCGCAGATTCACGTTTAGCACATTCAGTTCCGTGGTCTTCTCGGCCAGCTCTTCGCTCTGGGCGTCCAGAGCGGCAGTCTTCTCCTCCAACTGCGTCAACTGCTCGGCTATGGTGGCCTCCAGGCTGGCCAGGCGCTCGGAGACAGTGGCATCGCTGACGGGCAGCTCGACCTTGTTGCTTTGCCGCAGCTTCTCGTTGGCCTCCTGCAGGTCCTGCAGCTGGTTGGTGAGGTCGTTCAGCTGCTTGGCCAGCTCCTGGCTCACTTGGGCGTCCGTGGAGGGGGCTGCCTCCTCCTGGGTTTGGTCGCGCGCCAGGTTACTCTCTCGCAGCGTGGACAGCTCGTCCTGCAGCTCACAGCGCGTGGTTTCCAGCATATCGTTGACGTTCTCCAGTTCGCCGAGACGCTCTCGCAGTGCGGCTACCTCGCCCTGCAGGCGTATGTGCTCCTGATCCTGCAGGCTCTGCTCCACCTCCGCCTTCGCCTCCGCCTCCGCCTCAGGCTTCTCCTTCTCCGGCTCCTCTTCCTTTAATCGTTCTTGCTGCTGCTCTGCCTCGGTCTTAACCTGGCGCAATTCCTGCAGCTCGTCGTCGCGTCGGGTGAGCAATAGCTGCATTTCAGCACCTGCAAACGCGGAGATATCGTTACAAACTCGTGAGGATTCTCCTCCTGCCGTGGACTCACCTGAACGCTCCAGTTGCTCGATGAGAGTGGCCCGCCTGGCCAGTTCCGTGCGCATTTCCTGCATCTCCTGCTCCTGCCGGCTCTGCTTCAGCTCCGTGATCTTCATGCGGTTGCGCAGCAGCTTCAGGCGTCCCTCGTCCGCCTGCTCTTGGCTTTGGGCCACCTCCAGGTCGAGGGCCGAGCGGTGGCGCGACACTGGCGTGGGATTGGGCACACCCGCCTGGCGCAGGTCCGTCATGGAGGAGCCGGATTCGGAGCCGGCGGTGGACAGGGTGGCGGTCCTCACCGAAAGCAGCGACTTGGCCAGGTCCCGCTTGCGTTGCGCCAACAAAACGCGATTCTGTTCCGTGCGCTGGGTGAGCATCTGCAGCTTTTCGCTGCCGCTTTTCAGTATCGCCTCCTGGGCAGCCTTCGCTGGCGTGGAGGAGTCCGGTCCGCCCACCCGGGATTTAAGGACCGTGAGCTTTTGGCTCAGCGATTCCATCGAGTCGCTCGTGCTGGGCTTTTGGTGCCCATCGTGCGACTTGCGTCGGGCGCGCTCCTTCAAGGCAATGAGGCGTTCCTTTCGAAGCAAAAAGGTTACTCTCAGTAAAAGGGATTGTGAGTGGGGCAGGAGGAGCTTACCTGTTGCTTGTGCAGGTTCTCTTTGAGGCTGTCGAGGCGACCTTTGCCCTCGAAGCCTGCTTTCGTTGTGCTGGTGGATACATTCTGAGAAAAAAAACAAAAGGTATTTTAAAAAGCCTTTCACAGAGTCTTGCCAACAGTTAGACTAGCTCAAATGTGTTTATGTTTGTCCATAAAACACCTAAATAAACATTTATAGGGGTTATTTTTCTGATAGTCTCTAAATAAGGATATATTCTGGGGTTCTATTCAAACCAGCGATGCGCACCAATGGCCCAAGTGGTTCGGCTCTTTGCACGAAGTTTGCCGAAGCTTTTTAAATGAGAAAGCTGGCAACACTCTTGAATATCGCTGTTTTAAACTAATCCAGGCTAAACCCCTAACAATTTTGTAAGAAAAGTCATTGTTTGGCATCAAATCTAGCAATTGTTATAAGGTATTATTGTGATAGAGTGATATTTCTGATACTGCTTGAAGAAAAGTCTTGTTTTTTAAGTAAATTTTGTTTGAAATGGGGATAAGCCATTTTAATGAAACTTAATGAACACAGAGCTGTTTTCTATAATTGTTCTTGAAATGCTAAGAGGTATATGTGTATGAATATGACTCTTAAGTATTGAGAGCAGGATATTGAATTCGACACCCATTCAATATCCTGCTTATACGAATATCTAGTTGTNTTTTAATGAAACTTAATGAACACAGAGCTGTTTTCTATAATTGTTCTTGAAATGCTAAGAGGTATATGTGTATGAATATGACTCTTAAGTATTGAGAGCAGGATATTGAATTGGTGTCGATTATACGAATATCTAGTTGTTCAAACCTGGTAGACTCCTCTGTTCTATTGTATGTCATATTGATTTGTGTGGAACGAAATTTTAAAACAGTTGTGTGTTCATTTCACGCACATTGAGGTCTTAGCTTTGGGTTTTAATAAGCATAGTGTGCTGGGTTTCCTGGAGGGGATTAACAATGGATTTGGGATTGAAGTCTTTCAACCGTCGCCATGGAAAGGTTTTAGCACTGAATTGTAGAGATTGGGGTATAGATTCTTGACGAATAAGAGATATAGAAGGATACTGAGAAAATCACGGGACTAGAAGCATTCGCGATGATGAGATCTCTTAGTTTCTCTGATAGGGATTCTTTAAAGACTTTTACATTGAATTGTATAGATTGCAGTGTTGTTACTATTGTGATTTCCTTTTGATTAAAGGTATTATTAAGGGAATTTGAAATTGAATTTAATAGATTGAAGTACAGATTCTTGATAAATGAGAGATAGAGAAGGATACTGAGAGAGTCATGGGACTAGTAGCATTTAAGATGATGAGATCTCTTAGTTTCTTCGATAGGGATTCTTTAAAAACGTTCACATTGAATTGTATAGATTGCAGTGTTGTTACCATTGTGATTTCTTGATGATTAAAGGTATTACCAAGGGAATTTGAAATTGAATTGAATATATTGAAATGAATATATCAGATTCCTGATGAATAGAGATGATGAGATATCTTCATTTAAGATGAAGAGATATCTTAGTTTCCCTGATGGGGATTCTTTAAAGACTTTCACATTGAATTGTATTGATTGCAGTGTTGTAACCATCATGATTTCTTGATGATTAATGGTATTATTAATCGAATTTGACACTGAATTGAATAGATTGAAGTACAGATTCTTGATAAATGAGAGATAGAGGAGGATACTGAGAGAGTCATGGGACTAGTAGCATTTAAGATAATAAGATCTCTTAGTTTCTCCGATAGGGATTCTTTAAAGACTTTCACATTGAATTTTATAGATTGCAGTGTTGTTACTATCGTGATTTCTTGATGATTGAAGGTATTACCAAGGGAATTTATAATTGAATTGGATAGATTGGAGTATAGATTCTTGACGAGTGAGAGATAGAGAAGGATACTGAGAAAATCACGGGACTAGAAGCATTCGCGATGATGAGATCTCTTAGTTTCTCCGATAGGGATTCTTTAAAAACTTTCACATTGAATTTTATAGATTGCAGTGTTGTTACTATCGTAATTTCTTGACGATTAAAGGTATTATTAATGAAATTTGACACTGAATTAAATAGATTGGAGTGGTAGAGAAGGGCACTGGGAGTATCCCCGGATTGGCAGTATTGAAGATGAAGGAATCCCCCCGAGTTCCTGTGACCGTAGCTCCTTTATCCTTTGACCCACTCACCTGTAACATGGACAGATCGATGGAGCTGTCCGTGAAGCGTATATCAGCCTCGCCGTCGTATTCGTGATCGTCGGGCTGAAAAGCAGAGACGATTTTCATGACATTTTCCAGGGAAAGGGAAACTGGCGGGGAAAACTCACCTGCACGATGGAGAAGTCAAAGGAGCTCTCCATTGCAGCCGCATCTGCGTCCGCAGCATCCGTCATCGTCGTTCAAATAATTTTAACCGATTCAAAAACGTATTGCTAACTATCTAAGCACCGGTAAAGCCAAAATAAAAGGCAAACAAAACGGGTAAACGGGAACGGGAAACAGGAAAAGGGGAAACGGGAAAACGGACAAACACAGGATGGAAAGGAAGGAGAGGAGGTGTTAACTATAGCTATCTGATTGCTTGGGTATCCGGCCGATGTATCCGACGATTCCAAATCCCTTTCCGTGTCCAAATCCGATCGCTAGCTATCGACATTGACTGCAATTGGAGAGCCAGAAATCCCTTGGTTAGCCAAGCAAATGCTGTTTACTTCTGCATCCCAAAAACTAGCTTCGCTTTCCTTCCCCCCTTCTGTTGAATTTGCTGTTTTTTGTTCTTGTTTCCGACGATTTCGTGGCAATGACGTGTGTGACGTGTACGTGCCAGTTTTTGGGACGGCAGGGTTTTCCTTTTGTGCCAGCCTCTTGACCGGCTGTGTGTTTGTTTTTTGGGGTTTTTTTCAACTCCAGGCGGGGGTCACAGTGTCCGGCAAGGGGTGCCAGGTGGCAATCACGATTTGCAGTGCCCTGGTTAGCGAATATTTACCAATTCTAATTAATGCCAGAGCCAGCGTAAAAACAAAAAGCCACCAGTGCTGTAAAACTGTTTGGGCAGCCGCTCTGGAGGGTTGGCCATCTGGCATGGTCGTGTCTGTTTAGGTGGCAACTCTCCACGTTCAATGTTTTCTGGCACCCTCCAAGCGCTGCTCAACACTGGCCTCAGGCGGCAACATTTAAAGGGGATTTTCATAAATATTTCTTATTTTTGTCTAAATTTACTAACCAATAGTAGCTTTATATTGTTTAAAGGGATTAAAACTCCAAATTTTCATTAAATCATTATAAAAATGTGTAAAAGTCGTATAAGATGTTTAAATAAAAATAAATAACATTTGAAACCGTGTTAATCGTTGTTTATTTTTTAAACAGCAACAGCATTACATTTTACAATTTGAGGTCATGTGGTGGTTAATATAAGTAAATCTGTATACGAATATATGAATATATATTTCAATAGTTTTACATACACCTAGCACTATAAAAATAGCCCAATGAGATAAATCGTCTGCTCTCAACGAGTTCTACAGGAATCATTAGTATTTGGTTAAAAAAAAACAAAACAATATTATCTAAGGGAAACAAGTACATTTAAGTATTCACTGAAGTACATAGTAGCATTAAGTAATCACTTTCGAAGGAGGCCACGGTATAAGAAGTATAAGAAATTGTATTTAGCTTTAAATTGATATATTTTATGACAAAAAGTCAAGAAAATCATTTGGTTTTTCAGCAATTCAAGTTTCGTATTACCGAGGCATGAAGGTAAACATTTGATACATTTATATAGGGGGAAACCTATTAAAAGTAGGAACATCAATGATTCGATCTTTTTGGTCTTGAAATTGTTCAAAATTAACAAAATAAATATACTTGGCTTGGGAAAGAGCCATGGAAAAGCCCTTTCCAAAAGCCCCTCCTCTGGCATCCCCTTTTTTTCACCGTCCCCTGAAGAATATCCCATCTACAATGCTGCCCTCAGAGCCTCCACCACGGTCGTGTGACCACCTCGCTCTGCATAGTCCCGCGCCGTGTGTCCCAACATGTCCTTCTCGTGCGGATTCTCGAAGTAGGGCAGAACGTACAGCACCACCTCCGGATGGCCGTGCAGAGCGGCCACATGCAGGGTTGTCCGTCCGGAGGGATCCGACTGCGCCAGGTCGGCGCCGGCGAACTGGTACGATTGCAGCCTCACAATCGATCCCCGGGCCGCTGCCGCACACAACTGCTCACCCACGGCACGCGAGGAGCCGGTTAGGTGGGCGCCACAGTTGATCAGCAGCTGGATGATCTCGTGGTTGTCGGTGGCCACCGCCTCCTGGAGGGGCGTGCGATCGTATCGGTCACGGACGTGCACCGAGACACCGTTGTGGAGCAGGTACTTGACAATATCCACGCGGCCCAGTTGACAGGCCAAGTGGAGGGCCGTGCGCTGATCATGATTAATGCCCGCCAGGTCGGCGCCGTAGGCCTTCAGGTTGTTGATCTTCTTGAGGTCGCCGTCGGCGACAGCGGCGTTGATCATCGCCGGGAAGAGGGTGGCGCCCAGCTGGTCCAGCTCCTGGGGCGAGGACAAGTGCAGGGAGCGAGCCACCGCGTCCACCAGGTCGTAGTCCTCCATTTTGGGGGCCTTGGCGGAGGTCAGTTCGCCGCGCAGGTTCGATTGCATCATCTAGGAATAGGTATTACGAAGATAATACAATTTACTCAATATTTAAAGTGTTTTAAAATAAGTAAATTGCTTGATGAGCATCAACAGCCGAGTCGATATAGCCATGACCGTCATTCCGTCTGTCTATATACATATAACCATCGTTCTCCGAGATGGTAAGAGATAGAGCTGTAATTCTTTTTGCCTTTGGTGTATTTGCTTCGGCATATTTGCCCATAACTTGCACAAAATAAGAGGTAGAGACATAATTCTTTTTGCCTTAGGTCCGTATAACATAAACGCAGATAATAGTGTTTTCATATTTTGCCACGCCCCTTTATCGCCTTCGAAATTTGTATCTCTGAGATGGTAAAAGCTAGAGTCATCATTTTTGTAGGCACAAATCCACTGAACATATTCTCGATGGGTTCCACTTGGAAGTGTGATGTAAAAAACTATTCTGACCCCGAACACAGAAAATCAGCAAGTCAAAACTCTCACTCACCTGCTTTTTGACCTCCAGTGACCACTCTGCCTTGCCAATGACATAGGCCAGCTTGGAGAGGGCAGCCTCCGGGGTCATGTCATAGCCGGGAATGACACCTACGTCGCACAATACTTTGCCGGTGTCGTAGATCTCTGCCACGGATCCGTTGGGGCATTGGGTGCAGTTGATAATGATCACTCCCCGCTCGTCGGCGGCCCGCAGTTCGTCGATCAGATCCTTCCGGTTCGAGGGTATGTTCCCCGAACCAAACGACTGCAGGACCACTCCCCGGATGGGAGGCGCCAGGAAGGCCCGAAAGGTGCTGTGCGAAATACTCGGAAAGATGCGGAGGAGACCCACGTTCTCGTCGAGATTCAGGTGGACACAGAAGCGTTCGATGCTGCACGGCCGGAAAATGAGGCGGTAGTCCACGTTGACATCGATGCCGATCCTCGCCAGGGGCGGCACATTTGGGGAATCGAAGGCGTCCAGCGCGTTCGAGCTCACCTTGACCGTCCGGTTGCCGCGCATCAGCTTGTGGCCGAAGAAGATGCACACCTCCGGAATGATGAAGTTGCCGGCTATGATCAGGGCCGATGTGAAGTTGTCCGTGCCGTCGGTCCGCGTCTCGAAGATCGGGATCTGGGAGCCGGTGATGATCACCGTCTTTCCGAGGTTCTCCAGCATGAACGAGAGCGCCGAGGCGGTGTAGGACAGGGTGTCAGTTCCGTGGAGCACTACGAAGCCGTCGAAGAACTCGTAGGATTGCTGTCGGAAACACACACTAAATTAGTTATAAAATTCGATACAATTTGTTGCAGAATCTTAGCATATTTTGTAATTGGAAGATTCTTTAGACTCTACAAGAGCAATATAATAAAACAAAATCGAAATGATCCATGAAATTAAAAAATATTGGATAATCTCTCAAGGAACTGGGAAGTATATTAGTCCAAGCTAACATCGGGCATTCAACTTTCAAAGTAAATTTTATGCAATAACTGCGATGATCAAACTCTTGCTACAACATATACTCGCATAATATTCATAAATAGCAACAATAAGTGCTATTAAAATCGGATTAGGGGCAGCCCAAATACTCTCGTTTGTTCACACCAAATACTTTTTTTATGCAAATGAGATTTAGCATTTCGATGCGATGGTTGAGACGACCAACCTGAATGTCGCTGGCGATGCGGGCCCAATCGTTCATGGTCATGTTGCTGCTGTCGAGGAGCGGAGTGTACTCCGTGATCTGGTAGAGGATCCTGCGCTCAACGCCCTGGACGGGGGGCAGGACCAGAGGAGCCATCGAGGCGGAGCCGCCAAAGCGCTGCAGGGCATACTCCTCGTCGTGGATGTTGGGATACTTTCGGATGTGACGCACCAGGGCATTCGGGATAGGGGCCAGAACTGAAACAAAACGATAAAAATGATTCCAATTTTATTCCAGGGTAATATCTAACCCTTCTTTACTGTTTTAGGGGATTAAAAGTCAAAACATTAATATAAGAACTTGAGATAACCCATTTTATGTTCCCCCATCGAAAGATATGCCAGAAAAATTGTAAGATAATGAATAAGCCTAAAAATAACTTTGAATTGTTTGCTTTTTTAATTAAATTTGTGCGCTGTTGCTTATCAAGTCGAGCATTTTATCGGCTTAAGTTTATAATCTATAATCTTTTCCTTATTACAATTGGTTCTAGATTTATTAGGCCTCTAGATTTGTAATAAATCAATATTATTGCACTTCTAAAAATCTGACACGTTTTATTGAATGTTGACAATCGATAGTAAATGCAATGTTTATGATTCCACTTATTTGTCAATCACGACTTTGCAAATAAATTGTTTACCTCAGATAACCTTTCCTTCACTCTCTGTTTTTAGACTGCTTATCAGATTTTGTAAGTCAATGTTTACAATCTAAGGTCTCCCTTACGTGCCTGCCTTGGGTGAAAAGTATGAAAAGATCTAAAACGGGGAATTCTGGAAATTAATCTTTCGGGAACTGTCCTCGGATTCGTTTAAACCTTTAAAGTGTGTGGAAACATGCTTATGGGTGCCATGTTTCCAATGGAAAGGAAACCCGAAAACTTTGGACAGTTTTCCAAATCAATTGACATGAAAACAAACAAATAGTTCCTATAGAAAGACTTTGATCATAGGTGTTCTACATGTATCTCCTATGGAAAACAGAGAACTGAGGAGGATCATGGAGTAATATACCCTTGGAAGATATTGACGATCTCCAACTTCTATTATCTCGAAACCCACAACAAATAGTACCTACGGAAACATCTTGGTTATAGATGTTCTACATGTATCTCCCATGGAGAACAGAGAACTGGGGATCTTTCGGGACCTGGAATGGATAATGGGGAAGATCATGGGGTAATATACCCTTTGAGAGTAGGGAAGACCTTGACGATCTCCAACCCCTATTATCTTGCAACCCACAACATAGGTACTATGGAAACATCTTGATGATAGGTGTTCTACATGTATCTCCCATTGAAACCAGATAACTGGAGGGATAACGATCTTCCGGGACCTGTTCAAACTGATGTTTGTGACTTTCCTGCCTTGCAAAGGATAATGGTCAGGATGAGGGGGTGATATACCTTTTAAGAGTAGGAAAGATCTTGACTATCTCCTGTTTTCGATACCCCCGTCCCATCCAAGTGCTATCCCCTCCAGACCACTCACCGTTCCGCTCGTTGCGCATCATGCCGATGGTGCCGCCCGTGTAGATGACCTTCACGCGGGCCTCCTTGATGTCCTGGGCCATCAGCTTGCCGTCGCTCCTGTTCTTCCGGATCGTGGGGCTGGGCAGGGTGGGCGAGGCCGGTGGCATGCCCTTGTCGATGGAGGTGAGCCTCTCGTGGACGTGCGAGGGCAGCCGGACGCTGATGTCGATGGGCTTGGACGCCTCGTTTCCGTTCGCCGACATGACTGGGCGGTTAAATAATGAAACCACTCGAGCTGCTGCTGCACTGGAAATCGGGTACACTGGAGTGTTGCTTATCGCTTTGGAAGTTTAGCACCGGACGGGTTGGATATCCATTAAGCCGGGAGAGATGTTTTGCGGATTGTTTGGGCAACTGGTTATCGAGCAAATCGCAATACTCTCGCAGGGGGTCGCAAAATAGCCAGGCACGTGGTGCGGGTGTAGCAAACAGATTGCCTATTTGGGGAAATTTAATTAGAGAAACCCAATAAAACAAAAAAAAAAAAACAGAAAAAAATGCAGAAAAAACTTCCGAAAACGTACAATCACGGACGGAGCGGAGCACTCGGTTTATCTTAAAGATAGCCGCACGACAGTCATGACAAATCTAATGAAATTCAAACGATAGGGGTACGAAAACATCTGCCTCTCTATCTTCTGCTTTTTGCCATAAATAAACACTTGTCAGCTGTTTGTCATATCTATCGATAGACACGTTCGTTCTTATTTACAAATTTACAGTTACTTCAAGTTTCCGTTTAGCCTATTGGAAAATTACAGTATTTACTCATCAAATTGCTTTAAAATTTAGAAATTTTAGTTAATCTAGAATGATTGGTAGTCAATTTTCTTACAGCTTTCTTCGTTTGCAAATGTAGTGTAATTTTAGCGTACTTTTATTGATTTGTTTACAAAATTCATTGGTATTTAAAGACATCTGGCAGCCTTATCAGCTGATTTGGAGAACTATTGTAATTTGCTAAAAAAAATACAATTTTCATTGCAAATAAACTTAGTTTCATTGAAAAATTTTTTTAAGAAAGAATATACTACACTTAAACTTATTTTTTTGGACATTTTTCCTGGATCTGGTAGCTGGACCACTTTTCGCTGGTATGGCAACTGTGGCTTTCAGATAGGCGCCAAATTCAAACTCCTTGCTTCAATATGAATTGTATTTATTTGTTGGTGTTCTCCCAATCACCGATGAAGTAATACACAGTAAAAAATGAAAATAGCTTCGTGAGACTACAGTTCGCTGTGGGCCGGCTGACTGGCGGGCAAATGGGGCTGCAGATCCCGCCAAAAATCGACGCGCTGCTGCATTAGCTCATTTTCCAGCCGGAAAAGCGAGGCCTTGGTGGCCGCTCCTTGGTCATCCGCCTTGGTGCCCAAGCGGGCATACTCCACCGGATAACTAGAAGCCGGATTCCAGGTGGGCAGGCCTGTGGTCACGTTGGCGGGATTGGGATTCCTGGGCAATAGAGAAGAGCTATTGATAGGACTACCGAAAAAAATGCAAGCTCTTGTTTAGTCTCACCCGGTTCTGGCGAAGCTGACCCACAACTGGAGCATCAGATCGCGCAGTTCCAGATCCTGGGGCGTGGGCACGGCACTCACAAACAGTTCCCGTCCAATTGGGAAGAGGTATTGCAGCTCTTCGGCGTGACATGCTCCATAGAACTCGTTGCGTTCGCCCTTGAAAATCTCCGAGAAGCTGGCGGCGCCCTTGTGATCGAACAGGTAGACATAAGTGGGGGCCACATCCTCACCAGACATTCGGAGGCGAAGATACTCGTCAATGCCGGCGACAAACCAGCCGTCCGAAATGAGCTGGAATAGGTAAAGATTGCTCAAAATCTAGCTTTGTTTTTGGGGCAATTTCGTATCTTAAAAGCTTGAAAAAACGTTTAAAAACCTTAACACACACATGGCTTAAACTTACAAAGCCATAATTAACAAATTTGAGGGATAAATTCTAGCAAAATTGATGGTAATCCCAATTGGTATTATACGTTTTAGTAAACTTACATCCGTCAGGTTCTGGTGATTGGCCTTGGAGTAGTCGTGGCCCGCCTTGAAGTAGAAGCTCTCGATGCGCTGCGTTATCCCGTCCCGCACGGAGTCCTCGTGATGATCGTAGTTGAGCACCACGGGGAGGACCTGGTCGAACTGGTTCTTGAACTCGGCCATCAGATGCGGCAGGTTGAGCAGGGCGGCGGTCTTGAGGAGTCCCTCCTCCGCCGTGGCGCCCACCATCAGAGGAAGTTCCAGGCCATGAGGCTGCGGAGATTTGCGGGGCACAACCGTGAGGAAGGCATCGTCGTGCTCCGGCTCGATCACCGGCGGGAAGGGGATCATCGGGTCAAAGTCCCAGACCTGTCAACCCAAAAGAAATTGAGGTTTTTATTGTTCCATCCGGAAACAGTTTCCCAGTGTCTACTTACAAACATGTCGTACAATGAGGCCACCACATCCTCGGCGGGCTTCTTGCGCAGACACTCCAGCCTCTCCGCCCAATTTGCTGCCTCGGATCCCGCTCCACAGCCGACGATGTCCGCCAGCTTGGCTGCCCTGCTCGCTGCCACGCCCCTGTGTGCGGGCTGGGCCCAGGGATTGAAGTAGGTGCCCGACTGGGCGATGCCCCGATGGAGCAGGCCGCGCGACTTCTCGGAGAGCATGTGGTACGTGACACTGGCCCCGCCGGCGGACTCGCCGAACACGGTCACACTGCCGGGATCGCCGCCAAAGGAAGCGATGTTTGCCCGCACCCATCGTAGCACCTCCAGCTGATCCTTGAGCCCATTGTTGCCGGGACAATCGAGGGTCTCGGTGCTGAGGAAGCCCAGCGGGCCCAGCCGGAAGTTGGCGGAGACCAAAACGATGTCGTGATCCAGGAGGAAGTCGGGGCCATAGAAGCTGCTGATGCCGGAGCCGCACTGCCAGCCGCCGCCGTGGAACCAGACCATCACGGGCAGGGAGCCATTGACCAGAGGTCGCTCCGGCGTGTAAACGTTCAGGTAGAGGCAGTCCTCGGAGCCCTCGATGATCATGTCGCGGCGGAAGGGATCGCGCTGCAGGCAAATGGGGGCATCCTTGATGGCCGGGCGTTCGCCGGACCAACCGGCAACGGGAACGGGCGGCCGGAAACGGAGATCGCCCACGGGAGGCTCCGCATACGGGATGCCCATGAAGGCGCGCATGTGCCGGCCATTGTGGGTGGTCAGGTGGCGGCCAATTAACCAGCCCCCGTGGGACAGTCGCACGTGAAGGCTCTGCGAGTTCCGGCCCGCACTTGGATGGGCCAGGAACAGGGCCACAAACAGGATCTGCTGGAGGAGCAACAACGCCCGTAGATGCCGATCACCTGCGCGTGGCATTGCGTTCGATTTGAGACTGATTTTGGGCATGAGAGCTGCCGGTTTTCGGGTTACAAAACACCATCGCGGAGATCTCTTGAAGCTTCCGACCTGCAGCGAACTTGTTTCGCTAGTCGCTCATTAATTCTGCTTATTTTTCGGACCTGCACTCTGCGAGCGAGGGGTACTATGGGAAAGCCGCAAAGCTTGGGTTACTTCATTATATATCTATACTATATGGTAATGAGATTATACCCAAAAGCCCCCAAATACTGCATCAATTATTGAAAAATTGCTTAACTTTGGATTCCCAAATCCCCGTAGTCAATTGCTTACCAAGTAATTTGAGTTTCTTAAAAAGATTTAAAAAACTCTACTTAATATAACATCAAGTAAAAGAAAAATACCAGTATATGTTTGAGAATAATGAGTAAAGTATAATCAAACTAATGTATCTACTGGAAATAGGTAATAATAGGTATGATTTTTATAAAAGTCGAACAAGTGATGTGGTATATTTCTTCTTATAAACTGTAAACTTAATAAACAGATTCTGAGAAATGGTATTTTAAAAACGAGATTGGTTTGTTTCTCCTTAATCAAATTTAATTGAAGGTAAGTCCATCGAATACTACGATAAATTTGTAATATTAATAAGGGTATTCAAAAGTGTAAGCAGCAATCACCTTTTTGTGCCACTTAGCATCGTAATCAGTGCCAACATCGACATCAACATTCAGCATCAACATAAACAGCAAGCATCGACATTAATGTTTCACATGTTGAAGTTTCGTTTTTGGGACACTGTTCAAATTTGGCCAAAACCAGGTGGACACCGTGAGCCCAGTGTCTCATTGTTATTGTGTAGTGTTTTTAATTGATTATCATTCAAAGTTTGGGAGAATGGATCGATTGAAAGGTACAAAAATATAATGACAATGATGAGATCATCGGTTATCTAGTTTCGATGGATGGTCTGGGTGTGGGGCAGAAACAATTGTAGAAACAATTAGCAATATAAAAAAAAAAAAACCTAATAATTACCGGTACTATTGAAAATGGATGGTAGTGAAGTACTCCAAAATTATTTTCTTATTATTATCATATAATTCACGTGTGATTGCTAAACTACACTCTAGAAATTTTATTTTCCTTATAGGTCTTGTAGATCTAAGGTCTTGTAGATCTAAGGCTTAAAGCTTTATGAGTTATAAATAGCAAATCCAAAAGTTCCATATCTAACCATTTTTAAATAATGTAAGTAGGGATTAAGCCATTTGAAAGCTTTTGATTGAATACGTTTTCTGAGTTTATTTTACGAATTTCGTGTAAGGATTCCTTGACTCCAAGCCGTACTACAAATTTATTTTCATATTATAGTAATATAATTCCCTTTATTAAAGTTTTGTTGATTACTCCTTGAACATACTATACTCTAGAAATTTATGTTTAAAGCTTGATAAGTTAAAAATAGAAACGAAAAGTACCATAACAAAACATTTTTAAATAATGCAGGTAGAGATTTCAGTTGAGTTTTCCCTTGGAAAGCTTTTGTGGGAATACGGCTACTGTTTTCTGAGTTTATTTATCGAATTTCGCGATTTCGCGATTTCGCGTAAAGTTTCCGCGACTTCACGCCACTGTTGCGTTGGCTAGCTTTAATAATTTAATTTGGCCAGCTCGTTGACGTCTCAGCCCCAATGACAAGGCACATTAGATCGTGGCCGCGATCGTGTCGCAAGAACATTACACTCCGACCAATATATCAAAGTTATTTTCGAGCAGATGCAGGTACTCAGCAACCAACCAACCAGATGTCGTATCCACATTTCGAATCGCTCCGTATCAGCGGTGGCCTTGGAGGCCTAGCTTCGTTCCAGCAGAATTTCGGTGCGATTAGGTAATATGTTAATTTGCATTTTATGAATTGGCCGCAGCATAGTTATGTATGCATGAGATATTGGATGTCGAGCCCAAAACCAAAACCAAAACAAACCCGAAATCCGAATCCAAAACAGAAACACAAACCTGAAAGTGGAAAAACAAAATAAAATACTGCCAAAAAACCTCTCGAAAAATGCCTTTGCCAGCCAACAAAAATGCCGTCGAGCTAATAAGCGCACTTCGCCAAAGGCCCTTTGAAGTTGCCACCAAAATCTCCGGAGCTGCCGATGAGCCGGGGCAAAAAACAAAAAAAAAAACAAAAAAAAGGAAAAGAAGAAAATTTCGGAATTTTCTAATAGAGCGAGATGGCTCACAACTTTTCATTTGAGGCGAGCGCATTTTTGCGTTGTCTTTTTTAATTCATAACTTGCCTTGGAAGTTACCTTTTGCGGCAGCCGAACTAATATGCCAGGATACAAAGGACATGGGCCAAAGAGACACTTGTCAAAAATATAAGTAATAAATATACCCGAAAATATAATTTTTGGAGATTTTTGAGACAAACGAGATGCATCAAAGGGAGGCTACACTGCACAGATAGTTGGAATATGATTTTGCATTTTATAGTTATTCATTATGCAATTTTAAAAGGGAAATTAGAGTTCTGGCATTATGAAAATTACATTAATTTGCCTATAGTTTAATAAAGTAAAACATAATTTTTGGAGATTTTTGAGACAAACGAGATACATCAAAGGGAGGCTACACTGCACAGTTATAGTTAGAATATGATTTTGCATTTTATAGTTATTCATTATGCAATTTGAAGAGGGAAATTGGAGTTCTGGCATTATGAAAATTACATTAATTTGGCTATAGTTTAATAAAGTTTACTATATTTTAAGTTATTATAGTTTAATTATGATGAAATTGTCAATTATTTAGAAGCGAATTCATATAAAACCATCCGCAACAGAGACCTGAAAGTGGAAAAACTAAATAAAGTATTGCGGAAAGATGATGTAAATTTATGCAATATTAACTAATATATTTGGTATATTTACAAGTAATTATTACGAATCTTATTTTAAAATAAATACAGGATAAAAATCTTCACAGATTAGGTGAAAAATATAGCTAAATATTGCGCTCTAGTTTTTCATATTTCTTAAACAATGAAATTTTCCAGTGTTTCGGATGCATGACTACATATTTTTGTGTAATTTTTTGCCAGACCAAAAACAAATGTCCAGGCCGTGAATTTATTTAGCTGCAAACAATTTTAATCCACTTGAGTGCCAATTTATCAGTCGGCCAACAGACAGGCGAACATGGTCAACTAAATTGATGTGTGCAACCGAATAATGGCCAACTATTCGGACACAAATAATTCAAGCCAAGCGGGGAATGGGATCAAAGACTCACATTCATTTCCCCTCCTCGCGGGGCAGGGGTAATCAACAAAAGGGTTATATTTTCACAATTATAAAACAATATTTTAAGCTTGGATCGACGAGGAATTTCAAGTGAAACTCTCGCTATTTTAAGGCATTTTTCCCATTTAAATTTGCTGAATTTTCGAGCCCACAAAAAGGCCGGCCCTCTTGGGGTTGACAAGAAACCCTTTTTCAAGGGGTTTTTTCCAGAGGTGTAAGGGGATTTACTGGCCAACAGCGAAATGGAAAATGATTTATTGAAGGTGAAATATTTATTGTTGGTTTTTTGTTTCGCTCGCGATTTTATTTATTTATTTTTTGCCGCGCACCGTGTTTCCGCGTTTTGTTTGCTACAGTAAACAATGGCTATGCGGCATCTTTTGAATTCCTTCCACCTCCTTCGGTGGCGCAAAAAAAAAGTGAAATAATTATTAACAAAAACAAGCGGCAAACATGGAACAACAGATGCTCGTCCCCAGCCGCCTTGAAATATTTATTTATTCGCCGTTTTGGGTCAATTCCTCTGGTTTCATTTAATTAAAAAGAAAAGCGACCTAACAACCAAAAAAAAAAAAAAGAAACGAAAAAAAGGGAATATTTTATATAGTACACGCATGGATATTTTCCGCGGAACCTGAGCTGTGGGGGGTCGGGGTCGTGTCCTCGTATTTACTTAGGATCAGGTGGATGGGATAACTCATCATCCCCTTCCAAAACGGCAGTGGAACAATGCAAAGAAGCCGCCGCGGACGGCGAAGCCAAAATTTCAATTTCGCGGTTGCTGCATATTTTCCCAGCCTTCGGATTTCTCTTTACTTTGCTTTGACTTTTCCCTGACTTTTCCCTGAAAAGCCAAAGCTAAGCCAAAGGAAACAAACCTAAACTGAGTGGAAAAAAAAAAAACAATGCGCCGGGGATCCGGCCACTTTGGGCAATGGAATTTAAACGAATTTTTAAACAGGCCCCCTGATTTTTATTTTTATTTTTATTTATCCGCTGGCCCAGCAGTATTCTGGGCGTTCTCAAGTTTTAAAGCCGTGCAGAGCTTAAGCGATAATTGGTCGCCGGAAAATGTCGAAATGTCGATGATGTTGAATCGGGCCAAGTCGTGGAAGCTGGAGGAAATTCGTGGAAATTCGGGAAATGCAAATTGCCAATGTCCGGAACGGGGCTTAGCTGCCTAAGTCCAATAACCCAAAGGAAAAAAAAAGATGAGACAACTTTCCGGCCAGCGGGATGCACAAGGATAAAGGGCAGGCGTCTAGATCCGGGGATGGGGATGGGGATGGAGATGGGCTTAGGACTCCTGGCGACCTGACATGGATCAGGTTAAGCGTCCGCCGGCCGGGGGCAGGACACCACAAATTGATATGCAGCAGATGTTGCGCGGTTTACATCCATAATAGTAATAATAATCAAAGTCCGGGGACAAGTTTCTCATAAGACACATCGACTTTGCGATGCTCTAAGGCGGCTTTCATTCCATCGAAAAAATATACGTTTAGATACCTTCTCACACCTTCAACCACACCTTTAGCTCTTACCATCTCCGAGAACGACGTCTTCATACATACAGAAGGACAGACAGATGGACAGACAGACGGACAGACAGACGGACAGACAGACGGGCTTGGCTAGATCGATTCGGCTGTTGATGCTTCCTTCTCCCTGTTACATTTCACAAACTTAATATACCTTTTGGTATATTAAGGTACATGGTATACAAATCTTAAAACAAGTAACTGAAGGCGCAATCATTCCATCAACAACTTGTTAACTAATATATAATACATTCGCCACTGTTTATTTATAAAGAATAGTGAATACTGAGAGCTTGCCTGCAAGCCAAGGACCCCTTCGATGGCAAGGGTATGTGCAGGAAAATATCGAAATCAAGGATGTGGGGCGGGTGGCAGGGAAAGTGGTGGTGGTGGCGTTGCATAGACGAGGCTGAGGTTGAGGATTCCGTGGCAGTGTCGAAGCCTGTCAGAGGGATTAGCTCGCCTGATTGGACACGATGTGATTAACTTGTCGTCAGGGCGCTGTGACTCCTCCATGCGGCCTGTGGATCAGCATCCAAATCAGCATCAAAATGAATGAATCCGACTCTGGGTTTGAGTCTGAGTCCGACTTTGGCTGTGACGTCGACACGTTCCATGCGGGAAATCCAGAAAGCCCCTGCTCCGGCATCTGGCTGAACAAAAGTGCAAACATTGACAGACGGCTAAGGCTGTTAAGGGCGTCAGGGAATGGTAAGGATATGGTAAGGATATGCGGAGGCGCTAAAGGTGGCCTGGGTATGGCCGGGGTATGGCCGGGGCCAAAATTAACCCATTACGCACTCCATTAACGCGGCTCGCCTATGCATGTGGGCCCCGGCTAATTAGTTGTGGCAGCTGATGCTCCCGGAGATACTCGCACTGTTTACGGGTAATACAATTACCGAGCAACCGCCAGGGGCGCAGAGCCAATCGCAAATTTAGTTATTCAGCTCGATTTAGTATTAAAAGCAGGCAGTGCTCTGCATGCTGTATAAAATACGAGTATGTGCAAGGGAAGTCATTGGGGTTGGCCTGGCATTCTTTTTAAATTGGAAATAAAATCTTTATCGAGATTTTTAGCGCAGATACCAATTCTTCAGAGTTAAGGTACTATTGGTATTTTAACAGTAGCCTAATCTGCTTATTGTTATTTACGGAACCATTTAGAATTATCATGAAAATTATGCACATAACTAGAAGAGGAACATGAAAAAAGTAGAAACGCTGTAGTCGCGATTTCTCGACAGCGAGATATCGTTTTCCCCTGTTGATCCACTCGACTATAATCGTTTTTACTTGTTGGGGTTACAAGCCTACACATATGGCGGTTGAATGCGAGTTCGAAAATTTCCAAATCCGGAATTATGAATGCTTTTAATCACGTGTCACACCTGACTGGAAAATTGACAGAGGTAGAGTTTCTAGTGCTCATAATTCTGACAGTTGCAATTCCACATTGGTGCAACATACTCCTTATGTTCTTGGCTTGCAGGCCGCTACAATACAACTTCCACCTTAACCTGAAATCAAAGAGTTTCCCAGCCCATAAAATTCACTTCGCTAATTGTGTGTACGGATGTATTAGTTTACTATGCCTAAAAAATTTGTTTAATTTTGAATTTTTACAGCCTCTCTCGGGTTAGTGTTTCCTTGGGACTTTTCTTGGCCTCTTTTTTACGGGGTTCCTCGGCCTCCTTTTGGTGATGATTCTTGGCATAGAAACTCCCATCAGTTTGAACGTGCGTAGGCTCCGCATCCTCTCAGCGTTTTTTACCAACCTTATTTCTTTGCATCGGAGTCTCGTTCAGCATTTTTAGGCGGTAGGCCTCGCGTCTTTTGGCCAACCTCTTCCTGCGTTTCGCGGGAGACTCCGCCGCTAAGAGTTCACGTCGTCGCGCCGCCTTCTGTGCCTGAGCTATAATCTCCCTGAAAATGGCTACAGTCCCACTGTCCTGCTCCATTGTGTCGTTGTCTAAACGAAAAAAAATATATATAGTATATATAGTGTAGGATGTTTCTCCAACCTACCTTATGAGTTGAATGAATAGAACCTTGAGACAACAACCTACAAGTTAACTTAGACGCCCTATTTTGGAATACAAAGGCTTGCTGATTTTTTGTGTTCGGGGTCAGCATAAGAAATTTAAAAATTGTATTTGTATATATNTACTTCTTTACACCAAATTTCCAACTGGAACTCATTGAGAAATTGAACCAAATATATAATTCTATGCTAGCTTGTGTGCGCTAAAATAGTGGCCAATTTACAAGCTTGTATTGTTATAGAAATATGATTGTTTTATGAATAAAACCCTGTCACTTTAGTTATTTAGAAACTCGGCTATAATCGTTCTTACTTGTTAGTTACAGCGCTTTCAACAAAGTTTTGGCATTAAGGCCAAGATTCTTGTAGTCTCCTAAAATCAACAGACCCTGTTGAATGTTCCTCAATCGCAAGACTCACATGGTATCCCAAATCTTTGTACATTTTTGCTTTCATGTGACTTTAATATTGTTTATTTCTTTATACACCATTGTAAACCTAGCAGAAAAAAAACCAGAATTTTGAATTTTCTTACAAAATGGGAGCAAATAATGCATAATTTAGAAAACACTTCTGGCCACCTCCAAGGTCCGCCAGCACTTTCTTTCACCTTCAGCCACTTTCGCCGGACTTTCTTCTTTTATTGGCCTAACCATTGTTTTTCCGCGGCCAACACCAAGAGTGGAGGAAAAACAAAGGATGGCGTGAAGAAAAGCGGATGCAGGGAGCCAAAAAAAAACATACAAGTATAAAGCGAATAACCCAAACAAAAGGCGAGGCCCGAAAAAAAATAGAAGGAAATTCCGTTGTTCCCAAAAATTGAACTTCAATTTCAATGAGTGACGCAACAGCGGGAAAGTGTGTGAGGGGGCGGGGAGGGTGGCAAATGCGTTAATTCCATTTTCTTAATTAAATGCACAAACAAAATCACGGAAATGAAAAATAAAATCCAAGTCTTTTACACTCAATGATTTGTTTTCATTAAAACAAGAAATTCTCATTAACAATGGCAATGACAGCGAACGGCAAAGGCCTTACTGGCAGGGGTGTCCTTTCCCCGAGGCGGGCGGGGGTGTATTAGTGGGTGCGACACAGTGGCGTGGTCGGGATGGGGTGGGGTTTCCCAAAGGTTCTTTTTCATGCGATTTTTGGAAATTATTGACTTTAAATCCCCAAAATCTCTTGGGTCTACTCGTATATGGTATTGTTTCAGACAAACTATCACAATTTTTTGCAAATTGGATCAAAGTTTTTAGGCATTTATTTTATATTCAATTAACAATCCCCTAAGAGTTCATCAGTTCATATTATATCCTTCAACATATTATGCGTATAAATTGATTTAAATAAAACCGCTTGGCTTTGGAATATCATTTTAAAAAGAATATATTATAGGTAGGTATGCTTAAAAATGTTATATTTCTCTTTGCTCTAAAAACTTATGGATACTTCGCTGCTAGATTTTAGTGATTTGTTTATCTATAAGAATTGTTTGTTCTTCGATTTTTTTCTACCCCTTTTCCCCGCCGCCCCTGTTTTGAGTGCTTTAATTTTTCGAGGGGGAGGGCCTGGGCCTGTAACCGCCGATGGGCAACGAGAAAAGCAAAATTCACAAAGATTGAAGGCGATGCCTGGGCTCCTTTCTGTCCATTGTCCTGCTTATCGCGGCTGTTCTTGTTTCTTCTTGCTGTTGTTCTTGTTATTGTTGCCCTGCCTGATTTTATTGTTTTTGTTGTTGTTGTCAATGGGCGCGCACTTACAAAAGCGCGCCACATTTTAATTGCCAGCAATTGTCGAGGACGTCGTCTTCGTTTTCGTCGCAGCTGCTCTCGCAGCGGTCCTGGCCGGGGTCCTTCCTTAGTTATTATCCTTATTGTTGTTGCCCGGCCTTAGCCTCCCTCCCTCCCTGCCTGCCCGCTCCCCTTTGGAGAGTTTTTTTTTTTTTTTGGCGCGAGCGTCAGAATTTATGACATACTTTTCAGCGCAATTGTTGGCGCGATTTACGCGCCTCCATATCCATAACCCACCACCCCAATCCCTCACAGTTTTCCCTTCGCCGTCACAGTTGTTGGATTGTTGGAGGGCCCTTGGGACGGGGTTGGCCTCGGCCTCGTCCTCGTCCTCGGCCTCCATAACAATTAGCTCTTTGGCAGCTGCCGAGTCAATCAATAAAATCAAAAGAATTTCCAACTTATTGGGGTTCTTAATGGGGCTCGCTTCAAAAGCCAGCTAAAAATACGATTAAAGGCTTTGGGGCTCAAAAAACTGTGACTTTGCACGTTTCACCTTTAACTAACGATAATTTTGAGCCTTTAATTTGATTGTTCGATGCAAGGACTATAGCTTTTGTAATCGCCTAGCAGCCAAATCCCATTCACAAGCCGATGTTCCAGTTTGTTCCCCCAAAACTGCAATATGTTAAATCCCCTTACACTGCAGCATACTGCCATTTTGTTCCTGAAAAAAAACGCAACCATTTTGTTGTGACAAACCGAATGACATTTGCAAAATGCGATAATGGATTCCCAGGACTCCACACACACACAATGTAATCCCCCAGTCAAACACTCCATTGACTAATAGGTAGTGGTAGTGCCCGGACCTGGGAATTATCTCTGGCACTCAGCTCGGTGCCAGCGATCACGTTGATTGTTTTTCGATTGTCAAATTTTAAGCTTTAATGCCGTCGCTTGTGTGTCCCGCTCGCACTCTCGATGGCCGTATACATCCGTCCTTCTCTCTCGTAAACCCCATACCAGAATTGCATTTTATCCGTTTGGGGCGGCGACTGCAATGGAAGAAGGCAAGAAAGCGGGCGAAAAAATAAAGAAAGAAAGAAAGCCAGGGACTAAAAAAGTGCCGCTAATCGCACAAAATGGCGACCAGGACCTGCGAGGGAGGAGTAGGAGCCGCTAAAGTGTGAGAGAAAGAGACAAGAGCCAGGACCAGCTCCACACATTTTTTTCGTCGTAGTTTTTCCCATTTTTTTACCATTTTTCTCTGCCAACGTCGCTGCCGCTGCCGTTGCAGGTTTTGCCTTTGTCTCTCTGCGTTTTTTCCCGGCGATTTTTCGTTTGCATCTGCTTTTTTGTGCATTTTCCGGTTGCCTTGGAAATGGACCCGCCTTCTTTTCCAGGCGCACTCGCCTATCGCAGCGCTCGCCACATGCAGCATGCAACCGAGAGCGAGACGGGGCCTGCCGCCGAGCGAGATGCCTTGCGTTTCTCTGCGTCTGCGTCTCTTGCTCTCCCTCTCGCACCGCCATCCGTCTCTGTTGCACCCCCTGTACGGGACTCTCCGGCTCTCTGCGCTGCTGCACTTGCACCTTCTTCCAGACCCCCACTATGCCTCCTATGCTCCGCTTTGGAGGCTGCTGCGCTGCCGCGGCTGCTGCGGCAGCTGCCGCTACTGCTACTGCTTCACCTTCTTCCTGCATTCCATTTTGCGCGGAGCTGCTTTTTGTTGCACTCCTTGTTGTTGCCGCAATTTGATGCTTTTGTTGGGCTCGCTTTGCTGGCCTTTAAATTTGATTTCCTCTGCAGCATTTAGTGCTCACCTATGTGCATGCGAATGCACGGAGGCACTGGAAGAAAATATGGCACCAATAGGCGAAATATCAAAACCCGAAAGGGATTACAAATTTATGAAAGCCTAGAGAAACGGAAGAGCTGGCTGCCTTAGTTTGTGCATACGAAAGTTAAGTAAATTCTTGCAATTACCCAAAATAGGTTCATTATTTTCTTGTATGTGCATTTCGCTACTATATCACAATAACATTGAATTTAAAGCTTTATTTTAACTAATAAAGAAAGCACAAGTTAACAAGGTGAAAAAAAATCAATTCAAAATCATTAATAAATACCTATACACAATAATCAAAAAAATATGAACAATTAATTTAATTTTGTTTTTTTTTTCAATTATACCATTTTTTCTATAACCGCAAATTGATAATTAAAAATGAATTTTAAGAGATTTAACAAAATCTAAGAAATTTAAAAAATTTTAACAAATAATAGGCATTTTCTATCAGTTTCTAAAGTTTCTCTTGGGACTACATGTCGTATACGCATAGTGCCCACAATTGTATGCTACATTTTTTTAAATACCATACTACCTTAAAGCAAGTTAAATTACTGCAGTTTTTAAGATCTAGAAACGATTTCGACAATTATTTCCATTAAAATAATGCGGAAAAGCTCTGCCCGATTGCTTAGAGATGTTTGAATTTGTTAAAAATACTCCAAAAATTAAAAAAAAAAAATGCTCTCAAAGTCACAAATGACAAAGAGTAGGTGGGAAATTTTCCTGCAGTGCTGCGTATATCTATCACAGAAGCTTCAATTAGACTCCGCCGCCCAGCCTCCTGGCGTGTGGCAGGATAAATAATTTGCAACTCATTTCGTAGATGGTTTTTATGAATTGCCGTGCAATTTTTAATGAAATTTATCGCGCTTATCTGGGCGCATTAATCAAAAGCAGCGCGCCAGCGAAATGGAAATGGAAAATGAAAATGGGCATGGCCTGGCGTTATCGGAACCGCGACCTCAAACAACAACAATAAGCAACAACAGCTCGCTAGCCGAGGGGGTATTTCCGGAACAGACTGTTGCACGCTAATTTAAACCAAATGAATTGGCACATTTTTCACTTTTGCGGCACCCCAAGCCGCTTGTTTTTATTTCATCCAAATGAGCAGAGGTTGCAACCTTCAATGGGAGCCCTAAATCTACGTTTCCCGCAAATCTGAACCTCAACCTGGCCTCACAAAAGCCCACAGACAATGCCGCGTAGTCACTTAATCCATGGGGCCGGGGCGATAAAAATCTTGAAAATCCAACTTAAGTGTTTGGTAATTTATCTCACTGTTGTGCTTTCACACTCCGGCTCCTGCTGCTCCTGCTGCTGCGGCTGCTGCTCCTGCTTCTCCTTTCTGGTTTCTGCGTTTTTTGCGACAATTTTTTGTCGGTTGCTTTTGACATTCAGTCATCGCACCGCGGGTTGCCGCTCAACCACAAATAAGCCACCCAAAAGCCAAGCCCCAGCCCCCACCTTCCGGACATCCACATCCATTTTAGCACCCCCCAAGTTACGGGTACGGGTACGGGTACGGGCAGGGGCGCGGGCACTTCCGGCATCAGCTCGTTGTCAGTCATTTCGAGTTTGGCTTTCGATGAAATGATAAATGATGAAAAATGTTGCGAAAGATTTAAAATTATCCCTGGCTGGTCCTTGAAAATGAGCTTGCAAATACGGGAATGAGATAAAGCCCCAGTCCCCCATCCGGAAAAGCGAAGATTTTCACTGGAAATTAGAAGCAGCTGAGACAGCAGCCAAATTGCCAAAGACATAGCGAGAAATTGCAAAATCCCGAAAAGGTTTGCCCAGAACCAAAGCAAGACATTCATTTGCCAACTACAATACAATTTATATATTTCATATTTCAAAAATTCAATTTAGTTTTAAGAAGATAACAATTAGGATATAAAATTATAAATTGAAAGAAACTTTGTGCCCACGGGCAAGGTATTTGAATCCTTCTGTTTCCTTAACGTTTTACCACTTTTAAACTTTTAAAATAGCCAGACTTTGTGTATATCTGTATATATTCTATATATTTCACCATAAACTTCGCAGCTCTTAGCATATTTGAGCATTTCCAAATGCGAAATTAAACAAAACTAAAGTGAGTGCCAGCCCACGCAGCTCGATGATCTGAGTGATTTTGTTTTTTAGAAAATCCATTAAAATGCCCCCAGCATTTTGTGAAACTATTCGACCCCCTCATCATTGCATTTCTGAATTTCCCATTTTCCATTCATATTTCATATTGCCGACACCCTCGATTCGCTGAATGCATTCTCGAGTCGCTCATTGTTTGTGAGCATTTTGCTGGCGGGGATGTCGAGTGGACAGAGGATCGCCGGCTGCCTGGATGGATGGATGCCAGAGCAACCCTTGCCAGGACACCCTGCCCCCCCCCCCCTCGCCCCACCAGACTGCCACTGCTCCTTTTCCAATATGATTTCAACAGTTTTTCAATTGAGCAAACTGAACGCAAATGAGAAAATTGCTTTCTTATAGTTTTTGCTCTGGCTGCTGGCTGGCTGGCTGGCCGGAGCTACCTAAAAATTTTCCAACCAACTGTCGAATCAGTCGATTTTCCTGCAGGCGAAAATGCAAAATGAAGGGACCGGGAACGAGGGGCGGGCAGGAGGGAATTCGAAGTTTTAAATAGCCATTAGCGAAAGCGCTTATTAAAAATTTACATTTCATTCCACTTTACAGCTGAGCGAGCGAGGAGATGAGTTCAGAGCTGGAAAATTCATTTCCACAT